>KZ505720.1:976369-1150504 GCA_002844005.1 Limosa lapponica baueri
CTGCTTCAGCAGGGGAGTTGGACTAGATGATCTATATGGTCCCTTCCAACTCTAAAAAAATTCAGTGAAATTCAGTGAAAGCCCTGTCTAAGAACAGCTGTAGATACATGATACTGTTTTTACTTTTGTGGGACGTTAGGATATGAAAGCCCAGAAGAGCCCTCAACAGCCTATCTCATTCAGGTCCGTCTCTTCCAAGGTAGGATGAGACACATCACCATCCTTGGCAGATACTAACCAATCTGGAAAACCTCCTGTGATGAGATTTTTCCCAATCTTGCCAGACAAAAAAGCATTAGAAAGAGTTGTTGCTATAATGTCTTTGTGTTTGTCTTTTTTTTTCCCCATCCCCCCTGCTTGCAGACTTAACATATTGCAGACTTTTTGTACTGTTGGTGTCCTGACCATTTTTTCTCAATATATTTGTGTGTGTGTGCACTTGTCGAGTTCTGGTTTTTAAAGTTGTTCTTAAAATTGCATGCAATTTTGTCAAGTCAGCAACATCTGTGAGTCTTATACACATACAAACTATTCTGTCGTCCAAGCCACTCATGGAAATGGCAGATTTTCCAGGACCTGAGACAAATTCTCCTACATCTCCTTGATATCTTTTCTCAGCTTGATGGAGAGCAACTTATAACTGTCCTTTAAATTGTGTGCAATTCAATCTTGACCATATTTCCCTCTTCTGCTTCTGGGAATGTCACGTGTGACCGCATCAACGGGTTTAGTGAAGTCAGGCTATATCACATCTACTGCCTGTCCCTTATCCACTAGACCAGTTGTTCTGTCAGAGAAGGAAATGAGATTGGCCTGAGTGATTTCTTCTTGGAAAATCCATGTTGTCTGTGCCTTATCACATTATTATCCTTTAGGTCTTTAGAAATTGATTGTTTCATAATTTGTTTCAGTATCTTTCCAGTTATTGGAAGTAGAGTGATTGCTTTTCACTCCTTTCTGACTGCTTTTTCCACCTGTAAGGACAGGTGCTGTGTTTGCTCTCCTATCTCAAAGTTCTTCATTCTCTGTAAATTCTCAGTGAATTTCAGTTAGTTCGTTATATACCTTACAGTGGCCACCACCAGGCCTGGCCAACCTGAGAATATCTACCTTACATATGCTTTGACTTTTTCTTTTTTTTTTTCCCATGGCAATACAAAATCCATACAGGTATTCTGTTTTTGTTTTTTTTTTTTTTTCTTTTTCTTCTTTTGTGACAGTGTTCTACTTCCTATTTTGAAGGTGTGTGTGTGTTTTACAAAGAGATTGTATTATGGTCTGTTAGAACAGTTATGCTGAAGATGCTTTACTTGGATGCACTGTGACTTGCTACTGAGATAAAAATAAAACTGACTGTAAATCAAGATTTCAAACAATTTTGAGTTCTGTTGAGCCATGGTTCCTTTTGCATGGCTTCACAAGCCGAATAGAGGCATTCTTGTTTTGAAATGTGTTTGAACTAGGCTCCCTGTAAAGTCTCTAAGGCAACAGCCATCTCTGCTAAAGCGCTGTAGTTGAGGTAAACACACAATAACCTCCAGAGACACCTGTCTCTCTGCACAGACTAGCTGTGAAGTCTAGGCGAGTATATTGCTTATTTAGGTCTCTAAATGATAAAGGTTAGACTGGAGGAATGGAGGTGTTCAGGACAAGGCATTTAATCACACTTTGGTACTGAAAGATGCAGACAGATGCATCTGCAATGCCTGTTTATTTCTTTTTGTGCCCAAGGACTTTAAAGCTCTGTTTGTTAGATTTCTGTGAGCCCCAACATGACTGTATTAGTGAAGCAAGCGCGGCTGTGGCCTGAGCACTGTGCCATGATTGTGTATGCTAGTTTATTTGTTGACTGCTACTTCACTGTTACATGGCACAGTTTTGGCCTGTGCCAACTAGTGCTCTCACAGACCATCTCACTCATGAAACAGGGCTTCCTCCAAGTAGGCACGATGAATGGAGCCACTGCTTTGGTGATGAAAAGAGTACACGGTTGTTTGGATCTGAGCTGAGCCGTCTGTGCCCCTTGCACTATGGAAGAGAAGCGGGTCTAGTTGTGGTTGTTGTTTCGGTTAGGTTCTGTGTGGAGTCTTTTTTTGTTGTTGTTGGGTTTTTTTGTGTGGTTTTGGTTTGGGTTTTTTTTCTGAGTGCATTTCAGATATAGCCAGTGAGGTTGAATCCTAGATCTCTCTTGTGTTCATGCATTTCTGTAAATGCTACCCTTTGTCACAGTGTTGTACAACTAAATAAGTAGCTTTGTGATATAAATTATATCCTTATGATACAGCCTGGCTGTCCTGCTGTGTGAAACATCTCTGTTCAAAAATCTTGACCTGTATAATGTGCTAATAGCATGGAACATGGTCATTTACTAATTACTAGCTATATTGTTATTGCGAAGTAATATAAAGAAGGAAAATACATTTAAGATGCTTATTATTTTGGGTTTCTCCATGGAAAATAATTTTTAAAATACTTTTAAATGAGAATAAAGAAAACAAAAAAAAAAAATGTGACATTGACAATATTTAACGTAGCACAAAAGATTAGTGGTCAGTGAAACCTCTTTGTAACTTGAGCTTTTTAAGGGTGTGTACTCAGTCTTTACCAGGACTTCCAGCCTTGCAGAGAAGCATTGGGCTGGAAGGGAATGTTGCTGCATTTGAAACAGCTATCTACTGAGTGTAAGTACATTATAACTGCATTGATAGTTCCATTATCACAGTGTGACTCTATCAGACTCAGTGAGGTTGCTAAGTAATCAGTCAATTGCTGGTCTTTCTTAAGAAGTCGGGTTCTGAAAAATAAAAGGAATGCTGTATGGAAGAGTATTGCTTTTGGTGTTTATTTCCATTGGTGGGACTTAATTTAGTAAAATACTGGCATATTTTATTCAGAGATGGAACTGCATGGCAAATCCACACTTACAATATTGATGTTTTAATGTGAAGCTTTGCCATACTGAATAGTGCTAATGTACAAGGTCACTTCGAGATGTAGAAGAAAAATGGATAAGAAGAAAATAGAGATGCAAATCTGATGGGCATGAGGGAATGATATCTATCACATTTGAAACAGGTCATCTCTAGCAATAAACTGCTAGTTTCCAAACTGATACCCTTACGGATATAATGATGGTTCAGAAAATAGCTGCCGTATCAGACAGGAGTCAGATTGCCTATTACAGCAACAGCCGGATCACCTTTACAATTGCCTGTTGCAAGGTGTCATTAAAAAGATTAGTTGAATTGTTGGGCAATTGGAACACTGATGCCAACATGTGGAAAATTCAGTCTAGAGCCATTTTATTTCCCCTGAAGTATTTCTGGTATTAATATTGACAGACTTTTGCTGTTTGGAAACTCAATTTTCCAATCTGTGCAGTAAATCTTAATTTTAGGAGTTTTTAATAGAAATTTTAAAGTATTCTTTTATAAAGAATTTGATCATTGAGTCTTAAGGCAGCAGAAATACCTGGTAAATATATTAGGCATAGCTTTGCTGCCTTAATTCTGTCTACACAAGTACAACGTAGACTGAAAGATCTAGCCAAGTATGAATAGAAGGGATCAGGAAAATAATGGACAAAGAAAAATCTTAGAGGGATATTATTTAGAATATTGGATATTCCACTGGTAGAACATCTTTAAGATAATGTTAACATTTTATTTGGTTAGATACACTCTTCTGGGAGAGCCTCAGCTGTACTTTCTAGCAGACAGTACTTAAGGAACAAGGGGGTGCAGGAGATTAAGATTCCTGCGGCCCTGACCTACTAAGATAGTTTGAGCCAACTCATTCCATGGTCTGTCCAAACTACAGATATATCTAATATATATTCATATTACATATTTACGTTGCATATTTGCCAAGTCAGATTGCTCATCATAGTTTCTCTCTACAACGAGTAGATAGAGAGCAACTCTTCCAGAAGATGCATCAGAGCAGCTAAGTTTAGCTCATTCTCATTGACTTTTTAGGGACACCCAGGAGGCACATCCTCTAAAAACAAAATTGCTGAGGCATATTTCCTCTGCATTAGAGCAGTAAGTGCTTGTTGTCATTTGGATCTGAGTGAAGAGGCAGCTGTATTTGCCATTTCATAAATGATGGTTATTCCTAGAGTTGGTCCTAGAGATGGTTCTATTCCCTAGAATGAGAATAGGTTCTTTGGGGATGTACCTGGTTTTACTATGTTTCTATGGCATTTGAGTGTGGACTTTTGGAGCAGGACTGTAATTCAGACTTTGGATTCAGAACTGCAATATTGCCACAACTGGTAGTAAGAAGCCAGTTTTGAGAGGTCTTGTGCATTTTCATCAAGACAGATGTGTATGAACAGCTCTGTCTTTCCTTCTCTGACTACACATAACCTTCTTGTGAACCTGCTCCTGTATTCTTGTGAGAAAAAAATGATAACGAGGTATGGCTGTGGCACACTGACAAGTTGAGGGTATGGTGTATCACCATATACATGTCTTGTGCAAAGAAGTTCCTGGAGAAGCCAGGGTAATCCGGAGTCTTGAGCTACTTCCCCATAGTCCAAGAGCAGATTTATGAAGAGCATGAATGTGTGTAGTAAATGTGCTTTTTGGCGTGGATGACATCTGTATCTGGGCATTTATTATCTCTGCCTGTGGATCTGGTGGCATATGCTGAAACTTTCATGGAGAACACTGAATTAATAAAAGCCAGTTGTGTTATCTCTCCAGGTATCCTTGCAAGGATATTTAGGGGCTTCATATTCCTAGGCAAATACCAAATTAATCACAGTACTAAAGTAAAAGCCTATATAAAATTTACTACATTTTTTTCATCATTTAAAAAACCCCAACAAGGCATCAGTGTGCAGTATTGATGGTGGTAGCTTTTGTTTACATATGTGGTCTAAGTTACTTGTGTGTATCTGTTTTTAATACAGCTCTACAGTAGTGTTTACTGCTTTAAAAAGAAAGAAAGAAAAAAAAAAAAACCCTGAAATTAAAAATCGCTGCTGTAATCTGTAAAGATAAGTGCTGCAATATGGTGCAATTTTCAGGGGAGGTAAGTATAAAGATCAACCTTTAAATCCATTTAGGAGTTGGGGAGAAATACGTGTATCAGACAACATTGTTATTACTACTACATAAAATTTGGCAGAGATCCTGATGCATGTTTCTTGTTTAAAAACAGTTCACTGCCATGCAGTTCAGATCGTTTGGCTGTTGTATATGAAATGCTTGTAAAATAAGGAAGAGTTCAGATAATTTGTGTCCTCTATATTTTATTTGTGTCTTTGCTTAGAATCAAGCTATGTGTGTGTGAAAAGAGGGTTTGAAGGGGATGGTGTCACTTTTAAATTCATTAATAAATAATGGTGCATTGATATTTTATGAATAATCCTTCCCAGTAAATTTTCAGTACAGTATAGGGGGATTGCATACTCAAGCATTTTATTTTTAAAGAGGTTTAGCAGCCTCCACTTGTAATGGCTTAAAGATTTGTTGTTGTAAGATTATTTTTTTTTTTGTAGCAGATGCTGTAAGTTCTAATAGTTTACAGCCATATGGTAAAGAAGTGAACAAAATGTACTGCAACTTTCTGTTCATGTTCAGCAGCTGTCTCATCGTGTTTTAATATAAAATAAGCCTCAAACCTAGAAGAGGTGTTTTCCTTCATTATTGCTTATGGTAAAAATGTCCTAGGAATGTCAGTCTCCACTCTTGTGGACTCAAATGCTCTGAATGTAAATATGTATATTATTTCCTGGTAGAGTGTCATTTTCAACTCTCTTTGTCCTTGTTCTCACACATGTATTTTATCATGAGAGAATCCTCTGCTAGACAACTTACAGAAGTTATTGTTTTCTACTTCCATGGCCATAACAGTGCAATAAGCAAGCTGACATTTGCATTTCTCATTTGCTGCATTATAGAGCTTTGAGCCACCCCACAGGCATCTGCGTTTGGGTTGGGCTAAATACATTTCAAGAATATGTCATAAAAAATAGACTTGCAAGACTCTTTCAATGAAACATAGAGGTTTCAGTGCCCTGTCTAGAAGACAGGGAATTTTACAATTCATTGTCAGTTTTTCTAATTGCATTGAAAATGCAATTATACACAATAATACAGAACACATTAAAATGTGCTGTTCATTGCAAAGTGGAATCCTAGGAAATACAAATTCACCTTTATCCATGGTGCAAAAGTCTCTATGGCTGCATTGAGACTGTTTTGAGAAATTTTGCATGCGTTAAAACCCAGACAGATGAAAAGAATAATGAATGAGTTGGAGAAGGTAGGCTAGGGAATTTTAGTTTTTCTATCTCATAGTACAAAAGCAGTGGAACATCAGAAGGCAGGAAATTCAAGATGAAGATAGGAAATTTTTTTTCATGCAGTATGTTTTTTAGCTTTGGAACCTGTTTCTTAGGAAACTGTGAAAAATGAGAGTTTAAAAAAATTGCACAGTTCATTTCTTATTTAAGTCACCATCCAAAATATCCAAGGTTGCTACTAATTGTGACAATATACACTTGTGTCTATTTAAACTGTGTGCTATGTTCTTTACTCCAACTTTTAACATATATTGGGATAAGACGAGATGTGGCAATTACTTACTAGCCATACTCTGATGCTCTCAGAAGAGCTCTTTGAAACATCTAGTGCTGCTCCCTAGTAGAGGTTGGGAGCAAATTTAGGAGGATGATGAGTTTGCTCCACATGACAGCCCTTACCTTGTGTGTGGGTGAATGGGCAACTGCAAACCTGCATAAGACAATATCAGTGTTACTCCAAATCGATTCAGAAATTAGTTTTTGCTAATAACGTCAACAAAATTGCTACCATGAATGGTTGTCTTGTAGGATGTTTATAGACTTAGAAACTCATGTGCTAAAGATTTTTAGCTGAACATGATTTAGAGTTGAGTATGACCACTTACTTACCTGAAGGCTTGTAGTTCTCTAAGCCAAAGTTTCCTATAAATAGTTGTGAAATATAACGAACTGTGTTTGTCAAGTCATCTTATTTACACTTAAAAACCAAAATACATTAACATAAAATATACTATTTTTAGACTGTATGTATATAATTAATCATGGGTAGGGATTTTTTTTTTGAACACTTAGTAATTTAACTCACAGGAGGGCAGAGGTGGAGTCCTAAACGCAATGGAATTTCCAATACTTAAAAAGATTTTCTTACTGCCTCTGCAGCAAAAGAGCAACCTAATTCTATTTTTAGATTTATCCATAGTCAGGATAGAAACTCTACTCTGTATGTAAACTTTTAGTGGATTGTTACCCTGAATGTGTTTAGTAAAACACATGTAAAAAGCATGTAAAAAGAGGTGAAAGGTGTGGTCAAAAATTTTAGCTGGCAGGCATTTTTAACACTGCATGGGTTCATTTACTTTACTGTTGCTGTCTTGCAGGTACTTAGCATTTATAGACATCATACCCTTGTAATTGAACTTGCATGAATCATTTATTTACTATGCTGCACTTACGGGTAATATATGTCAAGGGAATTCATTTTTTATTACAGCTGATGTAGCCATTATGATGTCATAATATATACAAGGATAGAGATACAGCTTGAACAGAACTGTCTCAAATCTGTGAAACTTAGTGCTGTCTACATTTCTGTTTTGGAAGTAGAAGTGCAAGGCTTGGTGGTGTAGCATTCTGCCAACCCTTGACAACAGCTTTCTGGTCAGGATAAATAAATATTTTAAAAGAAATGTTTTCCCCTAGATATGGCAGTGATAATATCTGCATTTAATTTGATATTAAAAAAAAAAAACATGGAAATTTGCCAGGTAAGAGTAACATATGCTATTTTCCTGTAGGAGTTTAAATGAGAGCATGTATCTTGTAATGCTCAATTCTAGGAATTGACTTCAAGGAAAAGTATAAGTCTAATATAATAATAAATATAAGTCTACTCTTTTGTTTTCATTGGGGATATCACAAAATACCTCATTTCTATACCTTCTTTCAAGCTGGCTGCTCTGCCAGGATTGGACAAAGTAAACAAGCCGGTATACAATACCTACTGAACGATTCCCCCACGAAGAGATTCCTAATTCTTGGGATCTTCATGTTTTGAAAGTCCAGTGTCTGAGTGAAGGAAGGGGACGTGAGAGTTCCTCTGCACTGTGATATTCGTGGAAGGTTGTTTGCTGTAGACAAAAAGCATCCTGTTGGTCAAGTTTAATGAAACAGAAAATGTTCAATAGATCATCTCTATGCTTTCATCTCCTCTGCTGCTATCAAGCAAATACTATGATGTATAATTAGAAAATGGACGGTGGGCACTTGAGAAAATAGCAAGCTTTCTCAGACTGTATCTATAGCTAGAGTAGTTCAAATATAGTTTTGTGGAGATGATGGACATAGTTACTATTTAAAAGCAAAACAATGAAGTAGAAGAGATTTGTTTTTAGAAGGAAGCATACAATGGGTTTTTAGAGATAAAAACTGGCTTTTGAATGCACAGTGTCTTCTGATGCTTTTTACAGTCCAAGAGGGATGGCCTCATGCAGGAGGAGTGAAAGGTTTGGTGCCTAAGAGTGATATATTTGTTAGCCAAAGCTCCAAAGAAGCATTTCCTTAAATACAGTACATAAATCTCTAAGAATGCTTTTGAGAAGCTTATTTTTGAGTTGTAGTATCTCTGGTCAGAATGCCCTTTTTCTGAGTAGCCCAGTGCTATTTTAATTGCTTAGTCAGATGCATCCTGTCAGCACTCAGGCTAAACTGCCAAAAAAAAAAAGCCTGTCTGATTTACATTAGTCTGTCTTGTGGAGAACTGGATTTCCCAGGTTAGAGTTTGCTGACTCAAGTTTTAAAACATTTTTCTAGACAGACGTACAGGAGAACGTGTATAAGAACTATCATAAATAAAATAATTTGGTAATCCTAGTTTAAAGCTTCATCTCTGTTTAGGAGAACTGGATTTCCCAGGTTAGAGTTTGCTGACTCAAGTTTTAAAACATTTTTCTAGACAGACGTACAGGAGAACGTGTATAAGAACAATCATAAATAAAATAATTTGGTAATCCTAGTTTAAAGCTTCATCTCTGTTTAGGAGAACGCTTGCTGCTCTTGTTTATGTGATAGTCTGAATTTAAGTACAATTTTGAGCTCATTAGGAGCAACCCTTCAATTTAAAACAGAGGTCTGTACCTGTGTTCTTAATCTATTATGTTCGCGCCAGTGTACAGGGCGTCTGTGCTGTGTGTTGTTACAGTGTGCATATAGCGGTGGCATCTTAATGTTTGTTGTAAGCCTATAGTTGTCTAATCTCTATTTTTATAAAACCTTACATGCTCGCTACTGAACAGTAGCAAAAAGTGGTAGAAGCTATATATATATGATTGACAGACAGTTGTGGAGCAAGTCTTCTGAACACAGGTTATGGTGGTTACATTACATTCCAGAAAAGCATCTTCTCAGTAAAAATAGCAGGTTTTGAACCAGAAAATGAGTCAGACAGCCCTTTTGGAAAGAACAGTTTTGCAAAATTCTAAGTATCTGGAGACAGACTCCAATAAGAATAAATGCCAGCAAACCTTAGATTTGGAAGAAACTCCTAGCCCTTTCGCTTATTATACATATTGCCAGAGCTTAACCCCAGTAATTACTTTGAAATATAAGAAAGGTTTTTAGTCCTATTTTAAAAGTGAAAAGTCTAAAGAATCTTTCAGACGTGCTTTTTTTTTGGTAATATGTTATTTAACCTACTAGGTACAATAAAAATTTATGAGAAAGGGATTAATACGTCATCTGAGAAGCTGAGGTCAAGTATGTATTTATTTGATTTCCGTAGCAATCAAATCAGGTACATAAGATACTTTATAACCGTTACTTAGTTCCCAGTTCAGGTTTGATGATTTATTTTTTTTTAACTTCTATTTATGGCAGCTAACTATGCTAAAGATCCAATGTGTCTAAAGGAGAAGGAAAAAAAAAAGGCAGTTTTTCTCCAGAGGAAGGCTAAACCCCATCTAAAATTGAAAATAGATCAGTCAGGTGGTTCATCAATAAATATATACCATTTTCTGCAGTGCTACGTCTGACCTGAGGCTTTGGGAAGCATGAGCTCACTCTGAGGTAGACAGACAAAGCATAGTTAAGTTATATTCTCTTTTTAAAAGCAAAGATTGTCTTCTAATTTATTGAGGCAAGAGATAATTAAGTCTCAGATTCATTACACATAGCCAAAGAATTAGATTCCATCTTTCCGTTCCAAAATAAGTTTAAAACTAGAAGTTCAGAAAGCAAGAGAGTGTATAACAAAGTAAAACTGAATTCTGGGGATCATCAGACTTACACTCAAAAGTTCACAGAGAAATCCATCTGCAGATGGTCTCTAACTCTCATGTTACCAAAAATGTAAAAAAAATAAATCTCTCATTCCAATTTTGTTCCACCCTCTAGGGGGAAAGCAGAAGCATCATTTTTCTTTTTCTTCCTTTCTTTCAGTCTTCTGATGGGGAACTGCAATCTTTCAGTCGATAATACTGCCAGACTGTGTTTCCACATAGCTGAAGATCTTGACTGCAGAACAGTGCAGCTCTTATGACTGTGAACCTCACATTTCTCTTTTCATCTATCTTATCTTTTTTGAGTGTATCAATGCCACTGCATACCAGGTTTTTGTGATGGTATATTTTATCAGCTTAATGGGATAGATTGCAGTGCAGGCCCTCTAAATCTCCAGCCTAAAGTAATTATCCTCCTCCGGCTGCCATGCTTTTCTGTGAAGTAAGAATATACAGAGGTTGCTGCTTATTTGTCAGAACTAAGAAGCAGAGAAACAACTAGCATGCTAAACACGCAGTTCTTATTTAACTTTTAGAAGCTTAAAAAAAAGCACGCTATTATACTCTTTTGGAGGCTTTTATTGCACAAGAAGGCCTTCCTGACTGTAGATTTCTTTTACGCAACACTGGCTGTGTGTTATCCATATTCCATTTTGATGGAACAACTGGGTGAGAAAAAAACAAGACTCAGGCTGGACTGGAAAAGCAAGGTCAGTAATTCAGGGAAGTCATTTGCAGCATTGCTAGAAAACCCTAGAACAACAAATTGTCTTCTGTATAGGGACCCAGATTATTTGCACTTTGTTTCGCTGAGACCAGGGCTCCTTCTTGCCTCTTCTTTTGGTCTCCTTCATGTTGATGTGAAGTGTGGGATTAACAGCATGCCCACAAATTTCTCTTTCCAAATGGGTAACTGCCTGGTTGGCAAATACGAACACGGAATCTGAAAAAAACTTATGCAAAACCTCATTGTTTCACTCTAATTTGAAAGATATGTTCAAATAATATGCGTAGCCTGGATAGTTTAATGTGATTCTGAATTGAGCTTCTTGTGTAGGAACTGGAGTTTCATCAGACTTGTGCTTGTTAAGTGCGTGTAGATTCTCCTCCCTCTCCCCCATTTTTAATTAAACATCCAATCTTGTTTTCAGCAGTCAATTCTCTGTGTAGTTTATGGTAGTAAATTATGTCAGTAGTCATTGTTTTGTTGTGCAATAAGCTATTGCTAATTGGCATTTCCTCTTTAATAGACTCTGTTAAGAATGATGTTAAAATAATTGCTGCCAGAAAGCACAGTACAGAACTCTTAATTACTGGCTAACAGTTCTGTCCTTCAGATCCTTCCTCCAAGCTATGCTTTCATAGAGCATGTACTTTTAATTTGAATTCAGCTCTGTAAAACTCAGGAGAATCTATTGTCTATCAAAGCCAAACTCATAATAACAAAGGATTTGTCATAGCAGATCAGACCTCAGGTCCCTGTAGTCTGGTGCCATGCCTCTGGCAGTGGCTATTTCTTGATATTTTAAAAGAAGGTAAATCTCTTCCCAAATTGCTAATGCATCTTATCCATTTGTGTGACACTGCACATTTCTTTCTAAACCTTGTAGTTCATTGTCTTACACCCTGAAGCATGAGATTTGATTACCCTTATTATCTTAGCTTGCATAGCTACAAATGTTACTAGCAGTCATAAAATTATTCAGTTCTTTTTAGAGATGTAGCTATGGTTTTTATCTCAATGACCTGATCTGGCAGCTACTTCCATTGACTATGTAAAAAAAATGTTTCTTTATATTGTTTCTGCATTTACCATTCTTTCATTTAGAACTCCTTTTATTTTATGTGATAGAGGAACAAGAGGAACCTGATCAGATTTTAATATATCTTGCCTACTTATGAATACCTGTATGAAAGTCCCTTTAAGTTGCATATCATTTTGGGTGCTATAAAGTTCTGAACTTTATTTCTTTTATTCCGTTGAATTCATTGGTTCAGCCTTAGATTTTTTTTTTTTCCTGTTATGCTTCTTAACTGGACACACTCATGGACATGAAAATTTATCTGATGTATGATCTGAGGCCTGTATTTTTAAATTTATATCCCTCTATTTTCCTAGCGAAAATTCTTTTGTTGTTTTTCTTCATGGTGCAAAGAAATTTAGTGAAAGAAAAATAGTACATAGTCTGTCTTCTGAAGAGTTTTATTTTTAAGTTAATGACTAAAATTATTATAAATTTAAAACAACTGAAATTGATGGTCTTTCAGTCTTTTCAACAGATCTTTTGTGTCTGATAATCAGTATGTGATACGCTGTTAGAATTATATAGACTGTTTGTTGACTTTTTTTCTAATTGGCATTGCCTTGTGTCTGCTTAAGCTAAATTTAGTCAGTCATTGTGACAGATGCTTTCTCTTACATATTTACTAGAAAAGAAAAAAAGGCTAGTTGCTATACTTGGTATATTCAGAGGCAAATGGAATGACTGCTTGATGTATAGTATGTCGGCAAAAAACTTGCCCACTCTTCATTTTTCCCTTTGAAAAAACTACTTCACAGTCCCACAGTGTACAATGAGCTCTGTTTCCTTGTAGTTAGCCTCATGTTTCCTAATGAACTTCCATTTTGCTTGCAGTATCATTGCAGTTCTTCAGCTATTTGAGGATAGAGATTGTAAAGCTTTCCAGTATTTACTTAAAACAAACAAACAAAACCTGCACTGCGATAGTTCCTAATTTGCTGTTCAGTTCCATTTCCAAGTCATTAATAAATAGTGTTCATCTCAATAGCAGTCCCAGGAGCATTCTCTCTTACATTTTCTTCATTTTGAGGGACAGCCGTTTGCCTTTACTCATTGTTTCCTATCACTTAACAATTTTTGAATCAATTCCAGGACTTTGTCCCTTGCCCCACAGTTATTTATTTTTGTTAACAGTCTGTGATGGAGGAAACTTACGGAAAGCTTATTGAAAACTCATAGAAAGTAAGTTTCTTGGGTGGTTTAAGCTACTATTTCTGCGACCTTTTCAAAAAGAGCTCAGGAAGGAAGCCTGTCCTTTGTTGTTGTTGAGGGCGTCCTGAAAATAACTCTGGTTATCTGTGAGCCACACGTACTAATCTCAGGTTTGCGTAGGTCAGACCTGCTGTGCACCTTGGGCTGGTGTCCAGCGTGTGGTCCTGCCCGAGCCACCGGGCTGTCCCCGGCGCGGCCCCCGCGGGGCTCCCGGCGCTGTCCGTTGTGCTGAAGGGCCGTGCTCCTCCCGTGCTCGGCGGGGAAACCCGCCACCGGCCCGGCCCGTCAAGTTGCGTGGGGTTGCGATACCGCCGAGCGTTATTCAGTCCGGGTCAACGTTTCCTGCAGCCTTGCTGGTGAGAAATACTCACTCTTAGTATTCAGGCTGGCAGAAAGTTGGGTTAATAGCAGAGCGCTACTTGAAGTTCAGCGAACGTGCCCGTCATCAGCAATGAAGTTACAAACGAGGTGAGGTTGAGATGAAGGCTGTTACCAGGCAGTTACTTATGGAAATAGTCAGTTGTGGGGATGCGAATACTGAATATAGAATAATTCTGCCTTGGATCAGAATCTGACTCGAAGAAATTTTGCATATTTATTAGTTTTAAAAACATGGCACTGGGTCTTATTAAAATTAAAATCAACTTGATAGGTGTTGTTCTAAATGCAGATGAACTGATTATTTGCTGATATATTTTTACGTAAGACTCCAGCATCAATGCTGTCTTATCTTTGAGTCAGTCTTACTGCCAAAACTGATGGCTGGAACAATAGAGATCGCTCTGGAGCAGGAACTTCTCTCAGAATCCAGGTCTTATCACGGCTTTAACTGGCAAAGGCTGCTATTCATACTGTCACTCACTGATGCTACATAATGGATGGTGTATGCCTTGCACACCATAGATAACTCACCAGATTAGGAGTTGGATTTAATTCCACACACTCAGTTGACCCCCAAACCACCCAATCTCCCCAAACAGAACAAAAAATCCAACAAGAGCAGAAGATAAATCACTGCTGATTTAGGATGGCTGAATGTGTAACTTCCTTTTTCACATCAATTATCAAGGAGAATATTAGCATAGCCACTTTTGATGAAGGCTGTTAAATGCTATTTCCCCATAAAAATTATGACAATGTAATCTTATCTATAATTTTCCCACAAACAAGTAGCATACCAAACCACAATCTGTGTGCACTTCCAGTGATAATTTTTTATTCCCTGGTATGTGTGAAACATGCCATAAATTAACAAAATACACGTATGTATTCGCTGCCGATAGTGTATGCTATTTAATGGTTTATCATTTTTCATAAGTAGGCCTGTAGAGATAGTCTGAAGGTGGTGTCACCAGTACAACATGCTTTATAGGATACTGACAGGGAAAATTATACTGACAATAATAGCTGCCACTCGATCACAATCATAATTTTTCGAATTGTTGTTATTTAACTGATGAAAGATACACTTAAAGTGAATAATGGGCTCTTTTTCTTGTTTATACCTTTAAATAAATAATAAATCATATTCCCTTAGAATTTTTTTTTGTCTATAAAAGAATTGAAACAATGTAGGACATGTAAGGAGAGGAAGTCCTTCAGTATGTGATTCAGAGCTTCCCCTCTGAGTCATTGGTATTTATTTAATTATTTTTTTTTTTTTCATTAGGATCCAAATTGCAAAAGAGCTCCAGGGACACCATTTTGTAATACCAAGGAGACAGAATCTTCCCAGTCCTTTTTCTTGTCTTGAGAATTGAAGTGTGGGCTGAGGGAGGCTGCATGTAGCTCTCCTTCCAGCTGGGCAGAAGAAGAGGGGCTGTTGTGATATGCAGCCTTTATTCCCTGCACCTGCCTTAACCTACCAGCTGCTAGAAGAAAAGGGGAAATACATGACAGTATTTAGCTGCAGTAAATTACTTCCTTCCTCTCTCACAGTAGTGGAAAGAATTCTGTATTTGAATCACAGTTCCTTCCTCGGACTCATCCTAGACTGAAGCTATGGACTGCTTATTGTATGTCTTAAGAAAAAGAGGCTTATGTTTTCCATTAATTCAGATTGGAGCTGTAGGATCTCCTTCCTCCAGTAATAAAAATAGTGGATAGGTACACAATCTAATACTTCATAGTAGTAGATTACTTCGTTACTTCATATGTACATTATCTAATATGGCTTAATACTTCATATGTATAGAAATTATCAAAAATGTTTTTATGTGGTGTGCAAATGATAAGTGGGCATCTCAGGTACGTGTTTAATAGTTCCCCATTGATCTTCTCAAGTAAGTAATTGCTCCACAGCTAAATAATACCAATTCTTTTTTTTTTTTTTCTCTTCTCTGTGTTCAATTTAATCGGTACAGTGGTGTCCTGCTTGGCCAGAATGATGTGTGGCTATTCCTATAGGCATATAAGTATTTTTTTGTCCTGATAAATGCATGTTTTATCTACAGGAGTTTAAATGAAATTGCACTTGCAATTGGTTCCAGTGTCTCTCGCCCATGGGAGCACAAACCTCAGCCTTTTGCAGGAGTTACACTGAAGCTGTTTGGGGGAGGGTGGCTGTAGCTCATCCTTTCTTTGCTAAAAAAACAAAGAGGTGTTTTCTTTGTAGACCACTTTAGGTAGCAGTGGCTCTCTCTCAGCTCCTCTGTTGTTTTGACAAAGGCAGCTAGAATTCTGTTTTCTGTTTCAGGCCACTCTAACTACTGTCTCCCAGTGTTATATGATAACATTTTTTTTTTTTCCAAAATGTCACATCATAATATTTCCTGATCCTACTATTTCCAGAACGCTAGGCCATGGTTTGCTCCCTCCTGTTGTTTCCCCGGGGTCACAGTGGCTTAGAGACAGGATTGCAGCAGTGCAGGGCTTGTTTGTCAAAGAGGATAGTATGGTCTTTAACTTGGCTTGAACTCACAGTTT
Source organism: Limosa lapponica baueri (assembly GCA_002844005.1). Classification (NCBI taxonomy): domain Eukaryota; kingdom Metazoa; phylum Chordata; class Aves; order Charadriiformes; family Scolopacidae; genus Limosa; species Limosa lapponica. Next base: position 992,617 of record KZ505720.1, read on the forward strand.
TTAACTTCTTTTTTTGGGTGTTATTTGAGACCTGTGCCTAACAATGCATGGGTGAAATACCAAGCAGTTTAGACTGGATAGCAGCATACCCTTCACCCTTGAAAGCCTTCGGCTTGATCTAGGAGGCATTCTGGATGTCTCTAAGGCTATCATACACTGCTGAAGGCAGCAAAATGTTTAACAGAGTAATAACATAAATTGACAGGGGTGGAGGTGGGGTGACGAGAGTGCTTTGGTAATGACCTGCAACAGCTTCTTATTCTTTGGCGTGTCTGACTTGAGAAGGGCTGTCTTCCTCCTTGTTATCAATACTAGATAAAATATTCTCATTGCTTCACTGCAGCCTGCTGGAGTTGGGAGCACTGATGATCAAGAACTCTGGGCGTGTTGTGCTGGAGCGCGTAATCAGTATGCAGAGTTCAGTGAACCTTTTAATTGTAAATGGCATATTCATTTTCACCTTTGTAATAAAGGTCTGTTGTCTTCTCCTTAATTCTCTGTTATTTGTTGAGGTTCTTCTTTGGTCTTCTCTGGCATGCCTAAATTCTCCCTGATAAATATTTTTATACAGAGAATTCATTCTTTCCAGAGATGGCAGTGCAGCCAGTACACCCACTAATTGTTCCAGGTGATCCTAGACTTGATGAACTTTTGATTGGTGATGATTTTTAAATATTTTTAATGTCGAACAATATATTTGCGCTTTTTTTTTTCTGTTTTGAAAACAATGGGAGAATGCTACTATGCAAAAAGTAAATGTCCGTCTTAAAGAAATATGAGTGGAAGTGTTTTTCAAATTGTGACTACATTTAATGTAACAGTGTTAAAAGAAATGTTTCTGTGTCTGCCCTTAATGTGATCAGCAAATGAAGGGGAGAAAAAAAACGCCTCTTCTGGATATTAAACTGCTTTCAAGCATTCTTTATTTTTATACAAACTGAAATTGTAATAAGATGAGATAACCACATCATTAAAAACATCTACTGGAGAGAAGGTAAAACAACTCAAAGAGAATTAAAAGAAAAGGTCTATTCAGCCAGGAACCTTACAGTCAACTGAACATATTTGTAAGTACAAGATATTACTTTTCAAAATAAATACTTTTATTCTAAGCTCTTTCTGAAAGGCTGTTGTGTGTGTGTGTTTATGTATATACATATATGTAAAAAACCATATATATACACACACACCAAGGATAGTCTCCCTAGGTTCTTTCTTGCTTTGAAGATGAGAGTTGCATTAAAATAAAAATTCCATTTGGGTTATTATCTCCCCAGCTGTCTGTGCAGACCATGGGGTTGGCCAGAGAATATTCTCATTACATGTGCTGAAGCAGTTAGTCAGTGATTGATACTATATTAATTCACAGCACAGACGCTTTGCCTTTGTTACCGAACATTAGACAAATTAGTTCTTACAAATTCACATCCCACCCCCACTGCATCCAAGCTCACCACTCTGGCTGGTTAGTATTGCTAATAACCTTCATTCAGAGCGAACTGAAGCATTAGGAAGGAGGAGTTTGCTAAAGGAAGGGGCAGAAAACGGGCAGCAGCCACTGGGATCTAACAATGCATTGCAGGGCTCTAGTCATTTGCTGGCACAGCTCAGCACAGTAATGACAAATGATCTTTTCATTGTCAGACCCCCCAAATTAATTTTCCCTCCCACTTTTCATGAGGACACATTCATCACGTAGATTGCATTAAACGTACTTTTGACAGAACAGAGAAAGATGAGTAGTAAAATAATTTGATTCTAGTAGCTTCTTATCTGGGGAAGTAAACCAATGGGATGATACCTGTAAAGGTAAATATTTCTGTAAATGTTCCAGAGATAAATCTGCATTAAGATTTTACTCAACATCTGGGCATAGGGTGAAGCACAAATGAATGAGCGAGAAAGCAGTGGAAGGAAGGTGGAGGAAGATCTTTAGCTGTTCCTACTGAACTAGGAGTTAAGCCCTGCTTTGTACAGAGGGCATGGCAGCTGAAATAGAGTGTGTACAATTTACATTTGTAATATGTAGAGAATAAAACTGCTATTTTTTTATCTGCTTTGAAGTCAGAGATGGTTTTCAAGTGTGTTTTTATAACTCATTAAGTTTTTGCTGTTTCTTTTTGGCTCTTTAGAAGGATGTATAAAAAAATATGTTGTATGGAGGATAACCAAGAGATTCGTCAAGGTCAGGAGAACCACTAGAGCACAAGGAGGCAGGGGAATCCCAGCACAGTCTAGTTGCCTGAATTATTCTGCTTATGGCTGGATTAAGTCCCATTAATTGAGCATAAGAGGAGTTTAGTGCTTAGAGTGCGATTTAAGTTGAGGTAAGGATTCTTGTGCAGCAAAATGCAGAAAGTGTGCTTACTGCAAACTTGCCTCTTATATTTTCAGTATATGATTCTCCTTCTATATTTTGCTTGTGTCTGTTTAAAATAGCCTTAATGAACTGAACTGAAAACTATAGCTGTCTGGCCACAGATCATATTCAGTGTAAGATGCCTTACTGTTAGCCTAGGTGCTCCACATATCTAAGACTCCTTGGCCTCTCTTCATTCCCACCAGCACTGGCCTTTGTTAAAGACATCTGAAATGTCTTCCATATTACATTGGCACTTCTCTGATCCATGCGGTCCAAACATCTACAAACATTTTCACATTTTTCAGTTGGCTTCCTGATCTATTGCTGACATCCCATGTGGTGGAGCTGCTTCTTATTCTGGAATCCTGATGCTCATTTTCTGATGCTGATTGCACATGAGCCATGCAGAGCTTCAGGTGTGACGCAAATGTGAATTAAATATATAGATGCATGTTTTTTCAGAGGCATATCGTTCACAGGTTTCACTCTTTCACTCATCTCTCACCACTTCTGCCCCTATGCCTGAATATATCACTTTGGAATTCTTTGGTGTTTAGTATAACGCATTGGAGATAACGTACTTTAGTATTTTTTTATATATTCATTATATATAAAAATATTGACAGAATTCATACTTTAGCAATTTACTTTACACTGAATATTATTGCCAGTTGTAGCCAGGGGTTCTGTCTCTCATAAATCTTTTGTGCTTCTTTTCAATAATGGCAGTTGTGTTGCAAGGGAGGTGGAAAAAGATGAAGTAGAAAAGTTCTCTTGAACCATACTAATGTTTATTAATCAGTGGATTGCTTAGAAAACAAAATATTTGAACTTTCAATGTTACAGAAATATTTTTTAATTTTTGTTCAGGTACATTTTGAAGGATTGTATTTGTTACAAAAATTGTTGTATTTAATGCATCATTAAAAAAGTATGCATATTATAATATATGTTTACGATAGAGATCAAACCCATTTTTTGTTCTCTGCATTTTCCTTCAAAACTATAGGGGAAAAAACCTGTTATTGCCATAGACCAACAAGTATTTCAGCATTATTTCTGTATTACATTATTCTTCCATTGGTGGCAACTAGATAATACGACATTAGTGAATGCAAAGCTTATGTTTACCTTTATGCATAGCCGCAGTATTAAACAATAAGGTTTTGAAGCCAAGGAAATGGAAATGAAAATAGCTTCCAGGCAAAATTAATAAAAGTGTGGCAAAGCAGCATTAGAGTTGATCACTTGCTTTAAAGGTCATTGCTCGTCTTCTTGCCAGAGAAGATACAGGGCAGAAGCGATCACTGCAAACTTGTCTGTTTTACTTTTCTTTTACTGGGAGAGCATGTGTGTCGGGGGGGTGCGGGATGGGAGGTGGGAGGAAGCATTCTGATGTCTGTCTTGGAGTTCTCCTGTTTACCTTTTTAGTAATTAGGCAGACCAGATTGGTATTTAGTCTTGTTCTGACAACAGTAAATTAGGCTTAACTCTTTAATTACAATGAGAAGGAAATCACCTTTCTGATATCCTTCAATTAGCTCAAACAGCTGTTAAGTTATAATTAAAATTTCACATGGATCATTTGAGTTTTTGGAATGTTTCCATTTAATATAAAAAAACATTTGCATATATGCATTTGCTTTTCAACAACCTTTTCTAATCTGTTGGTGCTATACCAGGAATACTGATACTATATTAAGCAATATCTTTCTGGCTTTATGAATAGACAGCTGGTTCTAGGAAAATGAAAAATGGAAATAGAAAGCGAACAGAAAATATCAAATCTCCAAGGTGCACTGGGGCTAGCTCAAAAATAAACTTCCTTTTTTCCCCATCTTCTCTCTCTTTTCTCATCCTCTTTAAGATTCTGATATGATCTTTAAAACGGGGCGATACTGTTTGGAGATGAGCAATAACCTAAACACATATACCCATTCTTCCATCACAACCTCTTGCACCTTTTCCGGAACCAGACTTGTGGATATTTTGATTTAAATAAAATATATAAAAAAAATATTTCACATCTTGAAGAAAATTCTGTTCTTATCTTAAACAACAAAACCCCCATAAATACCACATTTTACTCAATGGATAAAAGTTTGATTGTTGTAGTAGCTCTTGCTGCTGTCTCCATCTGGGTGCTCAGCCGGTGGTGAGGACCTCAGCAGTGTGCAGAAGTGGGTTATATCAACAGTGGCAAGCACTGTTAAAACCTTGCAAAAAACATTTTTGATGTTTGAAAGTGAGTTAACCAGAAGCTGAATTGGACTGCACAGCATGCTAAGGCAAGAAGCAGTCTCTGTACAATTTGTTGCTTCTAAATTACTTAGAACAGTAAGTTCAGAGAACATCACAGGTGGAGAGATTTGCCAAGTATGAAAAAAAGTAGAAAGAACATCATATGTGATAGCTTTTTGTGATTCTCCTTTTTTCTCCTCTCTAGTCTCAGTGTTTCACTAGTGGTCTAGTTTATCATAACTTGAAGGTAATTTGCCACATTCTGAATTTGGGTTCTACAAGGTCCTCATTGAATCAGTAATATCCCTCTGTCTTCTAAAGAATAGGGTTTTTTACTATTTCACATCTGATAATGGCTTGTCTGCGTGCCTTTATAAATTTTCACTGTAATTTCTGCTATTTTCACCAAATAATTCAAGAATTAAAGCTAGGTTTTCTTCTTTTGTATATGTGTATGTGTTGGGGATGGGAGGATTTAACAAAGGTATCTTTGCTCTTTGTTTCTGGACAGAAGCAAACTTCTTTTATGTGGCTTTTTCTGAGACTGGTTACTTGAAACAGTGGAAGTTCAGGAGTCTGACAGTATGTGTGATAGCTTGCAGAATTCAATTTTATTGTGCACATTGACAAGGTAAAAGCCCAGGCAAGTCTTAAAGGATGAGATTACCGTAACATTTCTTCCTTCAGTCAGTTACATCTTCTTTTTTCTTCATTTCTTTCTCTCTTTTCCTGTACCTAATGCTGTGATTAGTTCTGTCTTAATTTTCTTTGAAGTATTCTTGTACCATTGGGTGCTATTAAATTTTATATATTAAAAATATATTGATTACTTGTGCCCCATCAAGAGCTTTCAGTTTACCAGAGACAAGGAAATTTTTGAAGTCTTGCTTGTAGAAATTGTACAACGTGATTTCAAATTAATATGTTATCAATAGTATAAACTAATTGAGTATTAAATCAGTGGCTTTTTCACCTTCGAGTTCTTAATATGGGAGGATGATGGCCTGTCTTCCTGTGTCTCTGTTGCACTTCTACTTGCATTATAACTTTGGTGTCTTCTCTCAAGCACCACATTTAGCCAAAATGATTTTCTGCTGATGTTAGAAAGCTCCCAGATTTAGTTTTCTAAAAGAGTTATTTCTGTTACTTCAAGAGTGTATCTTAAAATACAGCACCTGAATACTTACTTTTCAAGATTGTATATCAGGATTTTATATTTCAATATATGTAATATTTTCTTAAACTCCTGGATTTGTGGGAGCTCTGCAGAAGTGTACGTATAAGTGATCACCTGATCACTCTCAAGCTGAGTTGGGGTAGCTGTAGTACAATTTTTGGGAGGGGACAGGGAGTGTGTTCATAGTTTCCAATGGCATTTTCACCTCAAGGGAAGAGAATTTTGCGTTTTGGAGGGTATCTGTCACCTTTACTTGATATTGTGAATTCTTGCTCTCCATTTTTTACCTTTTTTGTGGTTTGACTTATTTGTTTCAGAGTTATTGAAAGATGCACAGAAAATGGCAATTTATCATTTGGAGTGGCAGCTTTTATGAGCTTTTACTCTGGTAAAGAAGAGAATCTGAACTTGGACATAATTGCAGGTCTCTTATCTTCAAAGGCAGAGTTTCTTTGCTATGGAGTTGTGAAGAGCCCATACCTAAATTATAAATAGGTGCATTGTTAGGTGGTTACCAGCTGTTATTATCTGGGAAGGAAAAAAACCCAAGAGTAAAGGCTGAGAGAAAAAACATTCATTCAATGAGGCATGAAGCTTTGGCACCCAGCTTTTTGTTTCATTTTATTTGTAGCTCAACAAGTTTAGACAGACAGAGCAAGTGCAGTAAACAGTTTCCTTAGATTTTCTACTTATTTTATTTTTCGGGCAATGACATTTTACATGAACTGCAAGGATTGCATTGCTAAGTTTAGAGGCAACTGCTTTTCTAAGTATTCCTTAGAAACTCTTGAGTTAATTTAGTTTTTTAAAATTTAAGTTTTGTAGTTTTTGCTGTATTAGTAGATTTTTATGTCACCTGGATGTTTCTCCAAAGCTTGTACCACCTAAGCTCTTGTGGAAGAGGATGTTGCTGTCATTTTGTCTAAATCAACTTAATAGAGCAATGTTGTTGCTGGTTGGCCTGTAGGCAAAGCCTTCTATTATCATTGACTGCGTAACAGAAAGCAACAAGGTGCTCATTTTCATATGGAGAGAGGCTCAGTGTCATGTTCTCAGGTTTAGATTTTTTCATGTTAGTGCATAACATAATACTTTAACACTTGCATATCATCGGTTTCATCAGAGTGTAACACTATTGAGACAAATAGCATTAAACTAGAGTAACATGGTGGAGAGTCAAATGCAATGTATTTTGTCTTATTTAGTACAAAACATGTGCGTTTAAAAACACATTTATCAGTGTTATTAAGGGGCATGCACTAGGACTTTGACTTAAGTCCTAACCAGGAGATAGTTGAAAATGGTCTGCATGTATATTGTGTGATTAAAGATTTTTAAATAGACTTTGATTACATCTCAAACCCAGTAAAGATCAAGAGTGAGTGTAAACCTGCATATCTTCATTTTCCAGTGCCTACATTGCATTGATTAGCAATACCATTTGCAATGTGCCGCACAAACTGATACAGTTAAATTGACAGAAAGGAGAAAACAGCATTAGCTAATGTCTTGCCATGTTCCGCCAGACAAGCTTTTACATTTCTGACGTCCAAAGGCTTCTATTTTAATAGAACCCTGGCTCATAATAAAATTTGAGAGCCAGGCATAAGTAATTATGTCTTACGTTTATGTTAAATCATTGAAAATGCTAATAAAACATATTTGTGGGGTTTGCCTTTAATGAATATAACAATAAAACAAAATCATTGCACAAGTCCCCCACTAGCTTTAAAAACCTAAAAGAGGAGGTTCATCTGTGTCTTGATATCAAGCTTGTTTGTTGTGAATTATGGCCATTTTTGCAATAAAATTTGGTTTGGTGTAAGAAATGGATGTGCAAGCCTGGTTTTATTAGTGTGACTAAATATTGTGGAACTAAAACAAGGAAATTCTTGCATACTGTCACAATTTGGGGCCATATGGATCATAAACTCCTCTACGCATATTTCACTTGCAGACTTCAAATGGCATTATCTCATCACAGAGAGGGGAGCAAGGAATACACTTAACTTAAATTTAGAAATTGTTCTCGTTACTGAATGTCAGATAAAGGTGAAGCTTTTAAATAGGAGTCTCCCTGATTTACTACCTTTAATGTGCACAGGAAGGGATGTGCAAAGCACATCATTAGTGTGACAGGGTGAAAGGGGCAACATGTTTCTTCTGTTGCAATGGAAAGAGGATGAATCTGGCACAGCTCTGATGTCAGAACCTCCATCACCTTTCTCACAGATGATGTAGATTTTAATTGTACTCTGGGCTGATTCTCATCGCACCAGCTCCTACGTGACATTGAGATAGATGAAGCCATTTGTTGGCATTATCAGAGCCAGCTGTGTGCTTGGCTGCAGCTACAGTAGGCATTATATCTCATGCATAATCCTCTCATTGAGAGAGGATCACAAGCATCTGAACCATATGGCAAATAATTTTATTATGATCAAAAAAAGGACTCTTGAAGCTAGTTAAACAGAAGAGTCCTTGAAATTCAATCAGAAGAGGTTTTTATTTTCATGTAACATTATCATCTTAAATTAATTTTTAGCTCTGCCATCATCTGTGAAATACAGGAATTTTATTTTTCCCAAAAAGTAAGAAATTAATGTTGTAATTACAAGAAACATGGAGCAGAACTGCATAGCTTGATTTTTTTTTTTTGATGTCTGAAGAGTGCCTTGTAGGTGTTAATATCTTCTTTCACTAATTACATACTCGTATCACTCAGAAGCCCAAATAGGAAGTAGGAAGTGCCTGAAATTAAAAAGGCTGGAGAAGAAGGGGAGAGAATCGCGCACATCAAGCCATGGGAGTGCTGTGTTGATGTCTTAATGCCTTGCTTCCTGAGGGCTGTTACCATTCCTAGAGATGAAAACATACAGCCGTAGTAAAAGCTCATAAGCCATTGTTCCTTACACTGGAGAAAAAAAAAAAAAAAAAAAAATTATGTTTTAATTAAGTCAATGCAAATGGGTGATGAAGAAAAAGAGAGAGGCTTCAGCTCTGTGCAGTTACCACTGGGCAGCCAGGAGGGAATATGAGCATCAGAGACAACAGCAGCCAACCTTTTTAGCCTAGCAGTAAGTGATAGGAACTCTCAGCATGATGAAGGTATCGCTCAGAGGCCTGGTCCACTTTCCTTTTGAGTATACAAGGAAAAATCTCACCGATATCTCTGGCCACCCCTGGACATACAACCCATCATACCGAGAGGCAGCCAGAGCAGGTTCCGGCTCAGGACCAAGGTCTGTGGCTGCTGGAGGATGCTTTGTTATTGGGGAGGCAGTGACTACTGTTTGAGAGCTACGAATCATGCCGCGTGTGAATAGACCGCTTGCCTACTGGAAAAGACGTGTGCTATTGAGGACTTGGCCCTGGAGACACAAGCAGTTTCCATGGGGCATCTGGTAATAATGCACATGGCCTATCAGCAACTTTCATGCTGCAAACTTATGGAACGTAAATAAAGGCTCACCAGAGCCAAATGGCAACAGCTGCCTTATCGGGAGGATACCTTTTTTATTTGGTACTTTATTGACAAATAATAAAGCCTTTAATTGGGCTGTGGGAGGAATATAGCCATGTAATTTCCAGTACCTTTAATTTTCTAGTGCTGCATGCCTGAAGCAGATTAGGGTAGTTATCACAGCCTCATGAGTGTCCTGGCTGAACCGGTGAAGTACTGTGAAATGTGCATCTTTATTCTTGCATTTATAAAGTGTTTGTGTGTATTTTGGGGGATGAAGAGGAACAAGAGGAGGAACCTCTGTTTCTTCTACAATAACGTGGTGATTAAGAATTTGTGACTCCAGTTACTAAAATGAGAGTCAGCAAAAAATCCTCAGCCTGGCTATTGCTCTGGAGGCTTCTCCTGCAAACAGCCCATCGCTTTCAGCAGGATGCAGAGCAGAGCTGTGCTTGCTGAGCAGGCTAACAGGGAAGGATTGCCTTTTGCTGCAGCAGCTGCTGAACTGAGACTTTCTGGATCATGAGTGTATGTAAATATGTCCAACTGTTTGCCCTTCACACATCTTTGGCAAGTTTGGAGTAAAAAATATTGCACTGCTCCATTAGTTTGCTTGCCTATTACCACAGCAGATGCTGTTAAGAGCACTGAGATGTGTTTCTAGGCAAGCCTTCCCGTCTAAAATAGGATAAAGAAATAAAGGCTAGGGGGTGGCCCAGATAGCATCTTGAAACAGATATAATGCAAGCTTTGGCAGCAGGGCATAACCACAATGTCCACTGCAAAGACACAGGGGTGGGTAGCTCTTCACTCCATTAAGCAAAGTAGAAAACAGTTATGGCTTCTGCGTGTTTGTTCCTTTCTGAACTCTGTCTCCATCAGAATAACAGCTATTTTGGAGAGTTTGTTTGGGTTTGATTCCTGACTATATCTGCTGAGTGGCTAAAACAGCTGCATTTGGACACCAAGCTATACTTCATAGGGATTTCACTGGCAATGAAGGTTGTGTATAAATAATGGATGAAGAAGGGTGACAGGACCTGAACACTTGGGGCTTGACAGATTATCTTGTGATGTATTACAATTAGATATGCTTCAGTGTCACTTCATTTATTCAACTAGTAAGGGTGCGTAACTCTTAGATCCATTTGGAGGTGGATTTATTAAGAGCCTTAGTCATGTCCTCTCGAAGTTTGGAATTGATTTTTGAACATCCTTAGCAGCTTTCTAAATCACTTTGCTCTTAACGCGTGTGATTTTTTTTTTCTCATCTTTTTTAAGTACTTGGGATTTTGTTAGCACATATAATAGATGAATTTGTTTATTTTTTTTAAATCTGTGGTTTGTTTACTCTGCTCAAGGCAGGTAGTTGCTAGATAAGAGACCACTTTGTCAATTAGCAGGTCAACAGATCAAATCAGCCTTTGGGAAGGATTTGTCTGTGTTCTTTGTACAAGAAACTGGTAGGTCTAAGCCCCAGTCACCTTATACTAAATGGTATCACCAAGAATTGGGACATCTAACTAATAGTAAATAAGATTAGCAAAAATGTTGTATGCCTTTTTGCTTTATAAATAATGGCAATGAAAAAGCTTGGCATGGAAGGATGCAGAGTAAAATGCTGCGGGAAATGCGAGAGCTCAGATCTGACTGTGTTGCAGATGGAGACTGTTGAGTTAAAGCAGAAAAGTGATTAGTATTATGGTCTCTATAACTTTCTAACCTACCTGAATGCTTTAACCCTGGTTTTCTTTCAGATATGTTTCTCCCTGTCATAAGTGCAGATGTAGAACTATTTGCCTCAGTGGCTCAGGTGTGCCCAGCCTTTCCGGGCTGCTGTAGGCAGGACCTTTTTTCCTTTGAAGTCATCATTTACAAAACAAACTATGTTTGTCTGCTTTGAGTATTTCTTGGCAAAGGGAGCGGGTGTAGGACAGCAGGTGGCCGCAGAACCCAGCAGAAGCTGCAATCCTCCAGATAATCAACAACGTCCCCCCCACTGCCTCCCACCCCAGCACGTGCCAGCCAACAAACATGTTACTCACTCCATAGCAACCTACTCGTTCTTCAGATAGGAACTTAACACGGTTTGGGGATAAATTGCGCTCATAGCAAAGCTGATCCAAGCCAACAAGGTTTCAGAGCATTTGCTCATTCTTGTAAAAGCTGATGATAATTGATGGACGAGCGGCTTGCAGGACCCTGACAGGCTGGTTGCCTGCCCTTTGCACTCTGCCAGTTCAAGCCTTACAAGTGTGAAATAGCCAATTACTGCAATACCTATTGAAAGTAATAGGCCAATGAGCAAATTGCTACTGTGGGACGCGGCGGCGGTGTAGGTGGAAGAAAGCCAAGATAAAGTTCTGCTCTGAGCAGCTGCTCCCACCACAGCCTGGTAATGCTACTGGATGACCAAGTGATGAGAGGAAGGTATTTCCCCATTCGAACTGCAAGTGTCCTGCCTTGTATTGACTTAAAGTTTATGATGCATGATACCGTCTTGTTACCCAGGTCCTAATTTGCAGAAATAAATCCTCCTTTTAAAAGGTAGTTAAATAGGTAATAGGGATAGTCACGGCCATAGATTTTGTGCAAAAGCATTAAATACAATTTTTGCTTGGAATGAAAAGTCATATAGTGTGCAGAGTGTTAATACTTGCCAGCCATTTGCTATTGACAGAACAATTTATCTTGATAAAGGACAGTGAAAAATTCCAATCTATTCACTGACATCACATTATCAGCAGTAATATATGACTGCATCTAAATATAAGGTTCAGATCTGATACAGCTGAGGAGTTTCTGGTAATTTTCCTGTAAATATATTGTGTACTGGACAATGGAAAAATGTCGCTTTTACCATGTAATTGGATGACCTATTTTTATGCGAGATTTAAAGTTTTACTGTGTTTAATGGGATAGACCATAATGTTTCCTTTTTGGGTAACCTGTTTCTTTTTATAAGACTTTAGCAATAAAATGTGTATTACTAGGTTTGACAGAGCAGAAATAGCAGACAAAGAAAGATAGAAGCTTAAATATTAGTCTCATGAAAGAAAGATTCTGTGACCACAGAAACTTGCCATGGCGGGAGGGGGGGATCTATCTGATTGTCGTGAAAATGTCTGCTGTCAGTAGTTAGCTTAACGTAGGCAGTATGTCTTCTTTTTGCCAGCATAGGAATGTTATTGGTAACTTTTAGGCACGTGTTTCTTAACTTTCTTAGCAAAATGATATGATTCGTAATTTTAACTTGTATTAAGAACCTGGCTTGTTTAATTAAAAAAATATTAGAAGGAAAGGTGGTGGGTGGCAAGTAACTTTGGAGGAATTTAAATAGTGGTTGGCAATTTATTTTATGCAGTCCATGATTCTGTAATAGGAAAGCAACCATTGTGTAAAGGCCAGAAGTGTAAATGAAGCCAGTGCCAGCACTCTGCATAATCCATTTTTTCAGTTGCCAGTCACTTGTTTGGTGCTGAAAAGAGAAATGACAAATGACATCTTGCAGTTTGCTTTGAATCTCCTATTAACAATTACCAAGTCCATTTTAGATTGAAAGAGTAGAAGATTGATTCATTTGATATTAAACAAGTATCCGCATTAAAAATAAGATTATCATTTCAATCAGGGCAAAGTGTAAAAAAAAAAATAAAATGCATGGGCTAAATATTTTGATCATGATTGCTTTATTACCTATAAATAGATGGCATTTTTTTTACTCTGTACTTAAAACTCTGAGGGGAAAACTATTACCCATTTGTATTTTTCACACTGTCTTTCCTCCTGGGAATATCTGATTGTAAAACCCTCTTTGTGTGGCGCATGAGGAGGAGAGCCTCTCCGCTTAGCTCCTGAAAAGATAGTAGATATAACTCACCTTGTGAAGATTTCCACCAGAGGCATTTGTACTGTCCTGAGGCTTAAAAAAAAATTGCTAGGCATGTGCTCGGCAGGAAAATACAGTTTCTAATGACTGGAGCTGGGAAAAAAATTGCTAAGGAAGACCAAACCTGAATAGTTTGTTTCCATTTCAAGGAATAAGAAGGGTGCAGGGCCTTCTACTAAGTTTTCATTTGTGGAGACCTCTGCATAGCTAAAGATTTTGTATACTTTAGCAGCCTTGGGACAGTTAACCCCACCCTGGCTCCTAGGAGAGGGGGAAAATGTTATTACTTTCTCATTCCTCTCTTTCTTCAACCCTAAATGGTCCTAATATTTTGCTCTCCAAATACGTGGCTGCCCTGGGGGGAAAAACAGTCTGGTGTTATACCCCAAATCCTTTGTCCTTCCCTGGTAACTGTGCCTGCTGAGCGCTGTTTTATTGAGCAAGGCTGACATCTCCAAATTAGAGCAATTCTTTTGCTGTTCCCTGGTTTGTTAACTCCTCTCTGTTGCTTCTCTGAGAAGTTATGAGGAGGAGCGGAGGTATCACGCTTGCCTGGCTGCAGATCCAGTGGTGAATAGAGGCTCACGTTGGGAAGGTTGTCTACTCAGCCATGAGAGTAGAGCTTGCTGTCACGGAGGGCATCTATTCCTTAGGAATTGATGGCCTCGCTCTCAGCAAGAAGAGCTTCCTATTCTCCTCTGGTAAATGGGTAGTTTGAGTACTCTGGGGATTTAAGGGCTTTTGCTATATATCCTCCTGCTTCTCCATTTGTTAAAACCGTGTGGCAGTTCATTGTCAACGGCGTGACATTCAAAGAAGGAAATAAAGGCTGATCCATGTTAGGAGTCCTGTTTGGTGTTAAGAGCAGAGAGAGAGGATTTCAAGGATTGTTCCAGGTGCTTGAGATCTTTTTGTTGAGGACCATATAATTAGTTTTCATTTTTTCAGCTTCTTGACAAAGGCAAGAAAAATGGGCTGTGTACCCCTCAAATGAATGTCCAGGTATGACATAGCAGAGGCAGTTACTTTTTCCCTGGTAAAACTCGGTGTCACCTTCAATGAAGAGACTTTTATGTCTGTCAGGGAGTGAGTTCTGCTATAAATCTATTTGAGGAAATTGTGAAGAACAGACAAAATGCTGCAACCAATCCTGCAGGTAAAAGGGTGAGAAATCCCCTGGGCATTTTTGACCTGAGGAGGACGATGCACTCTAAAACTATTAGACATGGATGAATGTGGAATATCCTGAGTTGTGCATTTATGTGCCTTTAAAGACTTAATCCTGAAGTAGTACTGGTAGTCCTATGCTGGTTTCCCCTGCCATATTATAGTATTTTCTCTCTTCCCTTTCCTGGGTTTTTATACATTTCATTCAACTTTGGCTCAACTTGTGTCAGACAATTTTACCTAAAAGATGAAAATATCACAAAAGGTGGAAGCAGATATGTCATCATTGTGTCCTTATTTCTTCATCTTTCACCAAAACTACCCATTTAATTTTGTAACCTGTGAAACTGTGGCGTTGCAGTGGAGTTTAGGCAGTATGGTCTGGAAGAACTTCCAGTAGGACTTGGCGCAACACGGGAGTTGCAAAGTGGTGAATCAGACTTCTCTTTTTCAACACATGAATTGATCACACATATATCCCCCTTATTTTGTAGTTTATCCATTGTGAGTACACGTATCTCATGCATGTTGCACCTGGACTGTCAGTTTGTCCCCTGCCTTCTGTCAGTGTAGCACCACAGTGGCACGTTAACGAGAAGCAACCACTTACGTGTGAAGAGGTAGTATGCTGGTGGTTTACTAACAAGTGTACAATCACCTCGTGCCACTGATGCCTTGTGCATCATGTTTTACAGGGACACAGCATGGGACAACTTTTTTTCTGCTGCTGGAGGGATTTCTTTGCAAGGAAGCCTGGGCAGGGTGACATGGTGTCTCTCAAGGCCAGGCTTGCTCAAAGGCTGTGAGTATGGTGGTGGCTATGGGGGAAGCTCCTCACTGCAACACCGGTGCTGACTCCCAGTCTTGCTGGAGGGTACTCCTTTGGCACACTGTGTTTTCAAGGAATGAGACTGTCACTTATGGTTTGCCCTTTGCAGACACTGTAGAGCCCGTTAACAGGCCAGCATCTCTTGATTTCAGGCATCCAATTGTAAGGCTCTAGTACACCCTGTTGGTTGAGGGCATTTGCAAAGAAATGGAGAGGGCAAAAGCACTGAGTGCAAGAGATGCTTTACTTGGGTTGCACCAGAGACTCAGCAGTCATTAGGGCACGTGGCTGCCTCTGCCACTGAGGAGGGATCTGTACCAACAGACTCTTTTCCATCTATTCTGTCTGCAGCCCGAAGAGCCTTTGTGAGTTTGGGAAAAAACAAGTTGCTTTCCGTCAGGGAAACAGATTTAAATTGGGATGCTTACAACACTGATTGGGATTGCTCTTGCCTTCCAGTGATTCACCTAATAAGCTCACTAATGAAAGATGTTGTTCATGATTTTTGGCACTGGGGCAATGTTCTATTCAAACCTACATCAGCTGTCTGGTATGCTGGTTAAAAAAAGCTCAAAAAACCAAAACCCAACATTTTGAATTAGCTTATGATAATTAATGATACTATGCTGAAATTAATTATTTCTCATTTCCCCTTTTAGCAGTGGATTTCTTGCGCTGAGATAATTTTCAGCTACTGTGTGCAGGTTGATGGAATCAATTGAATATAAACAGGAGGAATAATTTGGGATGATCAACTACTGCTAAACTGCTGCCTGACTTAATTTTTTTTTAAGCTAACAAAAGCTTAAGAAGCACCATGAAATTGCTTATGTAATCTAAATTGGAAAAAAAAAAAAGAATAGAATAACCTGAAAAAATTGTTAATGCTTGCGAATTTTAGAGTCTTGTTCCAGACACGATGTAATGAAGTAGTTGAGCCCATAAGTAACAAAGTAGTGGAGATATCTGAATGAAGGACATGAGGATTTAGACCTACCCAAACAAAAAGCTACTTTAAATCTCTTAATTGATCTAATTCTGTGAAATTGAGTCAAAAGCTATACTTATATTTTGCCTATTAACCTGATGGCTTACAAACTGCCTTTCAGTTTGTGTAGGTGAACTGATAACAATTACTGCACGATTACTGTTCTATGGGTTTTGATTTTAGTATTTTGGGAGGAGAAGGGAAGCTCATCTCAGCTTTCTAGCCAAAAATCAGAGGCAAGTTTTCAGTGTTTGAAATAGTAGTTAATTAAACAGAAGTGAATGTTGCTATGATGTGAATGTGCACCAATCATTTACTACTGGTCACAAATGTGGATCTCTGCGCTCCTATATAACAAATATGCCCAATTAGCTTCTCTCACTCACCATCACTTCATTTGCAACACTCATTTTTAATTTCTGCGTCAGAAGGGTCTCACACAATTTTGTTCATTTGGCTCTTTCAGCCACATTCATTTGCCTCTAGCTGCACTTACTCTCCTTCTCTATTTTTACCATATTTTCATTGCATGTCCCTTGCATATTTGTGGGGTGGTGTGTATTTTTTTCTTTTGTGGTGTTTTGGACTTTCCCTGGTGTAGAAGTGTCTACTTATGACACTATCAGGGAGTTTCATTCCTCTTCCCAACACAAATAAAGATGTCACTTAAGAGAAATCTCATTGCTGAGATTGCATGGTATTCAGGGCAACTTCAAAATATTTGGATTCCAGAGTTTTTTTTTCACAACAGTGTCAGAAGTGGGGAAGGTGTGTGTGGATCCAGCTCCTCCTGGCCCAGCACAAACAGGCCAGGCAGATGATTTCCTCCTCTTCCTTCCAGCCTTTATGTCGGCATGTCCTCAAATCCTGCGATGAGGCTCCCCTAGATAAGCAAGAATGACAAGAAGATTAGGCTTTATGCTGTATATAGAATTAGAACAGGTGTTCATCAGCTGTGCCATAGCTGACAGACTGCTGTATCTTTGAATAGAAAGTCTGTCTCCACTTACAAATATTTGTTAATTTTTAATTAAATTAATTGCAAACAGTCACTTGATACAGGATGATATAATTTCATATTCGTTTGTGTATGCATTCAGATATGTCACCCTTTATGTCAGTACTTGGCAATTGCTATCTTTTAAGGAGAAAGCTACTCTTCTATGAGGTTTTTCAAAGAAACATTAAACCTGAAAGAAATGTTTCCTTTCACATGTGATGAAATACTGTCTCAGTTAGGTAAAGCAGTATTTTCACTAAAAGACTATCTAAATGTGGCAATTAGCTTGGGAAATCTTTGCACACACAAAAAAAATTTAAATTCGTTAAGCATTTCTGAATGAAATAAAGCTGAAGTCTGCACTCAGTAGCCTGAACCTAAAAGTGGCCTTTTGGAAAAGATAATGCCAACAGCAGCTGACTGCACCATTAATGGGGTTGGTTTGACTGCCTTTAGGACTGAAATGACCTTTTCGGAAACTTTCAAGCAAGTATCTGAGTGCCTCCTCTAACTCCAGCAGTTATATATGTTATAGTTACCTACCTTTAAAACTTGCTGGAAACTAGCAATCGTGCACATCTTGCCTAAGCAAAAGAAGATGGTTCAAGAGCTAATATGCATATCAGAGGTTTGGTTTCCTTTGCAATCAAAGGGAGAAGTGGGGCTTGCAGTGAGTTGCACAAGGAGGAAAATTAATCTGTTGAGTGGTTAACCAGGCCTTTTCTTTTAACAGAGCCCTTTTTTTGGAAGAGCTGGGCATGATAGATCATTAAAGTACAACAGAAGGTACTGAGTAATAAAGAATTAAAAAAGATTAAAGAAATCCAATAATTCAGCAGTTTGCACATTAGTTACAAAATAGGGGCAGTAAATGCTGAATGGATGAGTGACATTAAAAGCCCTCTTTATGGTCCAAAGTTAATTTGAATAACATTAATTTACAGTTGACAAATTGTGTCGTTTTAGCATTGGTAATCCAACCATTTATTAAACTGTAAAAGCAATGGTAATTAAGTATTACTGCCCAGCAATGCTACTATGGTTAGTTACAGTGGGGGCGGGTGTGGAATAATTTGCCTTACGATGTTAGGGAGAATACAGGGAGAATCCCTAGGGAGGGAGCCAGGACAGGCATGATGCTGCCCTCTGGTCCTTGCCAGCTCCAGCATCTTCTTCGTTTTCTTTTACCCACTGAATCGTTTTGCAGTGGAGTGAGAGACGGGTGGCGGGGGGACGACGAGGGAACAGGGTGGGTTCTCTATCTTTTGCCTGCTGCTGACTGGATTGTAACAAAACTGGCAACGCCGCTGGCTCCCCTTAATCCCTCTGCTGCCAAAGGGCGAGAGAAGCTGGGAGCCCTCTCTGGTCATCCTGTCTTGGGTCTTCATTCAGCCAGCACTCAAAGGAGATTGGAAACAAGCCCTGGGGACACTCACTTCCCTTCCCCACCCCAAATTGTGTTGGCCTCTGATATGTGGCCATGGAGGCACTCTCTCATCCAGATGTCCCATGCTACTTTTCTTAAACAAGCAATGATGTGGCCTCCCACCAGTGTGTTGCTCTGCCTTCCTGCAGATTTGGTCTCCCTTGTGAAAATGAAGCATTTGAGACACAGTCACACAGTGAAACCTCCTGGGGCTGGAGGAAGGGGGAGGTGAAAGGAAGGATTTGTGGACACAGGAAGGAGCCGCTGTGCCAGGAGCCTACTGGCCACGTGGCGAGCATGCTTTGTCTCAGTTGGCAATGCCACTGATGTGTCTTCTCACTGTAATACTTGGGTTTAGCGTTGTGTTACTTGACATAGCACTGAACCTGAGCCACAAAGCTCACCTTTTTCCTGAAACGTTCTCAAAAGTGTAGTATTTTTGTGATGAGTAGTAAGTGTATTTATGAGTATCACCTTTCTGGAGGATCTTCAGGTCAGGGTTTGGCTGAATGCACAGGGAGTCCCACACCCGAATTTCCCTCTGCATCCCCTGCACACTGCAGCCTCTCCTCCAGTCGCTGTGGCTGGGGGGAACAAATGTTTGTTTTGATATCAACAAACGTATCAGCAGGAACGACCATCCTCCTGCTTATTTACAATGACTCTTGTTCACTGAGCTGCTTTGTTTGACCCCAAGCATGATTCCTTATATAGAAATAAAAATTCTGATATCAACCTGGATAGTAGAGAAAGTTTTGTAACTGTCATTTATGTCTTCGCCTAACAATTACCCATGGGCTTCATGTGCAGTTTAAAGTGTCAGGGATCAGTATTGTAATTTCCATCCCTTTTATGCTGGTGCAGAAGTCCTCGTCTCTCATTAAAATTCTCTGCTTGTCTGCTGCATATTTCTTATACCTCCACCTGTTATGTCACCCAGACTTCTGATAGAAACTTATTTGGATAATGTCTGCAAGCAAAGAATTTTCCCCGAAAAGGCTAGAGATGGAGACACTCTGTCAGGACCTGACAGGTGTAAATTTCTTAATGTATGAGGAGTATATGAAAATACAAATCATCACTGAGAGCCAGCCTGAAGCAGACTGAAAAGCTGTCATAAGCAATTTTCAAAAAGTATGAGTTATTTGGTTCTCTTCCAGGAGGAACAACTCCACAGGCATAAATTCGTGAATGGTACTTGACAATCTTAACAAGTCCTCCTCTCCCAGTACTGAGTGTGTGACAGAGACGTGATGGGGACTGTGCGCTCTCCTCTCTTCTCCAGCTGTGGAGGAGCTGACGTGATAATCAGGGGATGAATCCTGCTTTCCTGAACTTGAGGCATTCCTCCACTGAAGCGAATTTCAAGCAACTGATTAGTCTGACAGAGTTAGGCCATGGTGGAGCTGATTATTTGCCAAAAGGTGTTTTATAGATCCTGTTCATTTCCATTTATCGAGAGTATTGATAGGAAAGAAAATAGCAGATGCCTTGCGACAGGCACCTTGGCTATTTTGTATGCTCCTTGGTTTTCTACATTTTTACTTTGGGCATGTGGAAAGATCATTGCTAACTGGATGGGCCTACTCAGTGGTGTATGGAAATGGACTTGAGAAGGGTTGTGCATGATTGGCAAATCAGTTCTAATTGAATAAATGTCAAGGTCAAAACAAACAAGTGATGAAGATGAGAAAGCCCTGGAGTGGTATCTGCTTCAAATCATATTAAAGGCTGTTCAGTAGCAAAGTGCTTCAGGGGGACTATGTGAAATTAAAGAGCAATGAAGTTGCTGTGCAGTTTTAAACCAGAAATATCTGTTTCCTCTACTGAAGTTGAAAGCTGTTGCTTAGGAAGTGTCCTGACTAAGGTGGCAAAATTCATTTCTGTCTTATGCAAGTGGACTAGAGCAGATGGGGTGGCAGGTTTTTAACAGGTAGGAGGGCATGTGGCACTCCTCTGCTTAGCACTCTGCGCCAGGGCACAGTGGAATGTCACCATGGCCTTGTGCCCCTCACTCCAATCACAGTGGGTACAAATAACATGATGAATATCTTATCATGTTGGTTGTGGACATACACCTAATAACAAAAGCTTGTTGCAACATTATACATAACTACAGTCCCAAATCATAACAGAGTCATATCTAAGGATCTAGATTCTTTTTTTGAAGTCATCAGGAAACTTGTGTGTAAATAGGCTACAGGAGACGGCTAAAGTTTTTTCTGATTTTCTTACCTTGCCATTAATTTACAAGGCTCCCTTGTAAACTAGAAATGCAAGTGATAATAAAAAGGTATGATGCAGAGCCCAACAAACTCCTTTTGTCAATGTGACTTGCTTTAAATTAGGTGTCATGTGCCGTGGTATGTCAATAAGTGCAGACTGTGTGTTTTTCAATGTCAAGTGTAAGTATTATAAAATACCAATACAGCAGCTGCCTTAAATCATTGCGGAGAAGAGGACAAGAGTGAACACTGATTTGTTTCAGGTAGAATACAAATTGTCAGTTTAAAGAAGTATTGGAATGTTGTTTACTGAGTTACCATTGTATTTTTTAAGCAACTAATTTTTGTGGTCTGATTTCAAAATCTTTTGGGTGCTTGGAGATAAGTTTAAAGTTCAGGAGGAACTGGTCAGGTACTTAGGAAACTTAGAGTATGTTTCTGAACTTTTCAGTGCCTGGACTTACAAAGATTAGCTTTCTGGTATCCAAAGGGAGATTCTTTTTTCATGCCTCTATTAGCCAGATTTTGTTTTGCATTCTGGAGCCGGTCATCTACTTAAAGTCGCAATACCAAGATCAAATTATTTAGGCATGAAGAACATCAGCCGAGTATCATCTTATTAGTGGTTGATGTTAACTATGCTGCTGTCTTTTCCAGCCAAAGCAGAAGAGCTACGTTATAGTTTCAATGGTGGCAAGTATGTGAAAAGACCCATCTGCTTCATGTGAATGAAGTTGGTCATAAATCTGGTTCCTTACGGTAGTGAGATGACCAGTTCAATCTTGACGGAATTATTTTAATTTATTTTTCTTACACCAGTTAATCATTTGGGTACCTGTGTCCACATGAGAAAATTAGATGAGTTTTCAGGCATCCAATGATCTGTCTTTAGGATTCTGTTTGACATTATTTTTATCTTTACACAAAAAGTTGAAAATGAAATGTCATCACTCAGTTTCTGTATGGCTGTCAAGGCCAGGTGAGGTGCCACAGAAATAGAATGTATCAATTGTTATGAAAGTATTGAATGCTTTTAAGTGATTACTGAGAAGTGCAAACGTCTACACAAATGTGTCGTCATCCAGGATGTAAGAAATAAAACAGGTGTAGGTGATCTATTCTAAGGTATTTTTGCTGTGTGCACTCCCATGTCCTGGCACACTGAATACAAACTGCCCTGGTGCCTTTGAGCCATCTGAGCGGCTCCTTACCTGCTTGTGAAGGACTACTAGGATTTGTTATTCTTGTGCAGCATTTACCATTGCATATTGTAATGAGCTTAGTTTCAAAAAATGCACCTGATGACAGGTATAAACCTGATTTTGAAAATCTTCATGTCAGCACTCTTGTATGGTGCCGTAGCATGGTGAGGGAAAGCTGCTCATGTGAGTAATGATTTGTGAGATTGGTCTCCCCTCCCTCATAGCGATATTTGCCCTTCGTTAGTCAATGTCTACTTGTTGCAAGAGTGATGTGGAGAACAGATTGCCAAGTCTTAATAGTTTAGATATTGTTATTATTCAAAGTAGTTTATGTTTTCAAGCTAGCTGTAGGCTGTTGCACCTATCTTGTTCCTGTTTTCAGATATTTTCATGCCTAATTTGGTCACAAAGGAAAGCTCTGTTTGTTTATCAAACGTGTGAAAATGACTGCTGATCCTACTGTATCTTTTGAAGGTAATTTCTACCACTGTAACAAGCCAGAATCAAAATGACTAATCAGTTATAAGCCAGTCCTCATTAACGTGCACTAAATTATTTTCATTTGGCAGATAAAATAGCCACTTTTCCACCCTTAATTAGAATTTGGTCTAATAGGATTGACAAGTCAAGCTGGGGGGAAAATGCCCTTCTTAATTGCTTTTAGAATGGAGTAATTTTTTTAACAGCAGATTGAATTTGCTATTTGTGTTATAGGAAAATTCTGCCTGGTGAGCAAACGTATTCTTTTCTTTTTTAAAGCTTGCTGAGATTGCCCATAGCAAAATAAGCTTAACTAGTGTTATCTTTAAGCAAGTGTGTTTACACAGTATTGCACTGTACTGAGACTGGAATCAGGATTTTAAAATGGAAGGGTTTGAGGAAAGTAGCCTTTCACTTTCTTCATTCACTTTTCAGTGTCATCATCAAATGAGATTACTTAAAGTGACTTTCAGTGAAGCAAAAAAGGGATATTCCTTAGCACCCATTTTCCCAACATAGCAGTGCAATTTTTTTTTCCACTTACAGCTTCAGGAACACGCTGAATCTCTCTTTTGAAAGCTGTTCTCAGTTCATTTTTTCTCTGCTAACTTGGATGAGCATAATCAAATTACTATTTTCTTTCACATCCTTGAAAACCTTACTCCTAAAAACTTTGCCAAGCAGGGATAGTTGGTGCGTATCCAGCCAGCTCCAGTAACATCCTTCATGCTTCCTTTGGCCCATGAATGTCTGAATCCAGAAGTGCTCATCAGGACAGAAGCAGCATACTCCCTGCTACATGAACCCAAAGGGCAAATTTCACAGAGTCTACACATACTTGGAAGGGTTTTCCATCAGGATACCTTGATGAGCAGCTTAGCACAGTTCTGTTTAATTGTAGCTAAAAATACTGGAGCTGATCCCCTTCTCTCTGGGACACTGACTGTGAAGTGCCTGCCCTGGTTGCAGGTAAAGCTAGTGGTTAGGTCAATTCAGTACCTTAAGTTTTGTTTTAATGCTGTACTCTCTTAGACAACTTTTCTAGCATAAATCAATAAAGCAATGGCTGTTTTCCTGGAGATCCCACAAATAAGAAATCTGCTTATACCAAGGCTTCACAGTTTTTGCTCTTTTCCAATTTTTTTTTTTAACCACAGTTTGAGACCTTTCGGCAATGTACAAAACATTACAAGACAGTACAAAAACTAAAGCAAATGTCGTCCCCATCCTCCCCTCCCCTCCCCCCCCCAAAAAAAAAATTGTTATAGGGACTTGCTTCCACTTTGAAGTCTTTCAGATATTTTTTTCATTATATGAGAATTCATATAGAATAAAGATTTCAATTCTTCTTAAGAATTTCATCAGAAATAATTGGTTGAAATGTTTATGGTAAGGTGGCAAATCCCTATTTTGTGTCTAGAACAAGTACAGTGAAGTCAGTGATCTCTCTGTTACTCGCCACTATACATCAATACTAAAGTAGCCAGAGCTCTTCTGATTCTCATTCAGGAGAAAGTACCCAGTCCCCACGTCTGCTCTGTCCTTGTCCTCTTTGCTGACACTGCCAACAAGGTTATTGAATGAAGTGGTGCGATTTTAATGATGCAAACACCTGCCCAGTAGGAACTGGACTGAAACTACTAGCTTGTTTCAGATAGACCATTGAACAGCTGTCTCATCATAATAATGTTCAGTCACTACCAACTGGGGTTGAATTCAAACTGGGAACCTGCAGGTGAAGGGCTTTGTAGCCATCACCTGTGCCTTGAACCATCTAGCCATTTCAATATCTTCAGAAGGGACACATTTTGAAAATCTGGTTGGGAAGAGAGAAGGGGAGAGGATTTTGCCAAAAAACTTAGTGCCTTTTCTTCCCATTAAAAATTCCATGTATTTGATACTGGTTTTGTATTTGCGTAAGAAATTTGAGAAAAACCAGATCATATCAATAATGGCTATGGGCCAGGCAGGTCCTCACAGTTACGTCACGGTGGTGCTCAGAGGTGATGTGGTATTATGCCATTAGATGCATCCTTTTCAGCTCAGTCTTCGCCTATTTGAATGTCTCTCCATTTAAAAAGAAGAGCATATTGACATAGTGCCTTTGTTTCGTATAGATCCTGAATCTGCAGTTTTGTAGCAGCTTTCCAGTCCCTATTGTGCATTTAACTCAGATTTGACAGAAACCACAGAATGGTTTTGTAATGGATATTATCTGTGCTCCTGGTCCCTGAAATGCCTTTTGGATGGGCTAATATCAGCAAAATTTTAGTGGGTAGTCAGGGAATTATATAGAAAACATGTAATTGGACTTCATGAGAAATTGTTGACTAATACCCTTCTGATGGTACCTTGGATTCGTCTATGGCTGAGTAATCTGTGTAAAGTGATTTGCATCACAGCCGAGTTAGCGTCAAGGGTATACTTTGGACAGAAGGCACACTTTAGAAATTAGGATCTCCTTTTTTTTTTTTTTCGATGTGAAAATACACTACATATGCTCCCTGTTTTTCTCAGGGGCTATCACACAGCCCTAAAACATTTACAGCTTTGCTTATGCTAGAATGAGGGGAGGAGAGGAGAGGAAATATGACAGTGGGGGCTGGTGGCAGCATGAAGCTGCTGCTCTCCATGTGCTTTCAGTGCCTTGTTTATTGCTTCGTGCAGCACAGCCTAGATGAGGCTCATCAAGAGCCAACTCTAATTGAAGCTGTCCAATAAAAGTGCTGTTATGAGCAGATGTGGCTGTACCAGGAATATTTTTTTTTAATGAACTTAAAAATATTTTAAGACCTAAAATATTCCTGGCCAGAAACAAGATACTTGGCACAGACTGAGCATTTAAGCTTCATCGTGGAAACTTATCTCAATTTTCTCACGCCATTCCTAGTCTTCAGTTTCTCCTGGGGATCTGATCATTACTGGCCCCATTAATGCTGCATGCTTTGAAAAGTTTTATTTGGTGTGCTTTTCCATCTTGACATAAAACACACCTTTTGGGATAGATTTTTATTGGAGTTTGGAGGAAAAAGATCTCTCACTTGGTAAAGATATCAGGGAATATTTGGGCACATTTTTAACTTACATTTTCACCATGGGGCCTTCTTCCAGCTTTCCCAGATGTACCTTTCCACCTTCAGCTATAACTTGATGCCTGTTGAAAATACAGGTACATTTGAAAGCTGGAGAGGGACTTTTTACGAGGGCATGTAGTGATAGGATGAGGGGTAATGGCTTCAAACTGGAAGAGGGTAGATTTAGATTAGCTATCAGGAAGAAATTCTTTACTGTGAGGGTGGTGAGGCACTGGACCAGGTTGCCTGGAGAAGTTGTGGATGCCCCATCCCTGGAAGTGTTCAAGGCCAGGCTGGATGGGGCTTTGAGCAACCTGGCCTAGTGGGAGGTGTCCCTGCCCATGGCAGGGGGTTGGAACTCAATGATCTTTAAGGTCCCTTCCAACCATTCTGTGGTTCTATGATTTCATAACCCTTTTCCCACCCACATATTGCAACTCAAATGGTAGCAACTAAGATGTGGCTCATCTCCACTCGGCATGAGAATGAAGTACAGCAAAATGCATCATGGTCTGCGCAGGAAGAAAGAAGGTGGTAAATGTGTACAGTGAAGAGCAGTTACCAACCTGGGCCGCAAAACTCAAGCACATGGGCCTTCCTGGCTGCAGCTTTGTTGTACCTCACTGCAACCAGCCAGAGTTTCTCAGGCTGTCCTTCAGTAATTCCCTCTCCTGTCAATATCTTTCTGGAAAACTGACCAGTGAATTAAAATGTGACTGAGTCAGTTTAAATGAAATAAACTATTACTGCCCATAATTTTGGAATCATGTATAATTCTGTTTTAATTGAAGCAGCTTTCTTTGGGAGTCAGAAGCTCGAAAGAGGCATTTTTCTGGAATAATCAGAAACGTTGAGTGAATGGCAGTTGGAGAAGGTGGGTAGCTGTAGTAGAAAAAGGGCTTACAAAAAAACCCCAAACAACCAAGAGTCATGACTTGAAGGTGAAGAAGGACTATAATTGAAAGAAAAGCTTAAGCAGGTATTCCAGAGGTGTACCTCTTTTCTGTGCTTTGCTTTTTGTTTGATCTAAGCCTTTGCAACATCCCTGCTGTGTTGTTTTGATGTGGAGTGGTGGCTCTGTGCTCCTTAGAGAGTACTGCTTGTGAATTCCTCCCTGGCATGGAGGACACTGCCGTGAAGGGACATGTGTGCTGCTCTGGGGAAAGGGGGAGCGAGCATAACCATGCTTTGGACTGTGAAGGTACCTGTGAATGAAGAAACCATGCTTTACTAAAAGCTAATTTATTACAACTTTGAAAAAAAAGCCACAAACCATAAAGGAGAAGGTCCCTGCAACAGAAGTGACTTGTTGGCAAGAAATTGTTTAACCTTTAGCTGTGCAAGACGACGGCTGATTTGTGAGTGTAGTTGCTCCTAGGCTGCCAGTTGTGTGTCCTGATGCTGAACTTGCATTCCCCATGGATGCAGCACTGTCAGACCTATTGCTTTTTCTTACGGGGATGAACATTTTCTTGGGCAAAAGTGTCGTGGCCTGCCACGGGCAGGGTGCTCTCCTGGAGGACTGATGGCTGGCAGCGATGCCATACCCTGTTTGGTGTTGGAGCAGCTGGCTGGAGGCACGGGCCGGGGAGGCTTTGAGGAGATGCTGGATAGGGATGGGGAGGACAAGGTAGGAAGCAAGGAGCGATTTAGTAGCTGAATTCTGAGCAAAGAATTCTTTGTCATAAGCGCTGTCAAACAGCCTCGTTGCTACGGCAACGCCAGCTAGATAACCCATTTGGGAAAATACTTGTAGGACCTAACACTCTATCATCTGTCATTCAATAATTTCATGTTCATAATAACTAGGAAATCAATGGCCATCCTCCGAGACAGTTTGCTGAGAGGGTAAGCGCGCTGCTGCCAGCGCGCAGCCCAGGCTTGTCTCTGCTCGCCAGGAGGCTCTCACAGGCCATGGAGCGTGGGGCACCGCTCGCTTGCATGGACCCGCTCGGAGATTAAAGACAGGATGAGGTTTACGATGTAATGAAACTGTGCTGTTGACATCCGTGTGAGAGAGAAGCAAATGGCATATAAAGCAATTGTTATAGTGTGATTTGGAAACAAAGGTTTAGGTAGAATTAGCATTTCGTATTTTAAAATACCAAGGGAAACTATGTGCTCAAGTTATCACATGGCCAGCATGAACAAATTCAGTAACTTAAAGGCATTTTTTTCTTATCTTGGCTTTCTAATTAAACTGCTTATCATCATAAAGGCTGTGTTACCTGCATGTTATGTATTGAATATAAAGCAATCACGGAACAGTAATTAAAATTCTTAAACACGCACCCGTTGACTTTACATACAATTAGTTTACTGCAGTGTGTCACTTATTAATAGCACAAGTTTTCAGAACTGAGCCCCTGGTTGGCTATGCAGGGAAAGATGTGTTTAGTAATTATGTTGGCAATGTTTATCTGTTCTGAAAAAATGTGCTAATATATATCTCTGGAAAGTAATACTGTAAATAAAAAACATGTTAAATTTGAGCCTTGGGGAGAGAGGAGGAGTCCTTGCTGATTGGGGTATTACAAACATGAAGAAAAGGTAATTCTTATCACTCTATTAGTATTTGAAAGGTGCTTATTCTCATAATTCTCAACAGGAGTTTCTTTTTCCTTTTAAAAAATATTTTGGAGCACAAAGATAAGGTGGCTTTTTTTTCTCCGCTGTTTCAGCAGGTTTTACATCCAATTAGCAGACAGTGCGGGGCAGACGCACACAGGGCCACAGGCCGAAGCTTTGGAAACAGACTTCTTGTTTGTGCTGGGGAATGTGGTGAATACTCAGGTCAGCTTTTATCATTTTCTGCAAAGAGGGTATGCCTTTTGTTGGGGAAATTCATGGTTCATTATGCAAATATAGTAGTCAGTAGTCATATGAAGTGATACCTTAGGCATTACCATGGGAAATGGGAAGGCATTGCGGTCCTCCTTGTTTTGTACCCAGAGGTCAAACTGAGAGCTTCCACAGTGGTGACTTCAAGCTCTTCGTTATTTGATGCCCTGCTGTGGTTTCTTGAGGTAAGCATTTGCTTCTGCAGCTTTTGATAACTTGTTTGATTACAGCACATCCAATTACAGGCTCAGTGTGTGCTTTCTGCCTAAAATGTTTTCAGTTGTTCAAATCAGCAAAAATACTTGCAGGACCTAATTCCTGGCTCTCAGATGTGTTGTGCAAGTCTCAGAAGCACGGTGTATTTCATTTGTCTGCTTGCAGTTTAAGTTTAGAGTGGCTTGGATTTCTGCATCATGTCAGGTTTGGAAAAATAATTTCCTGGAATAGATCTGTTCAAAAGTGGGAGAAGAACCTTGTTGTTTTTGAATTCTCCAACATACTGAATTCAGAGAAGAAAACAGAGGTTCAAGAAGGTGCCGGAGCTGAAGATGTCACAGCTCAGCTGTGGAGAAACCCAGAACTCAGTTCAGGGAGAGGAGTCAAGATTTCTTTGTGAGGAGCTGGATGAAGAAAGACACCCTGAATGAAATAGATTTAAGAGATGTATGAATGAGATGCCAGAAGGAGTTTGGCGTAGAAGAAATAGAATAGCTATCCCCAAATTATAGAGCTTCATAAATATTAATAGAGAGGTGCAAGTAGGAGAATTTTCGGACGTGTTAAGAAAGGGTTGTGGGACCAGGGGCATCGATAGGAAAGAGTGATAGATGAGCTTTTAGTGTCTGAGTATCTGGTGGTGAAGGTGTGCACGTTGAATGGGAAGTGATTAAAAATATGTTATCCCAGCAAAACTACTCAAAATGGAAATATTCAATCAACAGCAGGCAGGATTGCCAAAAAGTGGAGCTGTGATGTGGCTCAACCTTTCACGGGGATTTTTTGATTCCATATGGAAAACCAATCCAGACAATTTGGAGAAGGTACCAAAGGGGTTAGAAATAGACTCACCATTGAAAAGAACTGAGAAACTGTCCTTGAGAAAAGCACATCAAAATAGCAAGCTAAGAAGGAATAAGAGCAGATGGCTGGAGAGGAAACAAGTAGGTGCTTGAAGTGGCGCAAGTAACTTTTCACACAATGTCCATGTAGCAATCCTTGTAGCTGTCAGTTTTGTATAGGAACTAATCTTCTCACCTGCGTGACAAAATGACAAAGCCGTATTTCTTCATGTGCACGACTGCTGGGTACCCCCTGCGTGTGCACTGCTGGGGCAATGCTCTCACAGCCTTTCCGGTCACCTCCCTTCACACCAGGGCGTTTGGCAAGGGAAAGGCTGTCTTGTGTGGGTGGATGAAGATGTTCAACTGTGTTATCAGTTGGCAAATTTTATTCAGATTATTAAAGAAATGCAGGGCAGCAATATGAAAGTTCACTTATTTGCTTTCATGAATAGAATTGGCATCTTCCGTGACTTCCTATGGGGATTCTTATACTTACTTTGTGTGGACTTGAAGGAAGGAGTTGTAGAGATATGGATGCATTTATTATTTATTGGTTAGGTCTTGCGCTTTCCCCCAGCATTTGTCAGTAACTGCTATTTTCTGTCACCCACTGGAAGATGGAAAGGATAAGAATTTGCAAGAGTGCCGAGGGAGCACGAACTGTGACTGCTGCTTCCATACTTAATGCGAGTGGATAAATACACAACACCAGTTTCCAGTGCAGGCGCTCGCTTCAGCCGTGCGAGTCTTCCTTCTCTCTCCTACTTCCCCGCTGCTCCTAATAGAAGAGGAAAGCCAAGAGGAAGTTGTAACGTGACATTCCCTGTGTGTTGCAGGGGATAAATATTGCCTCCCATGGTGCTGTTTTGATGAATCTATTTTTAGTCAGGGGTTAGATCAGTAAAGCTTGCACTGGAGAGTGTGAAATAGCATTGATCAGGCTGACTTCTGAAGCAGGTTGAAAGACAAAAAATATCAATTAAACCTGCGACCCAGGCATCCTGGTTTATTCTGCTGCGCGCAGGAAAGCAGGCTTGCAGCTGTTGCTTGCTGTAACACCCGAGCTGAGGCTGTCCTGGGGAGCAGCCCCAGCGAGCCTGGCTAAGCCCAGCCTCCTGCAGAGGCTTTGGCAGGCTCTCCCATCTGCCAGCCACTGGACAGAGTCATGGAATGGTTTAGGTTGGAAGGGACGATAAAGATCATCTAGTTCCCACCCCTCTGCCGTGGGCAGGGACACCTCTCACTAGACCAGTTTGCTCAAAGCCCCATCCAGCCTGGCCTTGAACACTTCCAGGGATGGGGCATCTACAACTTCTCTGGGCAACCTGCTCCAGTTCCTCACCACCCTCACAGTAAAGAATTTCTTCCTGATACCCAGTCTAAATCTACCCTCTTCCATTTTGAAGCCATTACCCCTCATCCTATCACTACATGCCCTTGTAAAAAGTCCTTCTCCAGCTTTCTTGTAGGCCCCCTTCAGATAGATACTGGAAGGCTGCTATAAGGTCTCCCTGGAGCCTTCTCTTCTCCAGGCTGATCAAGCCCAACTCTCTCAGCCTGTCTTCATAGGAGAGGTGCTCCGGCCCTCTGAAGTCTGAAGAGGTCTTCTCCGTGGCCTCCTGCCCAGCCAGAGAGGTTACGTTAGAGTTCAGCTCTTGGGAGGATGCACAAGGGGAAACGCTGGGGAACTTCTGAAGCCAAAGGTGAACAGAAATAAGGCAGAGAAGAGCTGGCAAGGAGCAGGATGTAAGGGACAAAGGCAATGCATGGCAGCAGGGGCCTGTCTGGAGTCATTAATGGGTGAATGGCGAAACAAATGCAGAATTGTGATAGGGCACAGAATTTAAGCTGGGCATTGCAAAAAAGAAAATATGGAGCAGGATATGCAAAAGTAGAATCTCACCATACAGTAAAGGAAGGACAGGAGTAAATGAGATAGAACTGCACAGGCTTGAGTTGCCACTTGGAAGCTAGTACCAATTTTATGTGTGTTCTCTGCAGTTTATTCTACGAGCTACCTTAAAAGAGGTTTTTTTGTTTAAATTTGGGTTTAATATACTGTATTTATTCCTTTGCAAGGTATATAAAGATCTCAAAATGTTCTTGTTATTCCAAACAATTGCTGAAATTCATTAGATGCCATCCTCTGTTGTGGTACTGCTCTGCCATCACCTGCTTGGTGCTGGGTATCTCCCTCACCATGGAGCTTCTTGGTGCTTTCTAAGCTGGTACTGAATTTTGAAAATGATTTGTCATATTTCAGTATTATGCATTGCTACATTTCTGTGTTATTCACACATTTGTAGAATTGTGATAACATTACCTGACTTTGTGAGGTACTTTGATATCTCTGAAAAATTCTGTGTGGAACTTGACTTCTGTTGTTATGTAAATAGTTTACTGACATTTAGGTTTTCTTTGTATGAGTTAAATTTAATAATTTTAAAGTGATCTGTTTTACTTGCTCAGAATTGTTTGCTCTTCTGCTTGTGCCTGAAGGAATAAAAAGTATTTTCAAACAGAAAATAGACCTCTATAAATTAATCTCCTCTTCACCAATAGTACAAAGAAGGTTTGCCAAACTAGCTGTGGATGGCAGTTTTTTAAGATCTTTACTTCTTATCCTTACTTTATCACTTAACTTGCCACTAGGATATCCTGTGTTCGGAAAAGCACCTAAATGATTAATTTTACCAGTTGAATTGTGACCTTTTGTGAAATGTTTATATGATGAACTACAGTATGAAGTAGAAAGATGGCACAAGTGCCTTCTGCATTCCTTCCTAGAGGTACAGAAACCTAATTGTTTTACGTGGTGATTTTGAAGTAGTCATAATTGCGTCTGTACCCTGTCGCCTGGTGATCAATATGTGTATCTCTCATAACTTAATAGAAAGAAGACACCTTGTAATCAGAGAAATTAACAGCTAAAAGAGAATTTGCGGTCCTTTTCCTTTGAGGTCAATAGGAATGCAGCTACGTTCATGAGTTTTTCTAAGAAAGCTAGGAGAAGCTAATTTAATATGAATTTCTGACAGGTTTCCAGGAGGTGTAATCAGTGAAGTGCCAGGATTACTGTATAAGACTTGTGTAATTTTTTTTCAGCAAGGATGAGCCCATCCTGATTTAGGTTCTGAATACCTTGTGTCAGGAATGTACACACACCTTTTACTCTCTCTAGAGTTTCGGTCTTTGTGCAGGACTGCTCTTGGGTGCATGCTTATGTCTTGTTGAAAGAAGTACCTGCTAAGGATGCTGTACTACATTCTCATTGGGGTTTTTACCGTTTCTTTAAAGGTATCACTGATTTTCTGCCTTAGCAGTTCCAAACACCATTTTGGATGAGATGTATCCTGAAATCATTTTCCCACGATTTTCATTCCAGCCAAAAGTGGGAACGTTTCCTAAAGAAACTCTTCTTACGCGGTAACCCCATTCGGAGGAATGTGTAGCATCCAAACTTTTAGGTAACTAAAAGACTTGAATTTTCAGTTCACGTTTCTAGCTTCAGACAAGACTCTCTCTTGTTTTCCCTGAGCTGACAGTGTTGCTCCCTGGATGACAAAGTATGTTTCCTAATTTATTTGACCATTGCTATTTGGATCCCTGAAGCATTACAGTAAATCCCTAACGTGTCTGCAGAAGGGGAAGAGAACAACCTTACAGCTTCTGGCTAGTCACTCCAGTGACACGGTGAGGTTACTCTTGAAGGCAGTAACTTTTGAAGAAGACCACAGTGGGACAGAGAAATATGTCTTGTTACATGCAGGTAGTGTTTAATCATAGAAAATTTGTTGTCTTTTGTGAGAAGTCAACGACTCTTTCAGAAAACTTGGGATTCAGGAGCTGGGGGAGGAAAGGCATTGTTTGCCATAGCAACCTTAACATCCCGTTACAGTATGTCTGTCAGTTGTGCGACGGCTAATTTATCATGTAAAGTGTATGCTACGTATGTCACATTTTACTGTCTGTTCATTTGTTTTGATAATCAAGATCTTGACAGATTTGTCCCACATGGTAGGATTTATAGTAAGGATTTTCTTATCACTGAATTAAGTTGATACATATAATCCTAGTGTCCTGCACAAGCACTGAATAGAAATGAAAGAGATTCAGACTAGATGTGAAGGTCTTGCAGAAAAAACACCACCCCACCCCCCTAGTCCGTTAATTCACCTTGATACATTTTTTATTTTTTTTTACTGTGATTTGTTTCATATCTCTACAGAAGCAATCATAGCGAAAAAATAAGCATTGACTTTGAGAAGGTTAAATATTTCCCCTTCTATTAAAAGAGCATTCTGTTTCATAAGGTGAGAAGTGCAATTCTGTAAAAATGAAAAACAAGTGAGTTTTGGAAATGTGCTGCTTTTCCCTCCAGTGTACACGCTCGCATACACACCGCCTGTAGTTTGAAGCCTGATAAGTAAATTCATTTTTCACAGATGTCACTTCCTCCCCTGTGGTAAATGAGAGCATCTTTCTCTCCTCTCTGAAGACAATGAGTTGAAAATGTGGGGGCTGACTTCTTATGGACAAGTAGAAACATGGACAGATTTAGCCACTGGAGATGTCTACTTGGCCTGTAGTTTTCCTTTTGAGGTTACAGGTTTCAGTAGTACTGAAATTGTCTCTGGAGTATATGAAATTAGGTTTATCCATTTTTGTATTACAGCAGAGTCTTGAGTGGGCAAGTGGATGGGTAGATGTGGGTGCACAGGGAAGGTATTTGCCTGTCTGTGAGCATCTTTAAACTCTTACAAATGTAAGTAGAGGATCTGGTTTATTGGAGGAGCTGAAAAAGGGTTGTGCAAGTGACTTTGAACTTTTTGAGACAGAGGACTCCAAACAATATCTCCTAAAATATCTATCCTGCAAGGATTTAATTTTATTTTATTATTCTTTTTAAGAAGTAGCACCATTTGCTTTTGGTAAAGTATAAGGGTACCAAGGGCACTCGCTGCAGTGTTGGACAAAGCAGGGTGGACATTTCCTAGTAAGTAAATACATTCAGATAAATTACGGAGTCACAGAATGGTTTGGTTTGGAAGGGACCATTAAAGATCATCTTTTTCCCAGCCCTAGGACTGGAGAGAACATCAGCGGAGAATTACGAAGCAGAGATTCTTTGAGCAGGAGATTTCTGTTTCATTTCTCATCATATTTCTCTGTTCTAGACTCTGCCTTATCTTTATTTATGACTGATATTGACAACTGAAATACACTAGGGAGCTCAGACATGGATTTCAAGAGGAGCATATTTTGAAATCCAAAATGCAAAACTTCAGGGAGATGGTGTTTTCACTGTGTGAAAGTTTAACTGGGTGGGATTTTCATCCCAGATGAATTGCACTGGCATTGCTGCTATTTCATCTGTTCTACCGGTGAAGAGGGGCGCTAAGGGCTTCATCTTCAGAACACACTGGGGGTGTTTAAGTGCTTCAATCTTGGTACAGTCAATGAGACCCATGTCACTAAAATTCCCTCTTCCCACCTGAAGGTTTCTTTTAAGTGATTTTGGTGTTTATAGGGTTTCAGATGGTTTCTGTGCCAAATACTAGCTGGGTACTTCACTTTAATTGGCACCATTCTTTGACTGTGATGTGAGTGAATGCTTTTCATCAAGGTACGTTGTCCTTTGGCTGTTTTAGGAAGCTGTATTCAAAAAATGTTTTTAATGCCCCTGTCCAGAGGGCTCAGACAAGCCGGAAGTCCTGGCATGCTGCAGTAATGTGATTTCACAGTTTTCAGTGGTGCCCAGTGACAGGACAGTAATGCTGACATGAAGTGCAGGGGAGGCAGCAGCCGAGTGGAGGTTGTGCAGCAGAGGTGTCCCTGCGGTGGGCAGCAAGAGCCAGGCGGGCAACCACCCCCTGAAACCGCTGGCGTGTGACAAATCTCCCCTCTGAAGCTGACAAGCTCTGGGGTTTGACTTTTTGTTCCAAGAGGAAAGAGCAGATTTCAGACTAAGAATCTTAAATTTTGTTCAGAGATAAAGCGGGATTTGCTATGCTAATTTCTTTTCCATGGGACATCAAAATAGAAGAAAAAGAGGCATCGTTAATCGGATTTCATTTGTTTCCATCCGTGTGGCTCTGCAGGAGTTTTTTCACTATTTCTATTGTTTTTCTTCCTAACTCCTTATACCTGAGTTCACACCTGGTGTTGCTGTTTCACAATGGCCTGGGTGAGCATTGCCGGGAGCAAGGTTTGAGGGGGCGGGTGTGCTGGCAAGGCTGAGATCTGGTGCACTGAGGGGAGTGGGGCTCGGGCCACCCCAATGCTGGCAGAGCAGACAGTGTGGGGACCGGGACCTGGCTCTCCCCAGGCAGCCAGCTGGGTCAGCGTCCAGCAGACCCATGCACCTCCCAGACAGCTGGCACAGTAACCAAACACCAGCAATTTTCAGAGAAAGGCACATCTAATAACATTAGTTTTCTTCTCGAGCAGACGGTAAGGTAACTAAAGCCAAGTTTATCAGGGTTCGTTGGGATTTTTACCTAATGATCTTCTAGAAAGCAGGTGCACTGGCAGTGATTTTAAGCTTTAGAAAGCCCAAACAGTGTACAAAGTAAACCTTTGACACTGTGGGGATTTTATAGAAGGGGGAGCCCCATTAGGTTTAGATCATTACAAAGCATTTGCTGACTGCAACAGAATTAACGGTGCTTTTATGGTAGTCAGTTAATGACTGTCAACAAACAGAGTTGATTTCAGTTCAAATTGTAATTTTAAATCAAACTAGCCAGCTGTCAGACGTGGGAGCAGTGTGTGGACAGTTCCTCCTGCAGCATCATGTGGTGCTGCTCCTGCATCCATCATTCCATCAAGTGTCTGTTGGGAGCCAGATTTGAGATTGAAGCACATACACCACCTAATATAAATTTTAGGGTCATGAAGTCATGATTAGTTGCACAAAAACAACCATCTCCTCTCTGCCTCACTAGTCCTTTAAAGACTTAGGTCATTTCTATGTTGCAAAATTATTTTTTTACTATAGTAACACAAACTTCTGACAGTTATATCACAACTTCTTTATGCTTTGGCAAAGGAGGAAAGGAGCTGCTTTTATGGCCTGATTTGGTAAAAGTCTCCTTTTGAGCTTCAATACCATGAAAATCCTTTCAAGGCCATGAAAACTTCCCTAATCCCAGGGTGTTTTTCTAGGGCACAATAGGCTGTTTTTATGGGGGAAGACAGAGTAATCTATTATATTGCATGTATCCCTCAACAGTTCTTCCAGATTGTCAATTGTATGAGTTTTGAAAGTGAACAGTGAAGCGTCTGTATTGGTAAATATGTCTTTATAATGGCATTATTCATGATAGGCTACTCTTCTCAGCAGCTTTACCTCACTTTTTAAATACTCAGATGTGCCAAAACTACTCTTGTAGATTTATCCAACTAATGGTACTTAAACCAGAAGGCAACCGAAAAGGAAATAGTCCAGTCTACCTCTAGCTAGTACGTTTTAGCCACTCTGGGATGAAGACATGTTAAGCCATCACCCCGTCCTAAGTATATATCTTTAGTTTTTCTAATCCCTCAAATTGCTGTAATTGTCATTTTTAGCAAGGGACTTTCTCAAGTAATGTTTTCTTTTGTACTTTTATACTGATTAGCACACCGTGAGTATTACTTAAAACTTTTAATTAAAAAACCACAGAAGACATTTAATTACATTTGAGTGCTAGAGACTGCAAGGGTGGCCTCAGCAGAAGAACTTGGATGGGTGTAACAGCCCTCCACAGTATGTTCTTTCAAAAGCTCTGAAAAGTCTTAAAAGGTTCATTGAATTAATGTTCTTGCAAAACAGGTGTTGCTTTTTTATAAGAATGTAAAAAGGAAGAGCTTTTCTAATGACAGAGGTATCAGAGGAAAGAACAGAGCCAAGGAGTCCTCACCACTGCTTTCATCCTCTGAACCAGTTCCTGCTGCTTCAGCATTTGACTTAGGGTTTTGTACTGTGAGCTCAGTTTCTCATTGAGGTGTTTCATTGGTATTTGCCTTTGTTTGGTCTGGGCCTGAACTTGGCATGTAATATCTAAGTTCTAGATGGTCTTTCTTTCCCACATAGATGTAAAAAAAAAAAAAGTTCAGATGTAATCTTCAGGTGTGACCCAAAATTCTGATAATTTTTTTTAACAGATATAGCTTGAAAAGCTTTGAAACCAGTGAGGACAATAATAAAATGTACTTTTATAGGTGTGATTGAAGTCCAAAGTCATTATGTGACCATTAATTAAGCCTTGTAATGCAGTTGGACTATATGTGTACTGCCAGCTAACGTTAGCTAAGGAACTTTCAGTTTAGTACATATTCTAGATTTTTGTGCAAGAACTGGTAAATTTGGAGCTTTAGAATTGAATTAGTAAAGGGATCATATTGCTGATATTAGATTTCTAAGAGGCCAACAATAACACAGGCAAGCTATCAACAAGGGGATGCACAGAGAGAAATCTCGTCACTGTGCTCACTCTCGTAGTTCCCAGGAGTCAGTGAATTACGGGCTTCATAAGCAAGCAGGTGACTACTGACAGTTATCTATCGTAAAGTTGTCTAAAACCTTTTTGAACCCTTTTCTGCTTTTTGATGCCGGTGAGCTTTGGTAATGAGTTCCACAGTCAAATTACTTGGAAAAAAAAAAAATCCTTTTGTTGCTTTAAATGTATTGTCTGATTATTTCATTGTGTAGTGTGAGAAGGAATGGCTTCCGTATGAGGGAAAAAATTATAGATTAAGATGAAAGATGCAGGGAAAGTGAACTATTACACATCTGTTTTTCTCATCTATTCTTCATAGCTCTTCCATTTCCATTGAATGATTTAGAGATGGCAAGACCAGGACTGCTGGCTGTATTCAAATGTGGATATTGCTGGGGTTTGTGCAGTTTCATAATGATAGTTTCTGCTCTGTTGTCAGTCTTTTCCTAAAATTCCTCACATTCTGCTTGACTTCTTACTGCGGTTTAGCACTGAACCTGTAGTTCAAGGAAGCTATCCCCAACTCCAGATCTGTTTTCTGAGTAGTAATAACTACTTTAAAGACTATGACTCTGGATATTTTAGCAATGTTCCCAAAGTGCATTATTTAATGTTTCTTGATGTGGAACTTCATATCCCAATTTATCTGTAATCAGAATTTTTTTCTACAACTCTGTTCAGCCATTTTACGTTTGGCTATCCTGAATAAAGTCTTGTCTTTTCCTTTAAATCCTTTCAAGCGTATTTATGAGTAATTCTACTCTGTACACTCCATAATGTTGAAATTCTATAGTGCAGTAAAGAGCTATCAGTCTGGTTTCACATGATCACGTAGGTAAAAAAAAAAAAGGTAAAAGCGTGTCAGATTGTTAACAAACTCTAAAAGAAACTGGACTTCTCTTGACTTTCTCTACCTCAGCAGTTAATTATAAGGAAATAAAGTCCTTAGTTTAGAGAAGACTCTTAGGGCCAGCATTGACTGATTTTCTTGATTTAACAGACACCATTCACTTGATATCTTTATGTATTCCTAAGGCCTTAAAGTTCAGTATAGGCTTCATTTGGTGTTCTGTAATGCTTCTGTAATTGATTATGACAGCAATTTAAGAAACAGTAAGGAAGGCACTCAGAGTAAAAACCTCAGAAAAGTATACCCTGGATGAAACTTTGGGAAACATTTTTTCTCATTTCTATCTGAGTAGTCTGAAGATTGTCCAGTAGACCTGATGAAGGAATGGTACTTTTCCCAAAGAAAGGTAGCCAGCCCATTCACATGGGTCTGGTAGATAAACAGGGGTTCATTTCTGTGTAGAACAAAAGGGACAAGTAGCTCTTGTGTTGTAAGCAATCATGGCAGAGAAGGTTCCTCATGTGCTTGCTTTCCGTTTCTCTCTAGACATCTATTTACATTTTGGACCAGGAATCCCGTAGATCTGTGTCAATTTGACCATGGATGGGAAAAAAAAAAAATCAAGAGACTGGAATTGTGTCATATGATGTTGTAGGTGCTCCCTACCTTCCAGGAGGTATCTGAGGCTAATGGAAGATTTCACTCATGGACACCATTTCATTTGCAGTCAGGTAGACCGGGATAGTCTTCAGATAAATTACAATCCTCCTGGGAAATATAGAACATGGGAATTCTACATCCTGACTTTTCTCCAACCATCCTTATTCTTGCTGTGACTTCGAGCAGTGCATGAAGTCTTGATGGCTGTGCTAAAGGATATGAGTTAAAACAAGTGATTTTCCTACGGACATAAATCAATGTTCATGCAAATACTGCATTTTATTGTAGATACACATTCCTACATTTATTCCTACTTTTTTTTTGTAAGTGTGTTCTGATGTCTGTGTAAAATGTATAGTGCATTTTTACCTTGAGTTACATTTTCATGTATCTTTTGTATGGAGTGTGGTTAAATTTTCCAGTGTTTTATATTTGGAAAAATAAATTTTGATCGGAGCCTACACCTATTTCAACGACTACTTCCATAGTTTGCACCTTCATTTAGCCTACTAGGTAGTATACATTATGCTATTTTAGAGTTCAGGCTGATTAGCTTGTATGCAAATTCTGAGTCCTTGGGTTACATTTACTGGAGGTTTTTAAGTTTTTCTCTGCAATCAAAGGGTGGGAAAGTTCCTTGCTTTTCTCATATGCAAACTGACTGATGCATACAATCACCTGATTCCAGCAGCTGAGGCTTTACAGAAAACACTAATTATCAACATGAACTAGAAGATCTGGCTAGTCTGAGGTCAAGCCTTATGAGTTTGAGCCTTTGTTTGAGACAATGGGGATAAGCAAAGGGTTTCTCCCACTCCCTTTTTCTTA
The DNA here is from genome assembly GCA_002844005.1 of Limosa lapponica baueri. NCBI lineage: Eukaryota > Metazoa > Chordata > Aves > Charadriiformes > Scolopacidae > Limosa > Limosa lapponica. The sequence continues at coordinate 1,032,863 of KZ505720.1, forward strand.
TGATATTTTTGTTTGACAGCTATGCAGCCCTAAAACTATAAAGTGCATTGACATCTATTCTGTAAGCTAAATTTCTGAGAATTCTTCAAAATGTATAGAATAAATACAGCGGGGTTGGTAAATTCAGGAGGAGAGTGTGAATTCAAGGGCATGCAAAGGAAATTTGGAATTCCACGTTTGCCTCACTGGCTTTCACCACTGAGTTTGGACCAACAACTTCACTATCCTCACTTAAAATGAATGTTATATTTTATTATATGTCTTTTAGCTGTGTCATAAAAAAGATATAAAGGAGTGAGTGGCCTTTAATTTGCAGTGTCGTTGCCTTGAATTTTTTGCAATGACAAACTTTCAAGCATAGGTGCTTATAATTAGACACTTCTGTACCTTAGTGAGGAAACTATATACCAAATGTGTAAGTCATCTCCTAGATACTTAAAATGAATTAAGGGACCTAAACAAGGGCACCTTGTTTGAAAATGTTAACAGAAATTTTGCTGTAACTCTCTTGAAATTAAACTCCATCCCTTTGCATTATTGCATTCCTGGTTTGACTAATAAATTATGATTTTAGTCTTTATGGTAACATTAAATTGTAGGTGATGAACATGGAGAACTCCACAATCAAGAAAAGCATTGAATTATTCAAGTATCTTTGAATTTCATGAAGAATAAGAATTACTTGATTATGTTTTAGTACCTTTTTGGTCCCTTTAGCTACAAATTTGATGTTGGAGGGGAATTAAGAGGAGGGAGAGAAAGGAGGAAAGAAAGAGATTGTTTTCTCACCAACATCAAATTCAGTTGGACGAAACTACATCATGTATTTCATTTTAGTCATTAGTTCAATCAAGTTTTGCCGTGAACGTCATTCTATGCTGCACAAAGTTTGGTATTTTGACCACATATGAAATCAAAGCAGCGTGTTTATATGGAGCTCAGGAACCTGGAAGTGCACCTTTCCTTCTGAAATAAATCTATTCAGCCCTTCAGACTGTGCCCATTAGTGGCTGCAGACGCCAAAGACAGAACCTTTTTACTCTCTATATGGGCAGAGGGCAGGCACTTGATAAATGAATGGAGAAGCCTATGTCGGCTTCAGAGAAGGAAACAAAAGAACCAGAGGAAGAGCAGTGAAAAAAGTCTGTCAGTGGAAGCTGCTGAAAGATTAGCTGTAGTTTTCCATTGCTTATTTTGTCTGTTGGGGTTTTTTGTTGTTATTGTTTGTTTGTTTCTTGTACCTATACAACTGGATTCCTGTAGTAATATATCCTTTTTTTCCCCCTTTTTCTTAAGAACTAATTTTAAGAGACTATCAAAAATATGCCGGGGTAAATAATATCTCCTTTTATGAGTGTAGTTTAGCTTTCAGACTGTGTATGTGTCAGAAGAAGAAGTTGTGTCAGTGGAAGGGGAGAACACTTTAATCGAATGATGGCATGGTTGTCCTTGCATGACTGTTGTCTAGCTCATTGATCTGACTTTCTGAAGTTCAAAATTTACACATCTGAGAATCCTTCTGCACCTCACAATATAAGAACCTTCAAAGATCGAGTTGATGTTTGCTTCATGGGTTTAAACCTCTCAGCATGAGCAGCATTTCATGGGAGTGTGGAGGAGGCTGATTCTTTCCAACAATGATGAACTTGCCTCTGTGGTTCGGCTTAGAAACCCTTGGACTTGGGGAAAGTGCAGAACCAAACCTGCCTGCTCAGGTTCTTCCACCAAATAAAAATTAATCTTAATGTTGTGTTTCAGAACAGTGCTGGAAGCTGATATGAGAAGAGCTTGCTCTGTTATGGTCATTATTTGATTCCTTCTGACTCTGCTCATTTATTAAAGGAGATGAAATTTAATTAAGATTTAGTTTCAACCTATCTGTAATTTGCATAGAGGTTCTAGCAAACTTTACTAATATGCAGAGTTCACAGTAATGGTCCAGTTTTTCCTGTAGGTTTCTCTGCTTGGCTTTCATCCCGGCTGTTAGTCAAAATTAAGGCCCAGAAAATCGGATTATTGCATCCCAAGGGGCAGGACTGATAAGCAGCACATGATTGTTGATCTGCTTGCTACCCAATGTTGGTGGTGTTTGAGGTGCTGCTAGATGCAAAGCCAATTTGTTAACAATTAGTGCTCATTAGAATCATTTCCTGTTATCGATTTTAAATGTTTGACAAAGCACTTTTAGGAAACTGCACCCCCCCAAAAAAAAATAGTAGCTGTACATCAGTGTTTGGTAATTACAACTCTTTAGGGCCCAGTGTCAATCTTAACTAACTGGTTTCATTGGTTTCCAAGTAATTATTTCTGCTTTGGATCCCACCTGCTAACCCCTCCAGATTAAAGATGCTTTGAAACAGGGACATAGTTCTTGATTAACAGAGTTGCTGAGAAAGGAGTGATAAAAGAAAAGCAACTTTTTTATTTTCTGTCTTGGTGTGTCATGGCTTGGACTTTTTGTCTTGCATAACTACCAAAGGATTACCTGATATACAATATAGGAATTAATTTCAGCCTGGAATTAAATGTGATTTCCATTGGCCTTAACGTTTAACATGTGGGTTTAATTTTAAATGCATCCTTGCCTTTATACACACATAGAGAATTGTGAAGCCATTAAAATCTAATTTACAAATGGTAAAATTAGATATAACGGCATGTTATAATAAAAGCTTTGGTATCTAGGAGTCTAAGAGGGTATATCTGTTGAGTTTCTTAGAAATTGGGGCTATTAATCTGTTTTACAGAAGAGACTTGCATGTGAGATTATTTAATAAACAGTACAATGTGTGCATATATGTAAAAAGCACCAGATCAGGCACACCTGCATTTCCACATGTACTGGTTATGTATGATGAGTTGTTACAGACTCATGCCTTTTATGAGTACACTGGAATTTTGCCTAAATTTGGCAGTGTCAAAGGTGAAGCTAGCAGTGTAGCCATCTGGGTTAATTTTCTCTCTTTCCTTCTTTGCTTTAAATTTTTAGTAACATCAGCTCAGGTTTCACAAGCACTCTCTGAAAAGGCTTGGAAATATTGGAAATGTATTCCGTGATCCCTGTTGCACAAGGTGGAGACCTAACATAAGACTTGACTTGTGCCTTTCCCACCCCCATTCATGAATTAGTCTCAGAATTACTGTAAAAATTAAGGCGAGTGCGGATGAAATATGTGAGGCTTAGTCCCTCTAACCTTAATAAACAGAGATGGTATTGACACAAGCGAATTTTGTTTAACCACAGTACATTTGCTTCTTAATTAGTGAATATTCATCTGTCATCAGCAGCAGCTATGACACCCCTCCCCGCTAACACGTTCTGTCATAAATAATCAATGAGAGGCTATTAATATTCATGAGTGAGAATCTGTGTAGTCATGTGCACTGATGCAGAGACAGGGGGAGTGTTGCCATGAACTGAGTCGAAACTCTGTGTGTGTATACGTGAGTGTAAGATAGTTAGGGAAAGGGAAGAAGAGCATGCTGCTACACACTGCCCTGCCTTGCGCTTCCAGCTAACAGTGGTGTGCCTGTTTCGGGGCTGGAGTGACTGATGAAAAACAGTAGTCAAGTCTGGAGGGTGATTCCCTGTCAGTGCATTTGCCTTTCAGTGCTGGGGAAATTAGAGGCTGTGCTCCTGTGTTGCTTATTAGGATGGGCTGCAATCTGTGCACTTTTCAGAAGAGAGAGGAGCACTACAAACTGCTCTATGAAGTTTCACAGGTGAGTGCAGAGGATATTACCAGCATCCCAGAGTAAAAATGTGTGCTCTTTACAGAGAGTAAGTAGAGATGCTTTTGTTTTGCTTTGCCTTTTTTTTTTCCCTTTGCAAAATTGCTAGCTAAGTTGTTGGGGGGAGTGGGGGGGTGGTAGTGGTGTTGGTAATTATTAGTATTTTGGGTGCCTGTTGTTTTCTGCTCGTTTGCCACTCCCCCTTCAGATGACTTCCTGTGGGATTCTTTTAACATTTTTGTGCATCTTCTGCCAAGATGTCAGTCATATAGCAGCAGTCTCACTGAACCGTATCCGTGATGTTTTAAGGGAGCCCTTGGCTTTGGTAATAAGACTGATTTCAGATAAGTTGCCCTGCTGCCTTTGGAAGTGTTAGGTCTGTGATCTCAGGTTATTTCCAAGTTAAGGAACAAAGTTTTTATGGCATGTCTGTGCTGGCTAAGAAGTATGTTAAATTTTGAGATTAATTAATTAAAATTGAAATGATTCTGAAATGTGCTTGTCACCTTTAAGCAGGTACTGAGTACAACAGGGTTTCCATGAGTGAGGTGTGATGCTTGTTCGTTCATTGTGTGTGTTATTTCTGTTTACTACTAGACAAAGATCTTAATCCCATCTAGGTATTTTGGTGTCTCTTTCAGCGTCGTAGCAGTGAGAGTAGCAGTGTGCTGCTAACGTGTTCCCAGCTCCTTCAGAATAAGATAAGATGAAACAAGCACTTACCATAATAGCCCATAATTTTTGCTCAGATCCTATAGAATCAGTATTTGATTTGCAGCTTTTTGTTTGGTTTTTCCTCTTGGCACAGCAGACCCTCGCATACTAAAGTTTAGTGCCTTTCAGCATCTGTTCTCTCCCTCTCTATAATTTGTCCTGGCTTTGACACATTGCTGTTGACGGAGGCTGAACGCTTGCAGTTTTGGACTGTGCTGCTGCTGACAGGCAGCGCGGAGGAGAAAAAAACAGCTTACGGTGTTGGTGGTCTATTGGCACAGCAGCAGCTAAGTGCCCATTGCCGACTGGTTCCCTCCGAGTTCCTCCTGACGTGATTCATTTCACAGTGGGCTAATTACAAAGTGGATTCTCTACACATGAAGCAGCCTCCTCAGTTGCGGTGTTAATGCACATTTTCATGGTAATGTGATCAGAGCCTCATTAGCCAGTTTCCAAAATGATCCTCTGCATTAATTAAATATAAAAATGACTCTTTTTATCACCATAGAGAGGAAGAAGAAGATTAACGTTGTTAATTACTACTGGGGGCAATACCTCTGCATCATTTTTTACCACAGAACCAGCAGGCATATTCAATCCTAAAAAAATGTCCATTTGCAGGTAACCTGCCCGTTGCCTTGCCTGGTGAAGATGGTCTCTAGGTGGAACACTTCCCTTTAGTTCAATAGTTAGTAGTAATCCTATCATCATGTTTTCTTACAGCGGTAGCACAGGGAAAAGCGTAGCAGCACATTTCCCTCACCTTCCTTTCCCCCTCCCCAGCTCTGGATTGCTAGACTGATCTGAAAGTGTAAAATGGAATTCTGTGCCAGGGAATAAGAAATGCAGGTTGTGCTATGAAGGAGATTAGACATTTCTTAAAGGGCTTGCACGTGTGTAAGGAAAAAAGAGGCTGTGCCTGGTTTAGAGTGAATGCTTTTTCAAAATATTCCTTGCAGTAATGTTGCATAGTAATAAATGCTATTGCAATGATCAGCAAACCCAAAGGTAAGGGTTTTTAAAGAGATTCTAGAGAAATCCTTCCCTTTATCTGTTATCTTCCCTGCTGTTGAGTTGGAGTGTCTGTGGTTGTGAAACAACCAAGGTGCAAAATGAACTAATGCTTTCACTTTTTACTCTGGTGCTTGCCAGATAAAGTGTAATCCCGGGGAGGATCAGAGTGAGTTTCCTTGGGGAGTTGAAATGCAGTGAGCCTAGTGCTGCATCTTGTGCTGTTAGGGAAATGTCACTGATAAGGTGCAGAAGGAGAGCAGAGAAATGACTTAGTGTGCTCGCTGCCAGATCCCATGTTCATCTGTAAACTCATCCCTATCTTTGTTTCACTGTATACAGGTCAGAGCGCAAAGGATACTGAGCATATTTTTAACCAGGTGCTACAGTAGAGATCAGGTAGTGTCTCACACCATAACTGCTTCTGTGTACAATACTGACACTGCTATGGGTGGGAGCAGCAGTAGAATATGATAAATTAAATTAAGCCAAGGCAGGCATTACTACTTGATTTGCAAATCCCTTTTTAACACTCCAGTCCTGTAATTCCTATACCACAGCCTTGGCTCTTTCATCTGCATGATTTCTGGAGAGCGTGGGACAAGTTAGCCTTTCAGGGACATGAACTGACTGAGGATGAGCTGTGGCTCACTAGCATATGTGGATGAGATAGATTAATTTATATTCATATAAGGAAGCGATCCTAGCCACATCTCTCACCTTTCCCATGCTAGGCTACCTGATACTCTGGGTGGTCTCTGCACTCGTGCTTAAAAAATACAGTAAACAAAGGAAAGCGTGTTTGCAGAGGAAAACCATGCAAGTGCTTACAGTGAGGCGTGTTTTCTGCTACTGTTTGTAGTGAGGTCAGATTTTTGTTGTAGAGCTGCTGGGAAATGAAGACATCATTAGAATATGTATAATTCCTCACTCTGTCCCCCGCCCCCTTCCTCCAGGCTCGTTTGCCTTTCCCTGAGATAGCAGTTCGGAGACCATGGTGGCCGTCTCCAAAAACAGCATTTCCTTGCATGACAGAGACTTTTATTTTGATAATTATGTCTTGCACGTGCAGACTGGGATTAAATCAAAAAGTCAAAGACTCATGTTTTAAGAATAAAAGCTTTTGAGATGCCACTATGCATTGGTGAAGCACCCTTGTGCTTCAGAGTGCCTCTTCAACTGTCCTCATGATGTGAAGATGGCTCCACTTTGCTTCTTGATTTCACCATGAGAAGGTATCAGGCGTAGTACCCCCTCTTCCTGCCAGGTCCTCTTCTCCATATGCCTACTGGTAGAGAAACAGAAGATGTCTCAATTTGAAATTTGTCCCTGCAGGCATGGGGCACTTCATCATTATTTCCTGTGTGCTGTATAAGCAGGATTGAGCTAATGAAAGTGCAGCCGGGAAGTCTACAGCAAGTCACTTAGAGAAGGTGGGACCTGATGTGTGCTCGTGTCCATTAGAAGCAGAACTCTGCCATTCACAGCTGTTTTTTTCTTGCACTACTGGGGTGAAAGAAGTGAGCTTAAGTCATTTGTTAGCTGTTTGATGAGGATGATTCCCCGTTAGGGCAAAGGATAAGAGAAATATGGCAAGGATTGGAGGGAATGAAACTGGAGCACCATCTGATCGATCATCAGCAGTAATCTTCAATACCCTTGTATGAGACTCAAAGAAATGCAATTTTTTTCCACAAAATTCTGTGGATATCATTTCAAATATTTTCTCTTTGCTGGTGTTTTATGCTTTGCTTTCAAAATGTACAGTTAACCCAGAGAACAAGAGGGGATGGAGAGAGAGAACACAGACTTTTGGGGGTCAACCAAAGACCAGTGTGAACTTCTTTTTTGAGTTACATGTTAAGAAGCAGTCCTGGCTCAGGTGAGCTTAGAATCGAAAAGGAGAATGGAGAAAAGCTAGAAGGGAAAACAGAGGCAATCTGGGATGGTTCACAAAGTCAGTGGTGGAGCTGGGATTAAAACTGGAAGGTTGCACATTTATATTTTACATTTGACCTGAGATGTTAGTAGAGCCTGCTTGCAGCGTTTTTAAATCCTCTGAAGACTGATTATGCAGTTTGCTTCTCATGTTGGTTTCCATAATTAGCATAAAGCTCAAATTTTCACCAGTTTAGAGTTCTGATTTTATGTTCATTTTGAAATCCCCTGGGCTACTTGAAGTACTGAGTTTTAGTGGTACATCTTTTCAAATTCAAAGGTTTTCACAAGAGGGACATCAAGCCTGCCCGTTGAAACAGCAGAGGCACATCTGTGTTTTTCAGGAGATGCTGCTTATAGCTGGTATTGGAATAAGAAAGGAAGACTGGGGGCCAAGCAGTGTTCCTTGTCACTGCGACCTGCCTTCTCTGGTCTTGAAGAAGTTTGGTTTTATTCAGAGAATTAAATAGACCAGATGATGCGATCCTTATTTTCTTTCTGAACCAACCTCCAGCCACTAGTATTCATTTTTGGTACTTAATGCCATGTGAGATATTTACACAACAGCTCCTCAGTTTGCTGTTTGCCATTAGCTCTCATTCTTTTCTGGAGATACCTGCCGGCAGCTTTTGTGTCACCTTTGTTTGCTGTATATCAGTGCCACCTCCAAATGCTCTTCATGAGTTTCACCAGCAATAGGAAAGTACTATCTTGTGCTGCATCAGCACAAACACATTTTGGGGTCCGTTTATATCTAATTTCTGTTTTTAATAGAAATTCTGTGGCAGGACACTTTTATCTCTGGAGAATATGAGAGGAGAAAATTCTAAATGTAATTGTCTGGAAATTAGTTGAATTACCTGAGTTGAATTAAATCAGTAGCAAAAGCAGATCTGGTTTCATCTTACTGCATTTCCTAGCCTTTCCTTCTTTCTCTTCTCTAAATTTTTAAACAAACCAATTGAGAACCCACTGATTCTTATTTTTTCTAAACGGCTCTTACGAATGCTGATTTACGTGTTTGAAAAGTTCTAAAATAAATTTTGAGGTGCTGAAGGAGTCAGTAAACTTGTAGGAGTACAGTTTCCTCTCAATTTAACTGAACGATTTCAGAACTCTGCTCTATGTAATTCCCCCCAAAGCTGCATTGTCTCATATTAGTGGAACAATATATTTATGGCAAAAATATAATAAAGAAAAGCTTGTTATTCGTTTCTAGCCACATCCTAGAAACTTGCTTGGAATTTCCTTAGAGAGCTTCTGCTGAATTGAAAAGAATTTAAAAACAGAGTTCGTAAAAGTTGACTTCTCCTACAGATAAGAAATGGTCTTTGTGGTTAGCAGCACAGCTTTCCTGGTTCTTCCGTTTCCTTGCTTATTTACTTTACACTGATAATAGAGCAGCATTCATCTAAATAACTCATCCCACTGCCATAATGTTTCGTCAGGCTGTACTCAAAAAAGAGACGCCAGTGTTGTGACATTGCTAACAACTGAGCTCTTGCTCCTGGTGGAGGAGCTCGTCATCCCACACTGGGTGCTGGTCCATGGCCCAGGGGAACGTTGGGTGCCATCCCCAGAGCCACAGACAGCCATGCCTCAGCTCTGTGCTTTGAGACACCGCATGTCAGTTGCTTAGAAGAGAAGATACATCTGCAAGGCCACCTCTTGTCTGCATTTAGGCTCTCAACACAGAGCTATGCTGGAGGATTGTGCCATGGGGATTTGGGTCTGGGGACACATCTGCTGTTAAAATAACCAGCTCTGGCCACCCAGACGGATGGTGGCTGTAGCAAACACACCCATGCATACAACTAGGCATGTAGGGAAGTCATCATCTCACTTCCTAAAAACCTAAGCCTGTTAGCAGGATTTTTTGGGATCACTCTTTTGAACACATGAATTATAAGCGAAGCACCAGAGTGTTATTTTGGATCTTACGCCAACTGCCTTTGATAAAACACTTATTTTTTTTTTCTGATAAAATCCAGGAAACTCTGAAGTGATGCCACTGACTTCACTGGGGCCAGGCTTTCATTTTCTGCCCTTGTTTACTGTCTTGCAGAAGGCATATAGTTCCTGTGCATACCTCAAGAGAAAGGATAAAGAAAGAGTCATGAGATAAGAAAGCAGACAATAGCATGTGAGATAAGAACTCAGGGGATAGGTACAACAGAGGCAGCTATAAAAAGCTGTGCTGAGATTATATCAGTAATCTTCAGGGATATGCAATGCCATGAAAAACAAAAAAAAGTGGCTGAGGTACTGAATAGCATGATTTTCTCCATCATTTTGCTATTCCTTGCATCTTGAATTTAACAATGGGGATTACGGATTCTTCTAATGATCAGATTTTTATACATTTTTTAAAGAGCTATCCTTTCTTGAGGCTTGCTTCCTGATGTGATGTATGGGTATAATCCTCAGGCCTAAGGCAAAACGTGTCTTTATGTGAGTCTTATACATCATTGATGTGATGAAACTAATCTTGCTACCTTGAGCATTTGCAGGCTGATAACCGCCAAAGAAGCATATTTTAGGGGTTCAATATTTTTGTTTTGTAGTTCATTGAAGGGGACAGGCATTAAAATGTCGGCCAGAGACTTGGCCAAGTGTATGTTAAGAGTTAATTAACAGCAGATTGTTTCACTAGTTTTCTCTCAAGAGCTAAGAGTTTAATGGAGACATGTATGGCAGGGCTTGGTGATAACCAAGGGTTCTTCTACCCCTAGGGATTTGGTGAGGTCTCTTTAAAGTAGAATTAAAAAAAAGCTAAAAAATGCTTGGTTCTTCTCCTTTAAGGCTGTTTAACTTCAGAGTGTATTTGACCTGTTATTTTAAAGGAAATAAGCTTTTTATAATAGTACCTGATTTTTTTTCCATCTCATAACTTTGAAGCCACTGGCTAATTTCAGCCACAAGGGTTTTCCAATCTTCTAGATTCATGCAAATTAGTTTGATGATACTGCTAGCTAAATCACTTTTTTTTTCAAGAGCAAGGGGCCTCCCTAGCTTGCAAACATCACCTCAAAATATCAAAGCATGAAAGAATTAAAAAAATTAGATGCAGATTATTCTTTATACACTTACTTTGTGGGTGTATACACACTTTGCAGTGAAGATAGTTATATGCTGTCTTACGTGTAACAGGCTTGTAATATGTTTTAGTTTGCTCAATAATTGTAACAAAGATCAGTCTATTAAGAGAGAATATTAGATCAGTAACTGTTAACAGGTTATCTATCATTTTTTGATAATAAGCAGAGGTTCAGAAAGTTAATTTTACAAATATTTTTATGCCATGGACTGAACCTAGATATGGAATTGCAGTGTCTTCATATAACACACTGCAAACCACCTCTTACAGTGGTTTGTATTTTGTATTTAGGTTTAAAACATTGGTGTGGACAAGCAGAGGACAGCATGGCTATTTGGCCATTTCTATATAATAGGATGGTGTAAACTTGCATGACATTCACTGTTGGTGCTTTTTTATTGTTTTACTTTAAGTAAATTAGGAAATCCTACATCTCCTTCTCTCAGGTGGAAAAAATAATTCATGCCTTTTCCCCCAGGAGGAAGGTTGCTTTTGGTTGTTTTTTTAACCAACAGACACAAACCCTGATAATCAGCAAAGTGAAGCAAAGCAAACATTCATTTTCCTTTGTTTTGTGGGCTGTGTACAGTAGCAGTTTACTCCCTAGAGATTTTGGCTATGAAGTTTGACCTCTGAAACAACATAAGCACGATGGAACGAATGATCTTCCAAACTACCAAGTCATATGTAGAGTTCCTGTGTTTCATGTGTGTTAATGTCAGAGTTGAACCTGAGAAGACTCAATCTGCAAAAGTCTATGAGCATCTTTAATTTGTCTAGATACAACTTAGGTTTCATTTTACTCATCCAGCTGGAGAATTTTTTCTGTTTGGTTTCATATCTCTTAGTATTTAGGGGTGGTTGTTGTTTGGGTATTTTTCCTAGCTCCTGGAATCATACTGTTTTGAAACAAACACTTCTCATTAGAAGTAGCCTGACTTATGATCAGTGACAAAAATTCGCAAGTATGAGTCAGGTTTAATTTACAGCTTAGGCAATTTGAAAGGAATTGGGATGAACTTGAAAGATAATGTTTAGAAACAATCTAAATTTTTGAGGATTTGGTATTCTTCTGCATGTCTAGAGTAGGCGTCATTGCTTGAGAAGTGAGGCTGAGACCCACCCACATGGGGTTAGCAGCTGTGCATGGCTGTAAGGAGGAGGAAAGTACTTGGCTCTGGACTTTCAGGGCTTGTCCACAGACATCAGTACCAACAGGAGCCAGCCACGGCTGTGTCAGCTTGTCATGGCATGCTTGATACCCTAGCCGGTGTCTAGCTAGGATTGCAGGTTCTTCCCCTGCAGCTGCAGACGTGTCTTCAGGGGCCATCTTGCTTGCAAATGTCAGCACAGCTTTTGTGTCCACATGCAGCAAACTGGTGAAGCTCCTGGGAAAGATCCCCAAACTTACTAGGTGTTCAGTTATTCTCTAATGTCAGAAAGATAATTAACTGCGGTGCCAGGATCCCTGTCCTGAGGACCAAGAGGAGCATGGGAACGGGGGAACTTTGCTAAATCCTTATGAGGAGTGAACAATTGAAATAATCAGAGAAAAAGATTACCTTCAGTTACCTGTGCAATAACAGAACAATTGACTGACCTAGTTAATATGTTTGATCATATGCGTAATGTGCTTTTTGCATATTACAGTGATGGATTTTCAGGGAAAGCTGCTCAGGGAATAATCATTATTCAGGCCTTCGCCTTCCTCATGGCTAGAATGTGAAGTATTCGGATTCCTCCTGATATCCGTGGGCATATGAACCGCCAGCTCAAAACAAATTTTAACAGCAGAAAAAGATGGAAGAAGAGGTCAATTATTAGTTGAACTTCAGCATTTGGAATTCTCTGTCTCTGGACATCACATGTCACTGGATGGGTGATGGTGGTGTATTGAGACATAGGGCCTATTTAGCGTAGCTGCAGGACTTGGAGGTCTGGCTCTAATTCCTTCTCTCATGCGTGTATTTGAAGAGGTCCTGGTTTCTTTTTTCCTCTTCTGGTATAAAGTTCTGTATTATTTAAAGCTTTAAAGATTGACTGTAGACATCTCGTCTAATGGCTAATGAAGAAACTGGAATAGTATTATCTAATCATGATGATGGTGATCACAATAAGCATCTTAAAATGGCAGATCGATCCACTTAGCAATTATTGGTAAAGTTATAGCAGAAGCTGATCATTGCAGTAGAGAGTAGATCTGCCTGCATTTCCCAATGGCTCTGGAGTCCCACACTTTCTCGAAGTCCTGAAAGGGTTTGGAAGACTGTTTTTTCCTTTGCCATACACGAAAGGTCAGTTTTGGGAGGAATTTTCTCTCCAACTTCCTCAGAACCTCTTCTCAGATAACTAATGGAGCAAGTTGCTTTTTATTCACATATTTTATCTTATTGTGCAAGTTGGAGGCTTTTTAATATGGATCAATTATGAATATGAATTTATTGGTATTGCTTTCTTCAAGTACTAATAAAAATAGGAAGGATTTGCTACTTGTTCATCAGTAGTAGAGTTCTGTTGCTGTCAATATGTTCAGAATAGATAGAAAGTCTCCTCACTCCTATCGGCATAATATATTTCAAATTTTATGTGTGTATCTTGCTGAGCCATTTAAAATCTTCTTGATGAAGTAGTTTTAAGTTCCTAACCTAACAGGAGGTTGTTCCCATTTATCTCCAAATGACCTCTTTGTCCCCAGATTTACGTATTTCCTTGAATTAAAAATGTCATTTGGTCATGTTCAGTGGGAGAATGTCTTTGAAAGTCTGACCTGTGGGAACATGATGAATAGTGACAGGGGAGGGATTTTGCCCAGTGAGAATACCAAATCATGTAGCACTGTAGTTTCACTTACTAAATATTGTCCAGGCTCTATTGTTGAACCCTGTGCTGCCAGTGTCACTTTGTCAGGATGTTTTCTGTCCTGTGACTAGTAGCTTCAAATGTACTCATCCATCTTCTTGTCCCATTACATTTCATGTGACTGATGTTCTGCACCCATTAAAATTGATGGGAAAGAACAAAGGGAAGAAAAATGTGCCCTTCAACTGATTATGCCTTTGAAAGAGCAAATGAGACTCTACTGCTATCTAGAGTAAATTGAACTGTTATTTCTAAGTCCATTACTTAGCTTTTATTAATCCTTATTAGCATTACATCCCTTATTTTGTTATTTTGATATTATATTGAGATCAGTAAGTTTATATCTATTTTCTCCTTTAATTTTGTGACAATAGGTGAATATACAGACTCTTTTAGATATATCAGCTGCCTCTGGTAATCTTGCCCATGAGATATTGCTAGCATGCCTAAATACCCTCCCAGGGAAGGATGAAGGTATGTTTGACAAGCCCAGGCCTTTCCTCTGAGGAAGGACCCACAGGGCTTTTCTCAGCCACAGGTCCTGTGCCCTGGAGGAGCACTTGTGTGGGATGTCACAAGGTTCTGCTTGGCAATAAGTGCTTGCTCATCTTATGCTAAGATCTTCAGGGCAATTGATGAGAGACTAGAAATACAAGAGCCTTTGTAGTATTGGCTTTATCTTTATTTCATGGATACAGATGGTTTCCCGAAGTGTTAGTCCAATGTTTCAGAGTTAGATGAGGGCCATTAGCCAGCTGAATGGAGAGGATAGATGTCATATTTACTGACAACCAAAGACAAAACACAGAGGAAAAGCAAAAGTGAAGGTTCCTGAGTGATCAGTATGTCTGATTACTTACAGGTTATATGACAACCTTCTTGATACAGCAGCCAACCATTCTTTCCCGTTTGTGCATAGTAATGAGACTGTAATTTTTAAAAAATTTGGGCTTTTACCACGGACACTTGCAGGCCCCAAAAGTGCAACTTAATAGGCCCCTTTACGCACCCTGATGTTCTTGCAGAGACTTCAGCAAGTGCTTGAATGCAGCTGTTCACTTCCCTAGTGGTACTAGTGTGCATTATGGTTTATTTCCATACAAAGTTCAAATATGTTTTGGTTTTGTAAATCTCTGTGGCAGGAATTTTGATTTCTTAGATTTTTGCCTTGGAATTAATGCTTTGTCTTGGCAATTTAGGCTTAATTGGTGCTCTGTCTGAAGTTCTCAAAGTGTGTTGGCTTGGGGTCTGGGAAATGCTGCAGACAGCTCTGAGTCTTGAAATACTGTTTTCTATAGCATTACCTATAATTATTTGAGATTTCTGATAGACATCAAAGCTTGTTGCTTTGTCCAGCATTTTTCTCAGACTGAAGAAAGAGTATTATGAAGTGGATAATATTCTCATGTTGGCAGTGGTTCACTTGGGTTATTATTTAGCCATATTTTAAAGAAAATTCTTCAGATCTATAATTTGAAGAGGAGCTTGATTAAGATTAAAATAGGCAAATAAGACTTTAAGAACCTTAATTTAGTAATTTCTTTATGAGCTTCCCTGCTCTCTTTACTTGCTTACTTGACCTCCAGCTGAGAGTGGATTCATTATTTTAAAGGAACATTCTTACAGATAATTAACTCCTGAAATGAGTGGAAATTAGACAAAAAATGCAACAAGTCTTTAGTCAGGTCCTGCTTATGCATGACAACTCTGGACTATTCAAGCACATTGTCGCCCTTAACATTAGAGGCACTTGACCAAGTAACCCCAGGGTAAACAGGGGCATAAACTTTATGTGCAAGGGTATATTGCCGCTCTTTTATTCTGTGTTAAAATGACTTGGGGGAAATGGACTGGTGGCAAAATGCACCCTTTCTTTTATTTAGGACAAAAGTGTTCAACTGATAGCTGGTGCTTTGAAATTTGCAACCATTAGTGGTAATTTTTTTCCATGCCTATGTCTTCATGGGATATGAAAAAGGTGGGAAGTAGACTAGAAATCTCAACTTACCCTTCTGGATTGCAATGACTGCAGCAGCTGCTGGGAATAGGTCCCAACTAATAAATTCAAACCACTACTTAGCACTATGCAGAAAGGTCATCATTCAAATAATAGTGCTGTTAATTTCTAGCGTGTCTTGAGAAGGGATAGGTCTCAGCCACCCACCTCCCAGTACCTCAGGAGACTTTAGTTGGAAGCTACTCAAGCCTTGGGTTACAGATTTTCAGAAAAGCTGTTGTTTCCCTGTTTTTGATTTGGAAGACACTGAGAAATGCTTAGCTTTTTATTGTAGTGAGGAAAATCTGAATGCAAGAGGAGGGATGAGAAAATTTGATTTCCTTTTATTGCACAGGAACACTGTAAAACACTGACAGAATATTTACTCCTGTCTCTTTCTTCTAATTTGATTCTTTGACTACCATATCAATCTTTGTTCAGTGGTGAAACAAAATTATAACGTATCATAGGTGTTGCTGCTTGTACCACACCAACAACTAAAAGACAGGAAAGAATGAAAGATTTGAGCCATTCTAGAAGACATATTTGTAAATTCATGCACAATGGAATGTGCCCGGTGTACGAAGTGTTGTGAGATGGCTCCTCAAGCCATTTCAACCAACAGATCTTTCATAGTTCCTTTTTTTCTTTCTCTAGTGAGAGGTTTTATGTGTATGGCATGGATGTGTTCAATACTAGTAAGTATTGAATTCTGATTGACTAACTTTCTTTCCACTCCACAGCACAAGGATAGTCATTTGAATAATACAGATTGCACTAGCATTACTAATATGTACAGCAATGTGGAGTAAAACTTTACTGTCTGCAGTTAAAATACCGTAAGTATTGTTCCCGTGGTAGGCTGTTTTTTTTCTAGTGGATGGTTATGCTTTTTACCTTGCTGTTAAAGAAATTAATACAGCATTGCACCAAGGGAGCTTTGCTTTGCCTCCCTGTGCTGGCATTGTTTTTGTTCGGCCTGTGCAGAAGGATGAGAGAATCTCCCTGGCCTCTGCTGAGAAGAACATGCCACCAGTTGGGGTAACAGCACAGCTCTCCCATAGCTTTTCTCGTGGGATGTGAGAGTGATCCATAAGCAAGCTGGTCTCATGGTCACATTTGTAGAATAGGGCTGTGTTGGTCGTCCCTTTTCAGGTAGGTAACTGTAGGCAAAATGAAGTTAAAGATACATGGGCAAAGTTTCAGGTGCTGTAAGATATTTTTTTCTCTTTGTTATTTCAAATATCTGTAGAAGTGTGCTTGTGGAAAAGAATATGCAGAATTAAACCTTTCATAAGGACACTTCTATACTTCAAGTGAAGTGGAGATTTGTATTCACAGCAGAAAGAAGTCGTGCTTTCTATAGATTGATATTACTTTGGGCCCATTTGGAGAAGAGGCAGAATTCATCTCCAGAGAGGTGATTTTCCTAGTATGCTGCTGGAAGCACAAGGTACTATTTGTTTCCTATTCTTAGAAACAGGCCTGTAGTTTTTAATCTATTTAGCATACACAGAGCACCTGACACACAAGATCTTTGTTAAGTGCATTATAGACTGTGTAAATAAATTAGGAAGAAAATAATATATTAGGGATAATCCACTAACTAAAATTACAGGGGGGCATTTTTGCTAGGACCTCTGTAAAGTAAATTCGTGGGAAATACTTGAAATCTCTCTGTGAGAAGAGCGCTAATTTATGTTTCATTCACAAATGGCTTCTAGAAAATACGTGATGCAGATAAATAAAGTCATCAGAATAAGATGATGCTAAAAATTCATAAATATGTTTACACTTGCGAGTGGCAAATGTTACAGCTTTCAGAGCTGAGAGTATATTCAGGAATATTGTCCATATGCCTCTATTGGCTGACAAAGTAATGCAGCTTGCGTTACTCTAAATGAACATTCAGAGATTGGAAACTTGCCGTTGTTTGAGAATTTAGACCTTACTTGCACCTGTCTACAGAGCATAAACTTCTGATTATCCTTTACAAATGTTTTAGCTCTAAGAATCATTTTCTTAAATTATGGAAACTTAGCTGTTTCCACATTTGCAGCTAAGTAGTTGACATAGCTTGGATAGTATGGAAATGCTATCAATACTGTTTGTTTTTGTGAATGGTTATGAAAAACTCCAAACCTTATAGTTGTGACTGTTTATCCAAGAGTATAAATAATTTTGCAGAGCAGGAAACTTCAATTAAATATTACTTTTTATGCCTTGCTAGATGTAACTGATTGATACTGGGAAACTGAGAAAGCAAAGTCCTTCATCACCTATATCCAGGAATGTGGAAAGCATACTCATTAAATTAACATCAGCTTAAGAAAAATGAAACTTCTGAGCCAATTACAGTTTACTGTTTAGACTGAAACAAAAAAAATGACCTTTGTTACAGAATATGTGACTTGAACAGGCAGTTCCATATAAAATTGAGAAGTTGCAAACGTCCTGCACTTGAGTGATGGTGTGCATGTGATCTTAGTTCTGCTTCATTAGCCCCTAGTGAATGAGTGGTAAATTTTTCCTATTTATACATCTTCTGTCAGGGGATCGTAAACATAGCCTGACTAGTGCATGTTTTCACTGCAGCAATTTCATTTATATATTTTTTGCAGCTTTGATGAATAGTTCATATCCCACTTGAATAAATTTTTCTTCTTTTCAAATATTCAGATAGGTATTAGCAGTGGTTAATTATGCACTCAGTACCTTTTGTAATAGAACTATCTGTCATAATGGCAAGCTTTTATGTTGTATTTGAGGTATTCAGTCTTCTCAGTAAAATATTGCTTTTGCAGTATGCATGGGAAAGATCAATTTTATTTTCTGCTGATTTGATAATTTTCTACTAAAATTTAATCTTCTGTGCTATGGAGTTTGTGGCCAATTGAAAGATTTTTCCATCTGCTAATAGAATATCTAATACTTCAGCTTTTTACTTCACATTTCTGTAAGTATGCCTTTAGATTTTTCAGCTCTATGATACATTTACAACTCCTTTTAAGGGTAAGAATTGTGCAGCTAGGTTATGTTTTCTGTGTCATTCACTAATTCAGTGTATCAGGGCTGTAAACAACGCATTCATTTTTCTAGGTGTTTCACCAGCAGTGATGTTTTGCGTAGAGGGTAGTGTTAGGTAAGCCACTAGACATACTACAGACGTGATGAATATTGTATAGGCTGATGAATATTTTGTTCTACTAAGTCTTTTTTTATAGTGATGCAAATTATGTTGTTGGTCTTCAATAGAGTAAGTTCCTCTACCCACTTTATCATTGATTTACTTGCTTTCAGATTTTTCCCCATGATTTTCAAAGGCCCAATCAAGAGTTAGGTATTTGTTGCAATGGAATTTCATGCAATTTCAGCAATGTTCTGTAGATCCTACAGTCTTAAACCCTGTTAGATGGAGCCAACCAAGTCGAAGTGGAAAGTGGTATCTTTGAGATACACCTGAGCAAGCTTTCCTGAAATGCTCTGCCAGTCCTATCACACTACAACCACCTGTAGAGATGAAGCATGTTATATCTCCAGCTCCTGGCAGCTGACTGAAGGTGCCAGCAGGCATTTGGCACTTTTTTCTGAAGATGGTCTATCAGTCCTAGAGGAAAAGCATGAAAAATTGTCTGAGCTGTGTATGGCCTTATACTCAGTGGTGAATTTTGCATGATTGGAATAAGATGAGGGAGAGAAAGGAAAGAAATTTTGTAAGTGACAATTACTAGAAGAGCTAACACAGACATAACTTAAGGGCTATCTTCTTTTACTATTACACCTGTGTTCTCTGCTACATCAGAACTTCTCTCCTACCCAAAATAAGGTAAGATCATAAATAGGAACAAACTTGATAATAACAATAGATACTATTATAGAATAGTTTGAGTTGGAAGGGACATTTAAAGGTCATCTAGTCCACATCATCTGCAGTGAGCAGGGACATCTTCTACTAGATCAGGTTGCTCAGAGCTCCATCCAACCTGAACTTGAATGTTTTTAGGGATGGCGCATCTGCCACCTCTGTGGGCAACCTGTTCCAGTGTTTCACCACCCTCACTGTAAAAAATTTCTTTCTTATATCTAGTC
The DNA here is from genome assembly GCA_002844005.1 of Limosa lapponica baueri. Taxonomy (NCBI): domain Eukaryota; kingdom Metazoa; phylum Chordata; class Aves; order Charadriiformes; family Scolopacidae; genus Limosa; species Limosa lapponica. Next base: position 1,052,299 of record KZ505720.1, read on the forward strand.
TGAATCTACCCTCTTTTAGTTTAAAATCCTATCGGTACAGGCCCTGTCCCCATCTTTCTTATAAGCTCCTCTTAAGTACTGAAAGGCAATTGATGCTTATCAAAGTCATCGATGAAGGTGTTGAACAGTACTAGTCCCAGTACTGGTCAACAGTACTGGTCCTCTGAGGGACACCACTTATCACTGATGTCCATCTGGACATCAAGCCATTGACCACTATCCTCTAGATGTGACCATCCAACCAATTCCTCATCCACCGAACAGTCCACCCATCAAATCCATATCACAAGATATGGATTTGAAGGAGCATCCAAGAAGGATGTGGTGGGGGACAGTGTCAAAGGCCTTACAGAAGTCCAGATAGATGACATCTGTGGCTCTTCCCATGTCCACTGATGTAGTCACTACATCATAGAAGGCCACTAAACTGGTCAGGCAGGACTTGCCCTTGGTAAAGCCATGCTGACTGTGTCGAATCACCTCCCTGTCCTCCATGTGCCTTAGCATAGCTTCTAGGAGGGTCTGTTCCATGATGTTCCCGGGCACAGAGTTGAGTTGAGATCTAGGAGCCGCAGAGGATCAAAGTCTAGGAGCAGCTTTTGGAAACTGGTTACTTATTCCTTACTATTGATTGTTCAACCTTATGAAGAATGAGAGAGATGAAGAGACGCATCTAAATTTTTCTTCTGATGTAGCAGAATTCTTCACCATCTTGGCCATGCAAGTCCCATGGCTTGCTCATCAGTCCAGCCACTTTCGTGAGATGGGATGAGCAGTGAGGTTTAAGGAAATTGGAGTTGGAAATTCTCATATGCAAGGAGAAATTTCTTTTGACTGTTACCATTTCAACGCCTCTTTTTAAAGATGCATGATAGACTCCGCAATCAGCTCATTATTTCTGATCAATCATATTTCTAAAATCTTCACTTGCAATATAGAAAGTTCTGCTTACTAGAAGTCAGTAGAAACCATGAATATGTTAATAGTTTTAATTACCCATTAATAATCACTCTTGATCCATTAGTGGATCAACAAATTGAAGATTCAGGAAGGTCCATGGGCTCATGAAAATTGGAGAGAACAGATGACCAGAAGTATGAGAGTTTCCAGTGAAAACTGTCTGTCTCATGGTGTTAAATATCTGCTATTTTCTTTGTCACACTGATGAATTCCTAATATTCCATACCTCTTTTAGCCTTTGACTTTCACAAATTTTTACTTACTCTCCTTTTTCCAAAAAAGGTTTACAGGAACCTTGCACTTAATTCATAAAATATCTATAGGTACATTGCACAGGGTGTGTAATAGTGCTGTTCTAGGCCTATTACCCTAACCATAGTATCAAAGTACCTATGACTCTAATAGAATAATCTTGATCTGAGACAAGGAAGTACAGGAAGCAAAGGTATAAGGCCTTTTACCCAAGGCCACATAGGGTGCAAAGAACCTGAAATTAGGACTTCCACCCTATTAGACTTTTTTCTTCTTTTTTTTCCCCCAAAATAAAGAATAACTATTCTGCTGAAGATAAACAGAAAAAATACAGTTGGGGTTGTTTGAGGATTATGCCTCATGATGTTACAGCAGTTCTTTGGGTAGAGGATATGTCTCTTGCTTATGTTTTCATGGAAGGGTAGGTACATGTGTAAAAATAATTATGCTTGGATCAGCATATTTGCAGGTTAACAATCAACTGCTGATTATCTGCTGATTCCTGCAAAACAGAAAATCTGTTCTTATACAAACATTAATTATGGAATATCTGACAGAATCATTCCAAATTGGTTTAATTATACACAGTTTTTACACCCTGTTTAATTGCATTTTCACTGAAGAAAGATCCAGACCAGTCCTCTTACTAAAGCTCTTTTTACATCTTGACATTTGCTTCAGAGGTTAAACTGACTGGATTGTCCTAGATGCTTCACCGTTGTGGTACACAATTTTTTGAGCAGCTCCTCAACCTCTATTAATTGCCATAATGGGATGAGCCTCCTGTATCACATCAAATGGATTGCATCTATTACATCCAATAAAATTGGTGTGTGGCAGTTATTAATGGGGCTTCGACCGTCCTGGTTTTATTAAGACCATTTTTACACCTGGGTTACAAGCTAACAGTACCATTATCTCTCACCAAAATCCCTTGGCAGTGAGTACCGCCAGCAGCAGTAGAAATTACAGAGGGATTAATCTCTGGCTCTAGCCCCCAAAAGTTTTTCTCCAGAGGTACAGAATGATATGTTGAACTGTGTTAAGCAGTGAAAGATTTAATGAAAAAAAAGCCCGGAGTGCCTGGCTGCATCAGAGTCGGCGTCTGTCCCTTTTGAAACTTGTCAATACCGTTTTCTGTCTGTGCAGGCCTGCTGGGCTGCTGAGATATGCATGATGGCTTGGGCTGTTTTGTTGCCATAGTTGTTTTTAAAAGCCAGTCCCTGTAGAAGGTTGGTTGGAGCAGTCGATTTCAGAGGAAAATGAGGAGAATGGGGTAGAAGGAGGAGGGAATTACAGATCTCTCGAGAGTCCCTTTCATGGCAAATCATTCTTCCAGCTGTGGGAGAGGGCCTCGCGCGGTGAGCAGAGCAGGGGGAGACAGATCCCACGGATGAGGACAAAGAGCAGCACTGGGCACAAAAGGGAGAGGGAGAGGAGAGGGGACACGGTGACTTGGCAGGTCACCCCCACGGCACCCTGCTCTGCCTGATAAGGGTGGGTTTTGCAGTGGGGATGCTGCTGCGGACACACCTCCATGCGCACTGCAGAGGCACCGGGGTTTGGGGAAGGAACGATAAGGAACACAATGAATAACTAACAAAGCTCATTTGATGAATGCAGTCATTTGCATTACAGTGCCAAATAGCTTTGCTCCTGGTGGCTGAGTGTCATAGCCAGCTACAAATGTTATTAGTATTGTTTCAATGACATCTAAGGGTGACAGTAGACTGTAAGCGGGGAAAGGTTGTTAGGAAGCTTCAAATTTTGCAGAAGAAAAGGAATCCTTGTGAATAGTGAGCTGAGCATCCCTCGCTTTTGTTTGCTTGAGGGAAGTTATGGCAGGATCGCTAAAATGGGTTTATTTGAGTTTTAGAGAGTGCGTAGAAGTAAAGAAAAAACACAAGACAGAGCTGACATCATGGTATGTATCATGCCTTCTTGTGTGCATTTTGTGAATAACTTTTTTCATACAAATGCCAGAGAAAATGCATGGGACTTAGTGGTAGCTTCTATGCATAGGTAGTGCCTATAGGTGACTTTCTTGAAGACGCAGTATAAAATGTTGGCACCAATCAGAGATTTCCTTGTGTCTTTGTTTTGTTTTGTTTTCACTTTCATTCACAATGTTTTCCAGTGAAATATAAATGGATGCATTTTGTACTATGTTTTGTTCTTCATACCTCATTCCCTAGGGAAAAGAAATCTGTTACTTTTAATGACAGAAAGAGATCACACAGGTAAAGCATATTTCAATCTTTAGCCTATCACAAGCAAAGAATATAAAAATCTGTGACCCAGAGACAACCGCAGGCTTCAGCTTCAACTCATGTTATGATTTACCACCAGATCCCTGACCTGTATCATCTGCTTTTGCAATGCAAAAAAAACCAAGGACATACACGACTTGTACAATATATCTCAATGTTAGTTGCAGAATTAGCATCCATTTACAACGCATGGTCTTGATCCCCAGACATGGAAGCCAAGAACATACTTGATTTCAAAAATAACCTTTGCCTTCTTTAGTGTCCTTTTTTCTTCCTAGTGTTTATTTCTCTGTTCATTTCTCCTTGACATTAAGTGGTCTGAACTCATGCATATTGCACTTTTTATGTGTCTGTTCATATATGTTTATATGCTCTGTATTTCCACTAGCCAATAATAGCTACTAGCAATATAGAAAATATACATGCACAGTATCAGAAGGTAGAAAGGTGGTAAAGATTAGCAAAACACCTGTGTAACCTTTCTAAGAGGGCTTTAATCTCTTTTTCTCTTTGGGGTACTTCCTTGCTTGAAAATTTCTGAGAAATTACAAAGAAAGTTAATGGAAGTTGAGAGACAAAAGACCCACACTTGAAGAGAGCTAAAAAAATTAACAGCCTCAGACCTAAGAAGTTTGGTGTTGTCATCATTCCTAAGAAAGCCAGCGATTGTGGACAATTCCCAGCAGCATGTAAGGCAGGAACGTGTTTGCACAGCCTGATGAAATGGCCAAGGTTTGCATTGGCAAGGGCTCCATCACTGGGCAAACTACAGCAATGACCAATCTTTTGCTGAGTTGGGGATCAACGTAATCATAGCATTTTCAGCTTCAGGTTTTTCTGTTGTTTGTTCACGTTTTGTTATTGCTGGCATAAAAGTGAGTTAATGATTTTATCCACTTCTCTTGTGGTTGTGAAATAATGATACAGAAGAGCAAAGGGGTTTGGAGTTTTTTGTTTGTTTGTTTTTTGTTTGTTTGGTTGTTGGCTTTTTTTGTCAGTGAACATGTAGATTATGTTTTGGGTGTTCAGACAACGTGTGTAAGATACGGTCCGAAACCAAGTTAAATCAGTTTGAGTTTGGTAGGTATTTGATCAGTCCATAGAAATACTTAAAGGAGGTTATAGCTGTAAAATTTCAGTATCTTGTAAAGGAAATCGCAAGCCCTCTAAGAAAACAGAATGTGCTTTAAACCAGTGTTTTGTAATACTGTTACGTCTTAAGATTTTTGCAAGTGCCTCTTGCATATACTTTCATCCCAGTGCGTCTCCCGATCCCAACTGAGAGCACAGTAAGGCAATAATAACAAAGCAACCTCTGAGTTATCCCAATGCTTTAAGAAACATTTTGGCTTTGGCATAGCTCAGCAAAAAGTTTGTTTATTAGTAGGAAGCATTTCAGTTAAAAACCTGACTTCACAATTTCTGTTTCCAGAAGCAATAAAAGGAAGTTCTTAATTGACAAAACATTTTCCCCACTGAGATACTGACTTTCTAATCCATCGTGGTGTCAGAGGGTTATTGGCTGGAGTCTGAGGAGCCTGACTTCCAGGTGCCATTATTCGTGTGAGCTGTGACATGGGGTATGCTTTCGGCCTTTAAAAGCCTGTAGCATGAGTAGATTTATTTCCAATTAAATAAATACAATTATGCATGCTTTTTGAAAGTGTGTTCAGAGGTAGAGAGTTTGCCCTTAAAGAGGAAGGAGTATTTATTTAAAGTATTAACGGCTAGATAGGATCATCTCACTTGTCTGAAGAGGCTTAACCCGCTGGTAAGCTAGCTGGGGGGAGAATTCCAGTTGTACAATAGTGCGGTGCAGTGGTGCTGCAGTTTCTGACAGGGCCTCCCGCTGTCACCAAAATGTGAATATAACTATAACAACCTAACAAAGCTGGGAGATTATATCTGAACAGCACATCACCTCTTTCTTTCCATTTCTGTAACTTACTCACAGGCTTCACTGGGACTCTCCTAGAGTTTAAAATGCTAAATTCATAGAGGCAGTTTTTCATTTTGGAGATTTGTTGAGCAATAGCAGTTCTACAGTTTTTTTGGAAATAAAACATCATTCTTACCATTTTCCAAGGTCCTCTACTACTGGAGGGTGATCCATTGTCACTACCTTCAGTTTTCATTCTCACCTCTGTGTGAGTGTCCGTTTGTAGTTTAGTCTATTGCCAGTGTCAAACCAAAATTGAGGCGTTCTTGCTTATTAATATATTATGAATACACTCCACCGCCAACAGGGCTTAATCTCTCACATTGACTCCTTCGTCGTCCTTCAGAAGTGTACAGAAAGCAAAAATGGGCCACTTGAAACATTTTAGCGTGATTGGAAAAAATCTTTTTTTCTCCTTATCCTTGCAGCTCCCTGGTTAAAATTGCGTAGACTGCTGAGCTGAACATGGAAGCACAAAGCGTTGTTGGGATGACCACCCGTCAATTTGTGCTTATTGATAGGCTTCGGAGGAGAGCGCTGCGTGGCTGGCAGATGCAAAGCGGCACATGCCCTGCTGTAAATTTGGCATTGTCAAAGTAGTGAAGTACTCTTGGAGCAAACCCATTATTGCTAAGGATATGCAGCATGGCTCAGTGTGTAAAGCTTCGTAATTTATATGAGGGGGTAAACAGGGGAGGGAGAAAGAGAGAATAAATATGCGAGTAACTGAGAATTATAGGACTGAAGTCACACCTAAGGGTTAGCATGAAAGTGAAGCTCAAGAGGTTTATTATCCTTAGGGATGGGAGATGTCTGTTTTTTAAAGGTCCATATAGGAGTATCGCTTCTTCATGCCTGTGAGGGGTGAGACAATAAATAACATTCTTAAACTGCAACAATATAAGTTTGGGTTTGAGTCCAAGAAAAACCTTTCAGCAGTAAGAAGGGTGGCTTGGAGCTGCTAGAAAGCATCCGTTAGTAGCAGGTTTTGAGAACAGATTAAATAAACTCCTCTCAGGTAAATCCTTGAGACCGGGGTGGATTAAGTAATCATCTGAGGTGTGTCTAGGCCTATTTTTCAATGATTTTATATCATCTGTGTGCTGTGCTCATGTGTATATTTGAGGAAGGAGAAAAAGAAGAGGAGATGATGATTTTTACTTCATAGGGAACTTGCAAAACAGCTCTCTGTTCTCTGATCCCTTTCTGCAATTGCATATATTATAGGAGCAAAGGAAAAAATGGACAGTGTTTTAAATTTTAGTGAAAGATATCTTCATTTGGTATTCTGTAAAGCAGCATAGAAGCATGATGAGGAAAAGTGCAGTATAGCATCACTTGGAAGTAAAAGGGAATTGGAAAGTAGTAAATATATGGCTTCGTTTATGTGATTATGCTTATTCAACCTGTGCAGCAAATTCTTCTGATAGGGCAGAACTTGAGGACTCTGGCTTTTGTCTGACCAAACTCCTCATGGCCAGTGACAGGCAGGGGGGTGACCAAGCCTCGGACAATCCCATCCTGTGGCTCATAGGAAGCCCTGTGATCTCCTCTCTAGCTGCAGCCAGATGTGACAGCAAGCTCCTCGGGCAGGGACCACTGCCCTGCCCTGGATGTGTGGGTGCAGTGTGCTATGGCTGCCCTCCTCCCTGCTTGCCCAGGAGGCATATGGGTCAGGGAACACACGTTAGCATCTACATGACCTTACAGAAGACACCTCCATACATTTCCTCTCTGAAACTTGGCTAAGGGCATCTGGCCCTAGGTTTTCTGTGTCAGGGTGATCCTACTCATTGAACCATGAGTAGCAGGTTGTTAAAGAGGTGGTGTGTTGGAAAAGAGGAATCTCAGTTACTCATTTACAGGCACCTTAGTCTGTCGGTGGTCTGTACTACATTAGGGATAGATTCCATTAAAAAGGTTGCACATTTATGTGGGACTCTTCTCCCTGCTGGTGAACTATAGCTATGAAGTTTCGATGATCACCGTGCAGCTGTAAAATACTGTTTTTATGTAGCAGCCGACTGAGACTTCTCTTGCAACTGTTTTAAATGAATGGGTTGTCTTTTTGCAAAATATTTTATATATGGTAGTTTTGTCCCCACCTGCTGGGTATCACTTCTTCCTTTGCACAACTGAGGACATTAATGCTGCAGTTGGAAGGGAAGAACAACAGTCTAATTGCTTGTCTTATTAGCCCACTGGAAATAATGGAAGACTGTAGCATTGAATTGCCATTTAGCTACCATAGCCCTGGGTGTATGTAGAGCATGGCATAGCAGAGTTGAATCATTTATTAACTCCTTAACAACATATATTTAATCAGTTTTCTGGTGCTTCAGACCTTGCAATCAATAAATGCCTTTTATTTCCTTGCCCTTAATTAGTGTGCGTTTGTCAAGATTTGCTGATTTGTAAACCACAAATGGTACGTGGTAGTGAATTCTTTACATCATTAAATGGGCTGGTTGTGAATTTTTGTCAGGATACCCATGTAAGAGAAAACAAAATTAATCTCACTGCTTTGACATCAATCCAGTGACTTCTTTTTTTTTTTTGTTCAGCTAAACCAGTGAGTGAATTATTAAGACTAAAACTTGCAAGGGAAAAATGTCTTGTAGTATGGCAGAGTTCACGGGTATCATCATAGTTTTGTTTCTCCATGTTAGTAATTAAAAATCTGGTGTATTGGCATAGTCATCTATTCATACAGAAGGCTCCACACAGGTGTAGAGTTTCTTAAGGTAGCACCCACATTTGCATCCAAAATGATGTCCACAGAGGTCTGAGAGCTGGTTCCTTATCTGGATCAGGCAAGAGCATTTGATGAAAGCACACGTGAGCAGACGGATCTCTTACTGAGATTTAATTATGCAATTTTAGTCAAATCTGAAACAGATGCCCTTCTGCTTACCTATTGTTGAAGCCATTTGGTACCACTCTAATATTACACTGACACCAGGCAGGAAGGCCTTTTGTATTCCCCAATGAGTCAGATGCCTTGGGTGGTAATTTAATAACTTCCCAGTCCCAGGAACCGAAGGTGATTTTTCAGCACACATGTGTGCACCTCTCCCTGTGAGGTGAGCTGGCTGCCATGAGGAAGAAGATGCATTTGTTTATGTCAGTGGTATATGAGAGGGGAATTGACAAGCAGGAGCACCTTAATGGCTTCAAACTACCTGTTAATGATCGTGGCACTGGTGCCTGCCTGGCAGCCTCAGTCTCCAATTAAGCATCTGCCGGAGCTGGAAGCCGGGCTCTTAATTGGAAAGAAACAGATTCAAAGCAGGTTGCATTTTCTGCCAAGACAGATTTATCAGCGAAGCCATGCCTTAATCCATTGTATTTCCTTTCCCACCCCCACCTGGCTTTTCTCCCTGTGTTCCTCACCGCTGCAGGCACAGCCCTCAAGCAGGGCAGGTAGCGGATGGATGCCCTGCACCTCAGGGAGGTTTGGTTCTCCCATAACCTTTCCCTGACCTGGGGCCCAGTGATGGATGCTGTCCTAATTGCTGACTTTTCTTCCCTCAGACCCTCCATGGCACGCACACGCCCATTAAGATATATTGTCTAGTACACATTCAGGAGATCTGTTTGCAGCTATCTTTTACATAGAACTGATTGTTTAATTGCAGATTAAAGATTAATGCAAGTATAATGATTCCATGAGGACACTTCAGACAAAAGCATCCTGCATCAGGCAGCCTGCATTCATTTTTCAATTTGGCCATAAATTTGGCTGGGAATTAAATAGTAAGTAGCCGTGATTGCAACACTGGTCTCTGAAGGCACTCACGGGAATGAAAATAAATGAACAGGCTCTCACACAAAGCATGTTTCATTATGGTCATTAGTGGACAGATCCTCAGCAGGGACTGAAGGTGAAATTGTCTACAAGAAATGTTGGCATATGTCCGATGAAATTGCAATACTAAGAAAGTGAGTATAAAAATGTTCAGGTCATAGAGCCTAGAGATGACAAACTTATTTTCTCTGAGCTGTGTGTGTAAGCCACAGGAGAGGCAGACACAGAGAGACCCCTGGTATGCATTCCAGCATAGCTATACCTTATCTTTTACAAAGTACGAGCATATTGGGGGAAATGTTTACAATGTCATGAATGCATAATCGTGTATGTTATTTATGTACCAGGAGTTACTACAATTCATTAGCTTGGTGATTTTGATGAATTATTAAGGTTTTGCTTTCTGTTATGTTTTTCAGGTAAGGGCCCTTTTATTTTCCTTAAAATGCCCAGCTGGTTGGTAAGTTGTTTATTTCTCTTCATTTCTCTTCCCTCATGTGACATGCTGTGAGCAGAATCATGGACCTAAATAAGGTTGGAGAGGACAGCTGGAGGCCATCAGGTCCAGCGCCCTCCCAGAGCAGGGCCAGTTTTGTGCAGGTCACTCAGGGCCTTCTCCAAGGATGGAGACTGCACAACCTCCCTGAGGAACCTGTCCTAGTGTCCCACCAACCTCGTGGCAAAGCATTTTTCCTGATGTCTGAGTGGGATTTCCCTCATTTTGACTTGTGTCCACGGGCTCCCATCCTGCTGCTGTGCATCACTGGGAAGGGCCTGGCTCTGTCCTTTCTGTACCTGCCCACCAGGCTCTCGGTGGCATCAGTAAGGTCTCCCTTAGCCTTCTCACAGTTCTGGAACCTGCCTTGTGAGATCTGTCCGAGTTTCTGGCTTTTGGGTGTAGAACAAAGCACTGAAGTTACAAATTATTATAGCTCAATTTGGTTAAAACAGCTTTCTGGGGACTCCTTGATGTCTTGCATAGCTTTTGGAAATCTTAGCAGTAGCCACTAATTTTGAGTGATAAAACATCCTATTTCTTTTTTGTAAATAGAATTTTCAGTGTAATTGATGCTATTTTGAGACTAAGTAGCAATCCTAAAGTTAAAATTGTTCTTCTTCGGAAAAAGCAATATATTATGATAAAATATTTTCTTTTTTTTTTTTTTTCCAAGTAACTAAAGGAATCCACTTGGAGGTTACTAAAATGTAACTGAAGGAATCCATTTGGGGGTTACTGAAGTGTGTTTGCTACTCGGCTTGCTAGACTTTCAGTGTAATTAGAATAAAAGTGGTGACATCTTTAAAGATGCTCAGTGTTTTGGGTTTTTTTTGTTTTCCATTAGTTGAAGAGTCAGGAGCATTTGTTTAAAAATAATGCCCAGTTTGCTCTAGTGTTTTGCAGCTTTTCTTGCCTTTTGTTGCAACCTTGAAGTTGCACTTACTTGTATAAACCCTTAAAGGGGCACTAATTATATTCTCAATAGCAGAGGTATGATTTAACATCAGTAGTAAATTACAGAATGAGATGATGACATAAATGATATGCTGATTAAGCAAATTTCATAGTCTTATTGTTAATCTGTGTTCCTCCTTTGGTTTATTTTTTTCTGTTTGTTTTTTTGTTTGCATACTGATATGCAAGCTCTTCTAGGCACAGACTATTGGTTACACATTCATACAAAGACAGGACAGCAGTTTCCTGATAAATACACCACATTTTGTAGCTGTTAACATGATAATATAATTAAGAATGCTAATTTGTGTTTCTTTCTGAACATGACAGTGGAAATCTACCTGCACATGTATATGTGCCTGTGTGTGTACGAGAAAGCAGATACTTTGGGGCAGTAGTGTCTGAGTTGCAATGCAAGCACTTTTCTGCATTCCCCAAAAATAGCATAAAACCCAAGGTGGTTGTAGCCACCCACTGTTATCTTATTATCTGTAGCATCAAGAGAGAAGCATGTTTCATTCCTCCTTTAACCCATTTCACAGTTTCTGGTAGGGATCTCCTTACCGAGCCCAGCCACATGCCTTGTTGGCAGACCTACCACTCATCCTGCTCTTAGCAGACTGGTCTGCTCCTGCCTGCAGGATGCTCTGCTCTACAAATCCTTCCCTTTCAAGAGCCAAAAGGGCCGCTTCATTCAATCTGCATCTACTTCACCAGCCCATACAGATCAACTTGGATACAGAGGAAACGATCATGCCTAGGATAAGGCAAGACAAATTAGTACTACCTAGTGCTTCCCCAAAACCCTTCAAACATCAGGCAAGGAAGACTTTATCATCAGAGAGGATGTCTGCCTCAGTGCTGGCGAAAGCTGCTGTTATGGTTTTACTTTTTCTGGTGAAGGCTTGATTTCAAGCCTTCTTGTATTTTGATATTCTCAGCAGCTTCAGTGTGGTCATGTCTTGACACTGGCAGTCCCAGTATTGACTGCTCTGACAGCAGTGAGTCTGGCTCTTGCACATGCACTAATAGAATAAGTAGTGAAAAAGTCACACTTACCCATGTTTTTACTGGGTCTACAACGTATTTATTCTGAGTTTTAAAATGCTTGGAATTCCTGGAGGAACGATGTTACTCCTTTAAGGACAAAGCCCTGGAGCATCAAGGAAGACCATGAAATTAGAGCAGTTTCTGTGGCAGAGGGACTACTGTTCTGCTGTAAACTGTAGAAGCCTCCGTTGAAATGCATGCGCCAATAAGGACTCCATCTCTGTAGTGGGATCTGCACTGACACTTATTTGAAGACTCAGAGATAATGTAGAAGAAAGAGAAGGGCATCCTGCATTGAAGAGACTGGTATGTGAGTTGAAAGAATGTGAAGCACACTGAGCCTGGGGTATGCTCTGGAGAAAATAAACAGTAAAATGCAAATGGAAATACTGCGATGAGTTTCAAAGCAATCAACATTGTACGCTAGAGAGATAAAAGACTTGTGACTTCTGCTACGTTTGGTTAATGCTGGCCTTCACAGACTGAAACCTGATGTGATTTGGGACTAGTCCTTGTGAGTTCATGTCAAAGTTTATATTTCAGGTACTCACCAACTTACTCCTAGTCAACCAGGTTAGAGATTTGTCTTTATAACTGGAAATTAGAAAGACAGCTATGTAGCCTGGGGAATTAGCCTTTTTGTTTGATGTCCTACACGTTCCCTTTTCTATATACGGATGATAGTTCTGGTAAAAACCTTAGGGGACATCTAAGCCTACCTTAAATTTGGTTAAAAGTCAGCTTACTCTTTAATATAGCAAAGTAAAGCAGCAGGCAAAGAAAACTCTTCTCTAATACAAGGAGAAGTAATGCCCTGTGGCATGAGGTATATGGCATAGATCCAGCAAACTATTTAGGATCTTGAGTCACTTTTAAACTCTGCATTTTCCATTTCTTTAAGGAATTGGGAGCCTTTGAACCAGAGTTCAAGTGTTTTCCCTCTGGAAATAAAGAAAGGAATAAGGAGTCTGTTTGCTAAATAAACTACAAAGAAATGCAGGAAGTCTGTGTGAAATCAGAAGCAGATTAATATCGAATATAGCTTAGCAAAGCTATAGTTTCTCAGGTACTGTGTGATCTACCTTACTTGATCAATAAAATTTATTTATTTTTATTATTCACTTGTCTTAGCTGAATTAGGGCACTGTGATGTGTATTACTAGATAACATCACTGCATTTTCAAGGATTCTGTGTTTATCAGAGTTACTGGAGTGAAATGCTTTAAAAGGAACAAAAAGCATTGTTACCATACTTGTTATTATACTTGGCAATTTTTTTTATGATTAACTTCTTCAGAGATGTAAGTATTTTGGAGGATAAACTTACTGGCAGTCTCTATTTTGGCATCTGAGATAATAATGCATGACGAGGTGCTCTTTTTACTTCAAAAGACCCCCGATTCTTTGAATATATTGCCCATTTGGGTTTAGAAGGTAGCCTTACTACAAAGAAGTTAGTGCCACACTTCTAGTAGTGAATTCAGAAAGAGGAGGAGAGAAAGATTATTTACCCTAGGCATGTTTTATTTATCTATGTGATTTATTATAAGGATTTAAGCATTCATAGTTGTTAGTAATCTGTTTGTAATTGATCAATAATTCACGTAGCATAGGGCACAGGCTGTTCCAGTAAGTGTCCATGCCTTTACAACAATCATCTTGTATAGATGTGCAAATACAACTCTGATAAGCACTGTTTGCATGGAAGTGCTAGTACTTCATGTACAGTGATGCTGCACTTAGTAATAACTCCGGTGATGCATACACAGAGCGAGTTGTTAGCGCTGTGAGCAGCCAGAGGAAGGCATCTGTCTTGTTTCATACAGAGCACGAGACTTGCTGAACTAGTTTCAGAAATAACAGCACTGTTTTCCATCCTGTTGTTTCTTCCAGAAGCCGATTTGAATATCCAGGGTGAGCTTTCTGTTATTAGTAGGGTATTTCTTTTGTACTGAGCCAACAGTGAGATTTTATAGAGCGCGCCATCAATCATAGTCCGGCATCGCTTCAAGATAATTTACTTAGGATGGATTATTAAAGAAAGATTAAGGATGTGTTAAAATAGTTTATTTTATATTAATAGCACACCTGAAAGAAGTGTGGTCATTCCAAGGTGCTCCCATAGGCTATTTCTATGAAACAAATTAACTCTGTGGAGTACCTCCATTACGATCGAACATCTGGAGATATGGGTGTCATGGAGGGAGTTCCTTGGGCAAGGGAAATACGAAAAAGCTGTGAAACAGAAATAGCTGCAGTTTTTCTGAATCTTGGAATCAGTATGTGGAAGGGGAAATCTTTATTAAGAGAACTGGGAAGAGAAATTGTATTTTTGCAGCAGGAGACACAGCATTAGCAGTCCTGCTCTGGGTGGCCTGTGCTGGGTGGGAGAGAGCGAGAACAGTGTAGCCCAACAACATGCTCGCTTTGGTTGTCGATCAGATCTTTCTTCAGCAGCAGCCTTCATAGTCTGCAGGAAGCAAAGGAAATACTTGTTTTTCCATTGATGGCAATAAGAGAGTATTGATGAGTGAGGAGCCGTGGAATGGGTAAGAGTAGCTAAAAGTCAGCTGTCCTAGAAGACCCTCTCAGGGTATCAACATGTAAATGGGATGGTTTTTAATCTATAAATAGCTTTTGCACTGGTTTTCTCCCAGATATACATCTCTCTTACTATGCTAAATCAATTCCTCAAGCCTCAGGAAGCAGGACATGACTCCAGTCTGGAACTGGTGCGGCTCAGGGGCTGCTGAGAGCAAACTCCCTCTTCACACATGAGTTTCCCGTGACCTCTCGATCCAGTATATTCCCCTTGTGGTGCATGCAATCTCAGAGAGAGACTGGGAAAGCGGGTTACGCACTTCATGAACACCTTTGTGAGACTTGTGGCAGTTTTTAATTTGTCATGTGCTGCGTATAATCAAAACAGAAATTGCTCAGATGCTGAAGGATTGGTACCTGATGAAATTGTGACAGGAAATACTTCTAGCTCTGATCTGGTGTTTGCAATGTGTGAGGGAGAGAAATCTGTTCTTGTGAGGTCTTTTATTCACTCTGCTTTCAAAAGCTAGAACAATCTGTCTCTGTGCTTATTTAATTAATGTGATGTCAACAGCGATAATGTGTTAAATAATATAGAATGAGTTGTAAACAAAGCAGGGTTTGAATCTTCCAAATACACCACAACCAAAATTAATTGGCCAACCTCAGGGGAAATTGTAGTGCTGAACCTTCTTCTTGGGCTTTGTTTCCTTTTTTATGAACAGTGAATTAGTTTCAGTTTTGAAGCTTCCTGAAATATTACCAGTTTTGCTGTCTCACTTTGAGAAATAGCTCACGCTCTCTCACAAAAAAGAAAAGGGAAAAAAAAAGAAAAGAAAAAACAAAAACCCCATGGCTGTTAGAGGCGTAAAGCCAGATCCTGAGCTCACTATCAGTCTGAAGCAAGACTGGAAGCAGTCCTATGTGAACAGTGACAGTATTCAAATTAAGCCATTAAAACACTGGAAGGAGGTCTTAATTAGCATTTAGTTAGCAAAAT
The DNA here is from genome assembly GCA_002844005.1 of Limosa lapponica baueri. Lineage (NCBI taxonomy): Eukaryota > Metazoa > Chordata > Aves > Charadriiformes > Scolopacidae > Limosa > Limosa lapponica. The sequence goes on from KZ505720.1 coordinate 1,067,572, forward strand.
ATAAGTGAAAGTAAGACTACCTGAATGAAAACTTCTGGTGGCTTGTTACTGGAGCTATTTTTATTTTATTATACTCTTGCTCGATTTTTTTATTGTATGTTTTCCTCTCCATGGGGGCTGATGCCCAGTTACTCACTAGATGAAACACGAGCTCATTGCGGTCAGCAGCTAGGCTGTCAAGAAGTGAATGAGGCTTGAATGCGATTCATCTGCCCTATTTCAGCCATGTGCCTGGACTTGCGAAAAACAGAGTAAGAAACAGGCACCATCAGAGGGCAGCTGATCTCTCCCTTAACAGTGATAAATCAGATCAGATGCATTGTCTTGAAGCTGCCCTCTTCCCCGCTTTGACTTCAAAGGAAGCCTGCAGCCTCTTGACATACAGCTTTGGATACCTAAAAGGCAGGTGAGGTGGATCCTTCCTCATGTTCTAATGGTAGTATAAGCCTGTGGTAGAATAAAGTCCATCCCAGGCAGGATGGACACAGCGGCCTGAGGGAACCTCCTTCCCCTCCATGCCTCTTCTATGGTTATTTATTTGACCTAAATCCTGCTACTGCCTTAATTACGAGCACTGAGACCTGGCCTCGTGTTGAAACATTCATCTGCTTTTCTGCCTGCACGGGCACATTTGGCCTCTGTTTATTCTGCTGTGTTTCTGTTTTGCTGCTCTGAAGTAACTGCAGAGAAGACAGAAGGGAGAATGAGAAAGTTTCTGTTGTATTTTATATTAATCTGAGTGTTTATCCATCCTCACCATCACTGGAGCAAAAAAATGATCTTACCTCCTAGAACTCCTGACGTCTTCAGGGAAAGAAAGAAGGCACCCTTTGCTTTTAATTATTTTCCTTTTATTTTAAATGAACAGTGATTTTTTACCGTGGAACAGTAGGAAATCTGTAAGATTAGTCAAAAAGGTGAGCCAGACCTCAAACAAAGGAAATATGAAAGCCCTCTGTGGGTTGTTGGGGGCTTTTTGTGCTTTTTTTCAGGTTCTTGCTGTGCCTCAGGCTTGCAAAAGAGTGCAGAAAACCTAACACCTCACTTTCTTAGATAACAGTGGAGGCAACAAAAAGCTGGTTTTTTTTCTTTTGAGAGTTTAGGTGCAATACATAGAACTGATGTATGACATGCTGTTCCTTTGTAAAAGTACCAAGAATATTAAAATACTCCCATTATCAGTGCTTAGCCTCAAGCTTCCTTTAATGATCCTACCACATCTTGTAAGAACTAGAACTAAATTGAGTATGTGACTTCAGAAGGTAGCTACACAGTGACAATTAATGGTTCTTGTCAAAGTCCTGTGCAATCAGTATCCATGAATTATGACATCTAACCACTAGCCCTTTTAATCTCCACTAAAGGTTTTTGGGTTCCTTATTAAAGCATCAATCTGTGGCTCTGATGTGTCCCCTCAAAAGAAAAAATAAACAACTAATCAAATAGACAGTGTTCTTTGTGGTTTAATTCAAAGGCTGCTGTTGTACATATATTGCATTTATATGCTAATATCAGTTCATCAGACATTTAGACATGTATTCTTTTCATCTATATTTTGTGTCCTCGTTATTATGTCAGTCTGCTGTTGAACTTTCCCCCGTTCTCCATTCAGAGAAAGTGGCTAATACAGTCAGCTAAGCAGATGAAAGAGTTATGGAGATAGGAGTTGGATCCTGCTGTTCTTGTTTTACTCACCAATAAAAGTCGTGCAACTTTAAAAAAAAATTAAAGTAAAATAACTCTTTTAACAATGATATGAGCAGCAAAAAAGAGCTTGTAAGTGGTCCATAACAAGAATGAACAAGCTTTGCCTTCCTCTATGGGGTTTCTTTTTTAATGTGCTGTATCTGATCCTGGTGCCTTTTCTGATTTAGGGAAGAACTATAGATGTGCTTGAAACTTGTGAGACTTAAGAGCTGAGATGCATTTAGTCCTGGATTTGGTTTGAAGAAGCCAGGCTCGCAGTTTCTTTTCCCTTGTTCTCCATCACTCTGCCACATGCATGGCTTGTAATTTTTCTGTGGTGTTTACTTTTGCTCCATTTTAGCTTGTGGTCCTGCCATTTTCCATCTAAATGTTACCATCTAGACCAGTTCACATCATCCAGTCTTCTAGGCTGCAACACTGAGCCATGGGAAACTGATTCAATACATCAGCCAGGTCATTGCCACCAGCATGGGTGGTGGCAGGGGCTGGAAGTAGATCTTACTCTAATGTGTGGTGTGTCCTGCATTCTTGTATTACTCTGTTTTGATCAAAGCACTGTCGTGGCAGGTTTGAAATTTGGGATGGTTACAGTGGTTTCCCTGTGATTCCTTAAAAAAAAAAAAAAAAAAAGATGCAGGAAATCCCTTGTCTCTTCTCCTTGACTGAAAAAATGGGCTTACTGTGGATCTGAGAGAGGGCAGGTAAAACCTAGTCAAAACCTCTTTTGCCGGTACACAACGGTCACGAAGTCACAGCAGGTACTCTGGTTGTTTTAATATCTTTCCTTTTTGTTTTGTCTTTACCCCCGACCTTCTCCAGCAGCATGATGGTACTTCTGGCCTCAACTTACTCACATCACTTTATCTACTGCTGATTAATTCTGGAGACTTTCAAGGCCCAGATTCCTTTTTTTTTCAATAGTGAGCTTCTGTCTTTGGCAGAAGATGTTGTGCTTGTTTGATGGACAAGCTTCCATGTGCAAGACTTCTGCATAATAGCTGCTTCTGAAAAGCTAACACTTCCTGAGTAGAAAATCTGTAAAGGGTTTGACCTTCAGACTTATCCTAAAAAGCTTTAAATTCCTCATGAGTTCAGGAAGCTCAGTTCAGCGCTAAATCCAGAAGGTCCAAGGCACTTCTGTGATGTGTCTGCTTGTCCAATTTATCTGAGTGGGTGAATTCCTAAACTAGGACAGGAAATTTCTCAGAAGCAGGCTTTCACATATGGTTTACAATTCTAGGCATACGCCAGTCGAAAAAATGCATTGATACACCAGAATGGAAAAAGATGAATCATTTCTTAAAAAGTAAAAGATGGAAACTCTTTTCTATAGATAAGTGCAGATGAAAGCATTTTACCCTTCAACTCCAGAATGAATTTTAGCATCCTAATTAGAGGATTAATTATCTCTGTATACTTCATTCAAGTCTTGCGGTTATTTTTCCTATTCTTAATTGGTGATGTGGTTTGACATTACCTTGTGCCAATGTATTCAATAATATTTTAGGATTAGTTAAATCCAACTTTAATTGGTATTGTTCTGTAATAGCAACAGATTGATTTTGATTTCTCCCCCACCCCATTTCTTTTTCACAGCAACTCCACTTCTGGAGTATTAGAGAAACAATATTTAATTTTTGATCCATTTTACTGATGGATCCTATCTCCGTCAATCAATAAGAAACATTCACTGTGATAACTTCTTCTGCAAAGGAAATGAAATCTTCTTTATAACTGGACCTGCAAAACAGAAAGTTCTGCCTTGGAGGCAGACAAATGTCACTCATACCCAAAATCATGAACCATATAGAGACGTTTTGGTATATTGTTTTACTTTCCCATTATCTATGCCTGACTAAGGTAACCTTTCACGGTTCCGACCTGTTGATTCCTTCTCTTTCTGGGTTCTTACTGCTTGCTTACACCACCTATTCCTCTACATGAGCTAACTCCCCTTTGTTAGCCTTTGTATAATTAATACAGTTCAGTTTAATTCAGAGCAAATGCTGCAGTCCTCATTTCATTTAAAGTTGCTGTGTCTGTTTCAGATGAGGAGAAAGGCTTGCCTGGCTAAATTCCATGTATATTCCCCAGCTCTCTTGGGCTGTCATTCAGTGATGCAGTAAATGCAGCTCTATGGTTCATAAATACAAGAGAGCAAGTTCTGTGACTGCATTGCACTTATCACTGATTAAGTTAAAATTCATCTTCCAGTTTTGTTGAAAAAGCCTTGATTGGCTAATTTCCTACCAGCAGGCTTATGCTTAATACCAAATCAGATATCATCTGTCTGCCCCATTCTAACTTTATGCTGGTTCAACAGTTGTCTGTTCTCCCACAGTGTCATGTAATTGGCATTGTACCATAAACTTGCTGTCATGCACTCTGGCAATACATCAGAAATGTGATTATAATGCAGGGTGATACAACCGTACATATATTTAGGATCAGCAAATTGTGGAACCGCTGCATGACCTTTTCTTGCACGAGATATATTATCGTGTTCTATGTACTTTACTCTGATGTCTTTAGATAATAGTAGCAATAACACTCTGTGTTGTGTGTCATTGAAACAGAGAAATGCTCTGTTATTAGATCGTTTATTAAAAACAATGGAGATGAGATCAAGTCCATCTCTTACAGTAGAAATGTGACATATTGCATACTCTAATATTTTCAAAGCCACTTGTTTTGTTTTGATTATTTTTTTTCAATGCACAATTGCTCTGGAACCTTCTTAAGGCAGATCCTGAAGGTATGCCTCAGCACTAGGACATATGAACAGGATTTTGATCATTTTTGCTCATCAATCAGATTGCCATTTTTACTGTTTTGATGCACTTTTATTTTGACTAAGTTTGAGATAGACAATCTGCTCAGAGCAGAATAGGTGAGTGATTTCTGCTGTGATAATGCCTGTGAAAAGAAGAGCAATCCAAAGTTTTTAATGGTTCCATTTATTAAGCACACCTCTTTCCAGTCTCCTTCCCCATGAAATATGCAGTGGGAAGCAATTGTGTAAAAGAATAGAAGGCAAAGCTCGAGGACATACATAGTTAAATGTTATAGATGTGATGATTTCTACCATTTCAGGATGTGGAATATGAAATGTTATTGATACCATGTGTAGGTGAACATACTGCCTCATCTATCTGTATTGTTCTCCTTACATACAGAGTTGTTGATAACACAGCTAGTTTTGACTACTTTAAAATACCACCTTTATCATCTGATCAGTGCAGCCTAAGGTATTACACCTTGTCAGCAAGTGGCTTGCTGTGGAAGATTCACAGGTGGAAATGAAGGGGTTTATACTTCAAATCCCGTGGTTATGGTTTGATTGATTCTCCTCCAACATCTGTCTTTACTACAAAGCAGTTTCTGCTCTTTACTGTTCATGAGACAAACTGCCTGAGTAAGGCTAACACATGCATAGGCTGACATCTTCTAAAAAGGGAGCTGCGTGGAAAATAATAGGAAAGCCTGTAGCCAAGATGGCGCCCAAATACAAATTGTTGACTTATGCTCTTTTTCTGCATATTCTTGGTGCATATAACCAGCATGTGTATTTATGTCTTTATTCCAAAGGTATCCACTATCATATAATTTGAGCATGTCTTGAAAAATAGTGATGATAGGTTGGGCAATGGAAAGTGTGCCAAATGAAGTGCAACTAGCAACAGTGAGATCCAACAGAATGAAGGAGTGTGTGGCTGAATACTAAGAACAGTTTGCTATTAGGGAATTCTTGTTATGGAGTAAATATGCAGAGTAAGCCCCTTTGCTGTTTCACTTGTAATTATAGTAGTCTGCAGAATCCTGTTCCAGGGGTGCTTTTCCATGGGTAAGAACAAGGCTGATGGACTAGCTGAGTACGATTATGACCTGCCATTCCCACTTTTTCCAAAAACAATAAATCATTCTAATGCTATACCTTTGCCAGACGAAGTACAGCTGAGACACAAAGATGATTTGAGAGCCGTGTTTCAACTTCGACTAGAGTGCTTAAGTTTTTCAGTGTCCTGTTGAAAGAGCAGGCCATGAAAATGACGTCCTTGGGAAAGGCTTCCAGAAAGCTATCTGCTGCCAACTCGCACCTTTAAATCTGTGCAAATAATGTAGAAGGTAGTATTTGTGTGAGTATCAGGAAAAGCAGGTTTTGATTCCTACATATGAAAAGAAGAAAATATACCTGTAATAGGTGCAGAGAAAGTAGAAGAGAAGACAGCAAAAGAGAACTGCAGCATTAGGTTTTCCTACAGGAGAAGTGCTTACAGCCAGTCTTCCCTGTAATGCTATGAAATCTATGCAGATCAGCTGTACTTGCATGTGTTAAAGAAAAGCGAAGATCTATAAATTTACTGTAGTCCAATCATAATGACCAGAGGTTGCAGTGTGTGTGTATACGTACAATATATATTATAAATGAAGTGTCCATTTCCATTTCAACACTAATACTCAGTAAGCTGGTATTCATCAATATATGTTTGCTAGCAGATCAATATCTAATCTGTTTGCCAATTTAATTGTAGCAGGAGGGTGCATCAGACTGATAATTTTCTAGTCAGTCTCTTGTGTTAACTGAAAAAAAAGGGAAGAAAGTATTTTTACTGTTACAAATGAATGAAATATTTCAGTGCAGATAAAATGCTTTGCATTCTGATCTAACTAAGCAAGCAGAGAGCCAAAGCTGTTATTTATATTAGAACATTAGATATTTTAGGAGTGGAAGATGCATCGTGTTAGATTAATGTAGCTATTTTATTTAAATTTGCATCTACCCAGTAAGGGAGTGGAGATAATTCAGTGCAGGACCAGATGAAAAACATGTTACAGCAGCACAACTGGGAATTTGTGTCACATAAATGAAAGGAAGTCTCTAGTAGAAAAGATGCTGTAGCAGCTCTTGGCTTTCACTGTGTGAGTAGATGGATGAGTGTTTCTGTGACTCCCGAGGCTGGAAGGTTTATGCTGCATTAATGGGAGTGTTTTCATCTGGTTGCATGGATCACATCCAGCATTTGGCCAGGATGGCTAGAGCTGGAAATCTGCCAACTATTATACTCTGCTATTTAGAAACAAAGTGAAAAAGGCTTTTTTTCAGGTTCGCTGTGCAACTGACATTTTTAAAAAGATGATCTGTAAAATTCCCTGAGCGCCTGGGAAGGTATGTGGGAATGGATTGCCAAAAGTAGCTGCCTCACATGCCCACTCCTAATAGTATTTCCTATTGCTGTTGTTGGAACCAGGGTACCTAGGTGGAAGTGGTTTGGGACATTTCTTGCATTCTCTCTGTGGTTCACTGAAAAAGTCAGGCTCATTCAAATCTACTGTCGCTTTAGATTATTTTTCTTCTTTTGGAGGAATCCGAGGCACTTTGGGGCATCTTTTTCAGAAATTATTGTTATGGCATGACATTTAAACTGATTTCAAAACAGTCTTACATATTTAAAGGGAAAACAACCTGCTCTCTGAAGGTTGGGATTGCAATGATCTCTTTTCAGCATGGATCTTCTCTATATATGGCACTCTGCAAATTATATATTCTGTTTCACAGAATGACTGTGTTTATTACCAGAGGAAAATAGATTATTAATTACAGCCAAAGGCTGATTTGATTAAATATACAATTAATTAGCTATGCTAGGCCCATCCCAAAGCTCCCAATATTTTCAGCTGGATGGTTTTTCTAGTACTTTTAATTAAAATTGTTCTAAAAAGCCACAAGTTAGCTTCATGTGCACTTAAACTGAAGTTAGCTCTTCAGTGTTTTGCTGGTTTCTGTATGCCATCTAATTAATCTGTAGTGATTAAATGCATATAAAATCATCTGAAATACAAGGTAATTTGCATGGAACAGATATGGAACAGTGGAGAGCTTTTACTAGTCCTTGGCATGATTGTTTTATCTTTGGAAAATTATTTTGAAAGGCCGCAGATGAAGCAATGTGTTTTGATGAAGCAAATGTGGAAAACAGCGTACCAACCAGACACAGTGAAAAAAACAGCAGCAGAGACTTACAGAGATGGAGGTGTTTGCTTTTCAGTGTGCAGCTTGTCTTTGTTTCTGGAGATGCAGGCTCCTTGTTGCCTGTCCTCAAAGTTTGGGAATCTCACCTAAATTCCTCTGTGCTGTCTGGCGCTTTGCATCTCACTCCTGTTTTGATGAACTGACTACTGCGTGGCTGGGAGGTGGCTTAGAGCTATGTTTTCCTTCATGATTTATGAATAAAGTTAGGGTTGAGTTTTCCAATGGGACCAAGAAATCGAAGAGCTCCTACAAAAATCCACAGGTTGTGTTTTTCTGTGTGCCATCAATACTCTTGAAATCTCTCTTTCTCATTACTGCTGAACTATTTTCAGTGGAGATCTCTGAGAAGTTTTTAGATATTGAAAACTATCCTTAAAGGGAACAGGGTCTTTGTCTTTTGGAGCCCCAAATGCCTGGGATTTTTGGCAGCTCCATGCATGTATGTGGGCGTGGTAGCAGGCCCTTTATGTCACACTAGTAAAAAATTAAAGAAGACTGAGACTGGGTCAGGGGTGCATTATCACTGGCTGGAGCACATACCATTCCAAAGACTGGAAGGGCAGCCCTACAGGTCACAGTGATGAGCAGGGAGGGGACTAGAGCAGATGTGTCCAAGTACACTTTGCTCAGGGAGGTGCTTCATCTTTGTGTCCCTCACCAGCTGCTTCTGCATTTGCCCTTTTCGTGTAGTGGCAGCAGAGCTACCCAGGGCACACAGCCTGTGCCCTTGTGGCTAACACAAAGTCCCATAAAGGTTTGAACCCTCCAAACTCTGGTCTTGGATTCAGATCATCTGTTTCCTGATGGACACTCCAGCCCCAAGACGAGTGTTTTATCAGACCCATGAGCCTCAAGTGGTGTGGTCACTTGCCACAAGATGTGTGATCACACGGTAACATTCTGTTGCTTTGTTGTTAATTTTTTTTTAATTCTCATGTTTTATCTTTTGTCTTTGCTTTCTATGTGGTTCCCCATGAATAACATGGGCCAAAGCTGCAAGTGATTTTTAATGGTAAAAATACTTATTAACAAAGAGGTCAGTGAGAGAGTACAGGAGAAGGTGGTAGAGGCAGCATGGAAGGAAATTTGATTTTTTAGCTGAAGGAGGAGTCAAGCAGTGTAAAGATAATCTCCAATGTCCTCTGGTGGAACTTTAGTGTACAATTACACCATTCTGGAATATGAACTGCTCTTCTATCTTATTCCCTCTTTTTTCTTCTCCTCCTGAAGGCAGCAAAATTCTGCGGGACAGCTTTGATGAAGTTACTGCAGGGTGAGGAAGTTAAGGTTCAACATAAGGATAAGCTGTGCATCGTAACAAAACAATAAATACTGTCTCCAGAACTACTGCCTTACTTTTCATAGGGCTTCATACCTTTTTGTTCTTTTTTACCTGTTAGTGTCTTTTGCCAAAAAGAAGGCATAACTTTGGATTGATAATAATATTCTTAAATATGCCACAGGAGAAGTAGCAAGTCGATATTCAAGTTCCTAGCTGGATGCTGGATCACCCCTATCATGTCTCTGCACAGATAGTTTGTCATAGTACAGTCTGTGTCCTAATCTCATGTTTTTAATGTATATGAGCTGCCAGCTTTTAATGGTACATTAGCTTAATTTGTACTTGGCAAAAATTATGTTCCAGTTTTGCACATCTTGGTCTATAAATATCTTTATACTTAAGGCAAAAATATTCCGGCCTCCCATCAAATATGCCTCTAACTTTTTTCACAAAACTTTTTTTTTTCTAAATTACAGTTAATTTTACATGTCACAAGCCTTGTTTTACATGCATGTTCCATAGGGCTAGTTACTGTATATAACAATATACATTCTAGCTTTTTCTCTTCATCTGGACTTCTCCAGTCCATTCTTTTGACATAGAAGGGAGTTTCTGAATGTGTCAAATGCCCTGTGAATGGTCATTTAAAAGCCTTTCTCATGCAGTGTGACAAAGAACAGACTCCAAGCACAAACAGGCATATGCTACACATCACAGGTTAAAAGCAAACCAGCATAGTAGTGTCCTGATCCAGCTGTATCCATGTGCTACAGCATGCAAGTTGAAGTATGCAGAGACCCCATTTTTGTGGTTAACTCTGCCTGTATCTCTGAGCTGTGTTACTGGAGCTGAGTGTCGGAAACCTGAGGGCAGAGCCGTTTCTGGTGCCAGCAGTGTGCCAGCTGACTGCAAAGGGAACATGCCAGCGGCAGAGCTGGATGGAGCTGTGCGAAGCGCTCCCAGCTGGGAGATGTTCTTTGCAGTTGTTTTCCAGGAGCTGTACCTGCAAGCCGTTTACATCTGTATCTGCCAACTGGTGTCCAGACCTTAAATGGTGTCCTTCAGATGTCAGATAGAAATGCAGATACTCTGGCACAAGAACTGTCCTATTTCTGCTAATGCTGTTCTGCATTTCCCCTTGTGGTAACACATCCAATACTAGTATTAAACACTGGTGACATTTGGAGATACATGAATGAGGGTCAAATGTCAGTCATAAAGTTATTGCTTTGTGCTGTTTCTGCAACTTTTATCAAACTTCAACATCTGTCCTTACTACAGTTTGCTTTGTGACTGTGCTCTTTTTTGGGATTCAGAGTGCTTTTGCAAAGATGAACTCAGGCAGACAGTGTTTCTGAGGTATAGTGCAACAAGTGTGCATCATGCTTGGAGATAGTGCTCTGCATATATGGCAAAAAAAATAATCTTATGTTCTATAAAAATAAATAAATAAATAGTTCAGTAGAAATCAATAGTCAGGGTGGAACTCTACTGTTTTACTGTAACCATAACAACAGGCAGGGAAAAAATCAAAATATAGTCAAGTGACTGTGCAAAGATGACAGGGCCAAGCCAGTGATAAAGGCAGATCTTGGGCACTCTCAGTCCTGTACTGTCCAATTCCCAGCTCCGCTTCCTTTTTTTGTAACATAAGTTTTAAATCAAAAAATACTCATTATCTGAGTGCAAGAGCTGGCACAGTACGTACTTCCATCATAGCTGTTCTGGGCTTCAGGATAAATACCTGACACCTTTACAGCCTCTTTCAAACCCAGCTCATTACGATCTTTTGTGTAAATCCTTCTAAATTCACAGATAATTGACAAGACAGGTTCTGAGGGGCTTACAGGCAACTATGTTAGTGAAGCTGCTTTAGGAAGTCCGAGTGGTGCTGAGAAGCCTAATATACTATGGGAGAAAAATAAATGATTGCCCATGCACAGCAGCAGCTATACTAAATGAAATACCTCACTTGTTTTCTATTTTATTTTTTCACTAAATACCCAAAGGCAATAATCCACTTTCTGGATTAACATCCTGTAAAATATTACTCTGAAAAAATAAAGCCATCTTTGAGCTAACTTATGTCAACTCAGAAGGCATCAAGAAGCAGTGGAGTCTCCACTGTGTTGTACTTGTGTAACTTGAAATCATGCTGAGTGAACGCTTTTTTCTACTTTTATAAAACACGGGAAGAATAATTTCTGTCCAAGACTATTAATCAGACCTCATCCTGGGAAATATGTTTACGACACCCTTGAATACTACTGTCTATTAATAGAGATGTTCTCCTTGGATTACCAAAAGCCATAATAAAATATCTTTATAATTTTTCAGCATTTAAAAAAATCTGTTCTTTTCCTATCTTCATGCATTTTATTTCAATGGCTGATTTTTTGTCTCTAAATTTTGTCTCTAACCAGCTCAGTTCTCTAGACTCCCTGTTGTCGTTGGAGAGAGGTGGCCATTTCCAGAGGGTGATTCAGCTCACTCAGAGCTAGTTTACATCTCTGACTCGCCCTCTCCTCCCCTCTCTTGTCTTTGATTACAGAAGGAGAATTGTCAGTTAAATTAGGTGTCTACCTTTGGTGGTCTGAGTATCTTCTCCCATGCTGTATATTTCAAATTAAAACTAACAGATCTTTCCCTGCATGAATTATGTGAGTAATTGTACTTGTGCAGTAGCTGAAGACCTGTATACTTCGACTTGGATAAGTATTTGCAGCTATGCACCTAGATAACCCTACCCAACTCTGTGTGTATGGAAAATCTTTATTTCTGTATCTTTCTGTTTGCTTTTTTCCCTAGTATCTCCCCAGTTTTTATGTCTTCTGGCATTTGCAAAGAGGCAGATGTACCACCGCTTCCCTTTTCTTCTAGACACCTGTTTTAGGTGAGCAGATAAGATTGGTGTCCTAGGTGGAAGGTCAATACAGTCAGCAGTTGGCTGGGCAAGCAGTTTGTCTGGTTGCTCTGTAATTTAGTCTAGGCAATACCACCTAAGTTACCTGAAGACTGGTCTCCCCTAAAGCTTACAAAAACTGATGTTAGATTGGTGGAACTGCTAACTTTCACCCATTGACCAGCAGCTGGTCCGTGTCTTCAGACGGACATGCAGAAAATGAATGATCAGAATAGGTAGCCATGGGGTTTGTGTGAAAGTTATATGACACAAGGGGAATATAAATCTTTCTTTTTTTAGCTTGTGTCAGACTTGATTGTAGAATCTGGTGAGCTGCTTGAAGCCTGTTACTGGCAGTAGTATAGATTAAACTGAGATGGAACTGAGTAGTGGAGATTTGCTCCTTATTCTCATGCTGCCAATGCTTTGTGATACCAAAGAATGCCTAGAGTGTAGTCCTTGTTGATTTTGTTGTGGTGGAGCAAAAGTCTCTTTATTTCTAAGGTTGAGCACTGTTAAATGGGAAAATCTTAAGGACTCTGAAATTCAGTTTGAATTTTCCTGATAGTTGATGTGGCTCATAGAAGATCATTTGAGGGTTAGTGTCCCAAATTTGAGATCACTTGAGGCTTTGAGGTGTATTCCCTCCCAGAAAGGTGACCTTTCTTAAAACTGAAAGGTCATGTTACATTTTTGTGTGTGTTCAGGAATCAGAGCTCAGTTTTGATTGTGTTGTGTATGCTTCACCCACTCGATGCCCCATCTGATGTAGGACATAGCTACTACTTGGTAGCAAAATTGAAACCAGCATAAATAGTTATTCTTGCAATACAAAGGTAAGCCTAATGTAGGTCTGCATCCGAGAAGTTTAGCTGCAAATGCAAGGTGTTTAGTAATAAGGGCGATCGTTGTCTTCCTCTTCAACCTGAAGACCTGGTTGTCTTACTGTACACCATCCTTGTGTCCAGGTAGTTGCATGAAATACAACCTAAGGAGAGTGGTCATTTGTCATTTTATCACAGTCTGCCCCTTTTGAACATATTCTTCCTTTGAGGGAAGATACAATCTGCATCAAGCAGAAAAGTCTAAAAACCTCTCAGAAGGATTTGCACAGGTACATGTTTTGAGTGGAGGGAAAAAGCACCTGAAGAGCGAAGGGGTAGAAGATGGGATTTGAGTGGAACACAGGCAACATGGAAGGAGAAGGCAATTGCCTGTAGGGTAAGTAACCCTGACATTTTAATAAAGGTGATTTCTGAAGCGGGGATTTTCAGTGATCCGATTTTTAGCACAACCCCCAGAAGTAGTTTTACTGGCATAACTGTGAGGCAAGGGACACCAGTGTTGAGAGGAGTAGTAGACAAGAGGAACAGGGAGATTTGCTAACCTAGTTTAGCATGCAGGAGATGGTGGAATAAAATTAAATGGTGCACCTATGCTTAGGATCATTGTGGGATTTGCTAGACTTCAAGTTCAGCATGCACATTGTGGAAGGTGTTACAGTACAATTTGAAGAAAAGGATGATTACATGTAGGGGAGGCAAAGGGCAAGTGGGATATAATGAATCACAGACTAAGCAGGGGTAGATGGTTACAAAGCCAGGCTAACCTGATAGACTTTTTGATTAGCAAATGCCTTATCTTGACAAAGAATATGTAGTAGGTCCTCTTTATCTGAACTTGAGATAAACAAAAATATCTGATGTGGTATTATAAGGGAAAGTATTAGCTAAAGTGAAACAGAAGTGGTTAGATAAGCGGTGGTAAGGAGAATATGGAGTTGAAGCTGGAGGAATATCTGTCTACATATAGTGTTAAAAAGGAAAGTGAAAGGATGAAGAGAGGTTATTGCTGGAGCTCCAGAAGGGTTTGTCTTTGCAGTGATCTTATTTAATACTTTTATTAGTGACCTTTGCAGAAATATCAGCAAATTTCACCTGCCAATTCCTAATGACATGTCTAATGTCTTCTAAAATACCAATGGCTTCAGCAGTACTGGGAGGTTTACCTGGGAACCCTGGGGGGAAAAAGGAGGAGGGCAGGAGGGGAGAAGGCTAAATATTGAGTGAAGAAGGTGGAGGAAAAAAAGATTAATGCTGTAATGAGTCATGGTTTAGGAAAGTACAGTAATCTCATTTGCTCTACTACCAGGAGATTTCCAAACACAGCTGTTGTGCCCATTTGACTGGGATGGAGGGAGCACTTCAGAAGAGTAGTCTTCATCTACCCACACTAGCTCCTTAACTCCAACCCTGCTTAATAGCCGGTTAGATAATATTTAGTCACTTCAAATCATAGCTTCAGAAAGTGGTGCGTAATTTTTTGCATTCCAAAATGTCCAGTAACCAGATGGAAAGACTCCCTTGCAGAGTGCAAGACATGATTTCAGACTCACTTATGCTGAGTTCAGCTTTCACAATTTCTAAGCAAATGACTTATTCATTAGGCTACTGTGTGAATATGCAGCTGCTACTGCCCCCAGTCCTTACTGTCTTCATTTTTTAAGGGAAAGTCTTGTGTTCTATTGGTTTTCTTACTTTTAAAGAAGTCTGGCTGACAAACCTGGGCCTGGAGTAAAAGGGAAGACCTGGTGGGAAGAAATGGCTGCTTAACTGCCCGGCTTTGATGGCAGCTGCAGAAGTGCCTTTTGAGCTTGCTGCCAGCCTGTTGTGCACGATGTCTCTTTGCTTGCCCTGTAGACCACATACATCTCCTGCCTGACAACCTCTGAGGGGCTCTGTGCTTCCTCCTACCCAGACAACAGGGGGTGAAATGAGGATACCGAATCCCTTTTGGTACTTGTGCACCTCATCTGCTGAACAGGCATGAGGATGTCAGATGGGACAGCGTGGCTTTCTCTGAGATCACAGTACCACAAGCTGCTCCAGGTGATCCCTCTCTCGCTCGACAGAGCTATGCGACGTACTGGATGTGACGGCTTGCCTGCGGCTTGTTCCTCTGGCTGCAGCAGGCACCAGGGGGAAGCTGAAGGTTAAGATGGCACGGCTGGGTACCTGATCTCACCATTTCTGTTTTTGTGAAAGGCTGAGTTTTGGAGGGTGAGATGGGGAAAAAAATGCATGTTCTGAATGTGTGTAAAGTACCACTGGCTACCTTAACTGTGCTTTAGTGAGACTTCTGCACTGAAAACTGAGTGTGATGGTATTTCCATTTGCTATTAATGAAAGCACTCGAGGCCAGTATGCAAATTCTTTCCCACAAAAATCTTCTTCTCTGAGAATCTCCATCAAGAGTAGATTTGTCTCTTATGCATGTAAATATTGAATTTCCACAGAGACTGAAACCTGTAGTCCTTTTTCTCAGGCATTTTGCTTGCTGTCTAACAGAATATCAATAATTAGCTGCAAAGTAGCCACAGTGAGAAACAAAACCATGAATATTAACTTGGCAGGTTTATTTTTAGATTGTCTGCCTGAAAAGCTACCTGTGCCATTCCTGGCTGGAATCTCACCCAGTATTTCCTGTGTCTTATATGAATAGTAATCGAAGAATTTTCCTTATTCTGAGACCTTGGAGGCAGACCTGAAACACAGCGAACAAAATGGTTTATGTTTGGAACAAAGAACGATGCTATGAGGGTTGGAGACCTGCGGCCGGGTGGTTCACTCTCAGATGTGGAAGCTGGCCAAATTTCCCCAGTGGCCTGGCCTTTCTGCCACGGTTCCATGTCAGCGACTGAGCCCAACAAGTGTCAGGACGAATTCAAATAGCAGAATTGATTGCCGGGAATGATTTATGCCTGTCTGCCTCTCCTCGGGTGAGGAAGGTTTGTTTAAATTTTGCCCTGCTGTTTTGAACCGGCTTCAGACATTTCTCAATTTATTGGAAGTCTCTGCTTTTCAACTGCGGTTCTTTTCACCAATAGCTTTATGCTATGACATTTTACCTGACTAGCTTGTAAAGCCAGCTTACCATGAAAGTTTAAAGGAACCTGGTTTTCTGAAAGAATTTATCTCTCTGCAGTAACATGAAAGCTACTCTCAAGTCCTACATGATGTGGGTTTTGAAACAGGAACCTGTTTGATTCTAAATTTAAGGGGGAAAATATTCTTTTCTCCAACTGAGCCTTTCTAAAACATAACCTTTTCAACAAGTAAACCGGGAGGAATACCTTAAATCCAGGTTCAGCTGAACTATTAAGAGCATCTAGAATTAGGTCTTGCTTGAAATTTGCACTTGGATACTATATATCCATCCAAGTTGCTCTTCCCTGACAGGGTGTTATTCTTCAAAGTACAAATAAAGATTCTACAAGCTGTGACATTGCAACATTGTATTTTAGTTTCTGTAACTAGAAATTTTATGTTTTGCAACAGTTTCTTGCCACCTACTAAAGAAGGCTGCAGGAGTTAATGTAAACAAACACTACAAGGCAGAAGTCATGGTTAGATGGCAAATATGACATTTTAAAATCTGTCTGTGAGGTTCAATTAAGAAGTTCAGTTGAGAAGTGTTACCTTTCAGTGTTGCTGATTTTGCTGAAATGACTTAATTTGTTCAGGAACTTTGCTTTTACAAACACTATGCTGTTTTTAAAGCTTTTTAGAAGCATTTCTAGATAGTCAGCTGTTGCTCAATCATTCTTTTATAAGCAGGTATGGAACTTATATCTCCCTTTATAAAACAATCCTGTACATATAATTTGTATATTGCTAGCAGGAATTTATGTGCACCTAGCACTTCTCATTTAATATATAATGTAAAAAAAAAAAAAAAAAAAAGTGCCATATTTCTTCTTTCACTATTTATCTACCTTTTTATTTTATGAAATGTCATATAAATTAAAAAAAGAAAAACACTTTTTAAAAGGACTTTTTTCCTGAGACAAAACAAAGAGGATATTGCCCTTGTCTTGAAATTCCACAGCGTGCCATAGTTGCAGTATTTTCATTATCTAGGCCATAAACTTTATTTTCAAGCATGTCTATTTTAATTCATGTCCCCTTATAATCCGTTGTCTAAATTCTCAGCACAGATGTATAATAATCACTATTTTTACTGCAGCAATATCCAGAAGGCCCTATATACTTTGGGGCTCTGTGACGCTTGATACTGCATAACCAAAAAGAGACAGTCCTTGCATGTAGGTCTTTTTTCCTAAATAGATAAGTATAGGCGGTATGAAGTGTGGATTGCAGTATTTTTTTCAGTGTTTTAATTAAACTGTTCGTGCTGGTTTTACATAAGATAATCAAAAGGCTGTCAAATAATCTCATTACATCTTAAAGGATAACTCTGTTGCTCAGAAGAGAAAGAATTACTCTGTTCCTGATGTTAAAAGGTCTTTTCTGCTCTGTGTGCTAAACTGCACCATCTGATGTCAGTGCAGCAAAGCAGCAAGAATTGCCCACATGTAACCAAAGGCCAGGTATTTCTCTGAACAGTTAACACAGATATTCTTCAAAATCTGCTTGGATTTCAGTGATATTTGTAGTATTGCAAGGTGATGGTACAAATCTGATTCACGCAGCATGTTCAGTGGCCAGTCGACTGCACAGCCTTGGCTACAAGCCACATGTGAGCTCCCTGCCATATTTTTTAGCCATTTGGTACTTAACAGCATTGCCATGCCTTAGAGAGCTGGAACAGCAGCTCTGACACAGTCTTGCCAGACACCCAGAACTGCCTGGAAAAAGGAAACTGATGAGCGTTGAGTGAACTTCCTCGGTAATTGCCCTTTGCTGATGTTTGGAGAGCACGTTGGAAAACCAAACCAGCTTCATTCTCTCCCAAAGCCAGTATGGAGGGGCTTCAAAAGTAGATTCCATGCAGGGGAAGGTTACCTTTGCAGGTGTTAAGTACTAAAGCTGCACAGAATTGACGACTGCTGCGGAGACCAAGCCCAAGAAGATAAAGGAAGCAAAAGGAGGAAGAGAAAGATAAGGGAAGGAAGCCAAAGAGGCAAACGGAGTAAAACAGTGGAAGGAAGTGGTGAGGGAAGGCAGAGATATGGAAAGATGAAGGAGAGAGACACTCCAGAAGGAAGAACAGACATAAAAACACTGGGACAGAAATAGCAGCTGTAATTGATTTTCAGCCAGGACGGACCTGCAGTTCTTACTACTGAAGACATGTATAAAGCAGTGGTGCTGTAAAAATAAGGTAGTATTAGGCTGGTCCTATTCACATCCCTTGCCATTTTTCCTGCTAAGAAGGAATGTGGAAATTAAACTTCAGAAACTGACAACTGAAAATATTTCTCTGACAATGCAGTAAACCATCACTCGGCAGAAAATTAAAGTAATCCTACATGACTAAATGGTCTCTAAAGGAGTATTGAAGGAGGAGAGAGAAACAAAAAGGAAGAAACAGAAAAAAATCTTTTATAAGATATCTCTATATATACATCTACATGTAGTTTCTTTTATGTACGTTGTGTTTAAATGTGTACAAGCATACTGTCATTCATATTACTTGCTCTCTTGGATGTTAGTATTATCTGCTCTCTTGATCTTCAAATAAAATTTGTTGCTAAACTTTCCTAAGAGCTACTGGGAACTTTCTGGTACAAAAGCATCCGATGGACTTTTAAATTGCAGGCGAGGCCCCATCACTAACTTTGTTTTATCAAATGAGTGGTTCCTCTGAATTCACATTTTCTACTTTGAAAAAGAGATCAAAGAAGTTGCCATATGCCATGTTTCAGAGGCAGGATGATGTTAAACTTCATTGTAATCTATTGCTGTGTCAGCCCCCATGGCTGAGCCACTGAAAATACTTATGAGCTCATGAAAAGCATTTTTAAAACATTTAGTCCTGTAAAAAGCTGAAAGGAATTTTTGTAAGTACTATTACGCACAAAAAAAATATTGCCAAGATGCTCCTTCTGGAGTAAAGCCATGAAAATCAGTGGAGAACAACAGTGTCAAATGAGTGTCAAGGCAGCATGAGAAAAGAATGGAAAAATAAGGAACTCTGAGTTTTGTTTCAAGAGAGGAGAAGTCTTTTCTATTCCTTCAAGATGACAATTAAAACAAGTACACAGTGATAAATGCATGTTGAAGTAGAGCAAGTCTGTTCTGCGTTCATTGAAGAAAAGCAAGTGCAGATGCTTTTAGGGAGCCCTCTAACCTTAGCAGTTCATGTTGTCATTGCCCCAGCAGGACATGGGGTTGGGTTAGATGTGTGGCAGCACCCGGGGATGGCCAGGGTTTCAGTGAAGGGTGGGACCAGGCTCAGCACTGACATTGGGTTTAATATTTCTCCTGTTTTGCAGCATGAGACACTGGCACATGGAGCACCCTCTTGGCCGAGGCAAAACTCTACTTCCTGGAGAGGCTGGAGGCAACATGCTGGCAGCTGCTCTTCTCTGCAGCTTTTAAGAGCCAGCCCAGTGCATTGGTGCTTGCTGGTGGACGTGCTGGCAGAAATGTTCTCCCTTGCTGGGGCAAGGATTTTTGTCGGGGGGGAAGCAGGCTCCTGGTGCTGGCACCACAGCCAGGAGCAGGACGGTGAGACCCAGCCGGCTGCTGGCACTGCCACTGCCGTCCGTCCTGCTCCTGCACAGCTGGAGCAGGTGGGAATTAGTCCTCAGCCCTGGGAGAGCTCTAGCTCTTGCTGTGCTACCTTAAACTGAATTTAAAAATAAAAAAAATATATAAAATCTGCCTTGCGCTGAACTGCATGCCTTAAATGGGGAATTTTAATAATGTGCCAACAGCAGCAGTTTGGAGTATCTTACTGAGGAAAAGGTCACCGTGCCCATAAGTTATCCTAGCATTTGATCAGTGGACTCTTTTCCAAAGACTTTAAGTCTCATTATTCACTGCTTATAAAGTCACTTGAGATATAAAAAGTCTTTTTATAGTAATGAAAGAACTCCCACAATTAGCCAGAAGGCAGCCATCTATCTTTTTAAACTACTCGGTTCGGAGGAGACCAGGAGTTTCAGGCGTCTGTACGTGGATGAATTGTTATGACAGTGATAAGTGTAACATTCATGTGGCGATGCCATCCATGGCTGAGTTCATGGAAAGCTGGGGTTTTTTTTTAGAAGTGAAAGAGAGACTTACTTTTTTTTTGTTAGTGAAATGTAGAATGTGATTCCCTGAAAAGGAGAAAAGTGACTACACATTATTTACAGAGTCCTGAAATCTGTCAGTCAGCCCTTCCATTATTCTTTGGGAATTGTAGATGATTAAAGAATGTCGTTAATTTGATCTCCTAAAACTTTAATGGCAGCTACCTTTTGAAGTGCCTCTTCCCTGAGAAAAATACATACCCTGGAAGAGAAATTGGAGAGTAAGCTTGTGGTAGAGCAGAGAGACCGTGAAGTTCACAGGAGAATACAGCATTCAGTGAAGGGGTTCAGAGATAAAAATGATTTGTTCTGAGCACACACACTGGCCTTTGATTGTATTTTTCCCCAACATCAAAGGGTTGCTGTATGTGGTAGATCTCGTGAGAGATTTATATAATGTTCTGTCCACAAATAGAAAAAGTTTGCAATGATTAATGTAATATATGATGATCTAATTATATCAAGAAGTAACGTATTTTATGCATGCCACAGCTAGTTTAGTCTTTATTGCCCTCAGGCAGAATCCTAATATCATCAGAAAAACTGTTTGTCAATATTAAAAGCAATTTACATAGTAAATACACTCCAGCCTTGTTGCATCACCATCTGGGTGAGTTGATCATTTGTGTTGGTACCAGGAGGTGCTGGTGAAGGCAGATCTCATGAGTGTTCTGACTGTCCAGCTGTCACCGGGGGAGGATGACAAGTGCCAGTGTTCCCGCCTTGCAGGAAGGGGACAGGTTTGGTGAGAGGGCAGCAGGAGGTCTTCATGGAGAAGGGTTCAGGAAAGGGAAGATGGAGGGTGCTGGAATTGAGAGGTGTGAGATAAGGGAGACCCCCAGGGAGCAAGGAAGGGTCTGCACTGAAAGGAAAAGGCAGAGTGAGAAGAGCAAACAGCCTACAAGAGAGGAGAGAAAAAAGAGACCAGAGGTAGCAAAGCAAGGGAGAGGAGAACGACACTTAAATAGCAGCTGGAAGAGGATGCAAGAAAGATGGGCACAGCAACTGCCGGGCAAATTGAGGGGGTCAGAAAAGGAGAATAGCAGCTGCTCACAAATGCATGTATACCAGCACTTGTCTCTGGGCAGCTCACTATGAAACTAATACAGTGGTTCTTAAATTTAATTTGGTTGTTTCATTTCACTCACAAACCAAGAGAATTGCAGATAATAGTACATTCTCTTTTTCAAAACTCAAGTGAACCTTTTCTGAGCTGTTACTGTACTTTCTGAGCTGAGCTTTCCAAGCGGTTCTGGTGTTGATGAACATCACACTAAAGGACTTGAAAGCATCTTTGTGAGATGCGCATTGCTCTAACACACAGTGAGGAGGTGGAGGGGATATTCTCTGGTTACCCAGGCTCCCAGGCCTCATGTTATGAAGTGCAGGAGGTCAGGTCGCATTTTGGCTACAGATTAAAGCTGCTAACTCAGTAGTGCTTTTAAACTTGTTGGAGCAGGTGTAGTTACCCTGGAGATGTGAATTATAGCATCCAAGTGTTTTTCTGAAATATGTCTCAAGGTGAGGGCCCAGCTCAACAAAGATACTAGGAATGGAAGTGCCAAGTGTCTCCCAGGGTGGACTTTTCCATATGCTATTAGAGGAGATTGAAATGCTCAAAGGCATTTGTGGTGAATGGTGATTGTGCCTAACCCAGCCAGCTGCAAGCAGGCTATAGGCATGCATCTAAAACACCATCCTTTTCGTATACTCAGTACCTTGAATGCAATGTCAGTAAATTTGGGATTTAAAACACCAAACCTCCTCCTAAAAGTGGAGGGGTTTGGACCTTCAGTGATTTCTTTGCTTACAATTGACTTGACTTTTCTTTCAAAACATGGAGCATGATTCTACACACAAAGTTTTGAGATACACTTCTTGTAGTAGCGATTTTGTTTTAGTTAGAGATGGCTGGGTACAGAAGGCAAAATCATGGAGAAAAAGATATTAAACTAGAGTCTGTTTCCCAAGCATTTCTGTATTAGTTAGGTTGCTCACTCATTTGCCGTTGTAATGAGAAATATTTCTCTATTCCCTGTACAGCTACCTGGGGCACTTTTTCCAATTCCATTTAAAAATCTCTGGAATTCCCTAGGATAGCTCATTAGACAATACTTCCAGGCAGTGTCCAGCTCTTTGCTGGGGTCTTTTGGGGTTGTGACCTGTACTTCATAGAGAGGTGTTGCAGCTGCCAGACCTGCCCACAGGTGCACTGATTGCAGTGGACAACTCTGACAAAATGAAGCATCATCTTGAGGTGATTTGAGAGAAAGGTGCTTTTTTCTGACAGATGCTGTTTAGATAATCAAAATTTCTGGGAAGCCACTGATTTATTTCCCTCTGGAAGGAAGCTGTACAGAGTGGAAACAGGTAGATTTCTATGTTTTCCCACTTTTTGTAGCATTTATTTTGTCTTGCTTAGGTTATGGCTTTTAAGCCACAGTAGATTTCTGTTTAATACTGGGAAATAGAAGTGGTGCTGGTTGCACACAGGAAGATTCACAGAAGGCTGCAGTACTGGGCATTGCCAGGATCTGTTCAGTATTGTCAAACCAGCTAAACGGCCTATCAAACAGGACAAGCCTTAGCTCTACAAGTAGTGGAGATGTAACTCTCATTACAAGCCTGTGGTTCAGCCTGAAGGAAGCAGCCAGAGCCTGCATATTCAGTTGCTTGTGTAGCTTTTAGGAGGGATGACAAGTTTTGGTGGTCAGGGCAACAAAGGACCAAATGGGAAAAAACATTGCTTAACTCATCTGACTAAAGAAGAGGAAATGTCATTTACCAGCATGATAAAAGTTGTCCATTTACTGAACTTGCCTGAACCCTAACTGAGATAGTGGTATTGGGTAATGACTGAATTTGCTACCTTTCAAGTGAACTTGCTCAAGCAAATGCAGCTTAGTAGTGAACTGTAACCTGAAAGGTCAGTGTGTCGAGTGCCCTTTCTGTAGATGAGCTATCACATTTATGTTAGCAGAAGAGTTGCAGTGTCCTCTGCAGGATGCATGTCACTGATAGCTCACATGTCGTGTGCCCCCCTGTCCTGCCAGAGAGCCCCACAGCTTGTGGCCCTCAGTGATGGAAGTTTTCTAGACTCTGTATGTGCCAAAAGCTGTCAGTCTGGGGGGAAGGTGGTATGGTTTTGTTCTTTTTCTGTGGCTTGCAGTTAGGGAGGGCTCAAATTCCTGTCCTAAAGAAGGACTAGTCAAACTAAGAGACAGTGTTCCATCCTTTGTGCCAGTTTGCCATCCAAGGGTGCACCCAGAGTGCGGTAGCCTGGATGCATTTCGGGCAAGGGATTGGAGGTGAAGAGACTGCTGTGATGAGAGCAGGTTTAGCACCTGTCAGGTTGGAGGCACCTCCTGTGTGGGCATTGAAATCTCCTAGAACAGTGAGCCTTGTGTGAAGTCCGTCATCACGTCAGTCAGCATCTTTGTCATTTTGCTGGGAAACCCTTGTGTCTGGAGATGTCTGCTTTAGCAGAATGCTCAGGTTACTCTTCCCTTTGCCCTTACTGATTAGATGGAGGGTCTCCAAGGATTTTACTTCAGCAGAGCTGACCTTAAATTTTAACTTGCAAATGCCGAGTATTTGCTGAGGATAAGAGGTTATCTCATAAGCTGCTAATGTGACACCTTCTGTGATTCACATGACTACACATCCTTTTTCCTTTTATTCCCTTTTTCCCTCTTTCCTTTTTTCTCTTAGTATCAGGGAAGTAGAAGATGGCAGGAAACATATCAATATTTCTGTCCCTCTTGATTCAAAAATTCTGGCTAGTGTTAAAAGAAATAATCAAGAGCAGGAAAGGGTTAGAAGACAAGGCTATATCATTGCATGGGGTTATTTCATTTCATGGTCACAGGCACTTAAATTCTGGAAGCACTCTTCATCGAAGGACTGATTTTTTAATTTTTTAATTTTTTTTTTAGAACTCAAAGCACAAGGATAACCTAGCAATCATTTGCCTACATTTTGTTATAGTCACTGTTATTTTGTCCTGTCTCTCCTTCCTTCTCTGCTGTCCACCTCTGTGTGAGCCGGAATAAACGTATATACAGTGGTGCTGGCATTAGAAGTGGCAGTTGGCCAACATCAGTTGACTTGTGTATGAAAGACAAAGCCCATTTGCTTGCTTGTTTTCTGGTGCTAATGCAGTTTTGCACGTGGCTGGATTTAGAGCAAGAATCCAAAGGGGATGGCCAGGATCCAGGCAATGGCCACCAGTCACTCTGGGGGAAGATGTTGACAAGTGGCCCAGACTTTGCAGTGTGTCCAAACCGAGGGGGAGAGTGTTCATTAAACAGAAGCTTAATCTAACAGGGCAGGAGGATGGTTTACATGAGAAAAGATATATTCTTTGCTTAACATTCACAACTTGCTTGTGGATTAATTAGCCCATCTGCTACAACAAATGTATTCCCATGTCTTTGTGTTGACTGTTAAGAGTGACTGATTTTGCTATCCACTTAAAATAGTACCCGGGGTTCCACTGAAAGTAACCTTTCTGAGGCAAGGAATTTACTTAATCATCCACTAAGAACCTGTAAGTGGCTTGCTGTAAATAAGTGCTCTGCTGTCTATGGCTCCCAGGGTAACTAGATGTGAGTGGGGGATAATGCAGGAGGCAGAAAACCCTTAAAGAAGCTACGTAAAGAGAGCTTCCAACCCCATCTGTAGTATTGACTTTAGGTTTTAAAATAAATTCTCTCTTCCCAGCCCCAAGTGGGCAGGACAGCTGCCAGCATAGAGTAATTTAGCTATAGATTTTCTTCTGAGAAAGGCAGCATTCATAAATTAGGTGACCTTTATGCAGATTGATAAAGTGTGTTGATGAACTTCAAGTGACAATTTAAACAAGTATTGGGTGTTCGAAGTGCTTGTATTTTGTAAGAAACCAACATAAAGGATGGAATGTTTTTAAAGTCTTCAAATTAAATAGCCATTTAAATGAAAATAGAGGTCAGCCATAGGTTCCCAGGATAAATGAAAATGTGTATCTTTTGTGATTTTTTCACACTCATGATTTTAAAATATTATTATTCTTTGGAAATAAAATTTGCATGTAAATGGCATTGTTGTCAATTTATGTCTAATTCCTTAGAATAAGTGATAAGTATTGACTGATGTGAATAAACAGAGCTTCTGGTTTTCAAAAAAAAATCTAATAATACATTTTGTATGCTATCCAAATATCTTTTTGCTTTGCTAATGTGGATCTGTGACAAATTGTCAGCTTGAGCCAAAAAGTACGTGGTTCAGCTGGGATACAGAAGGATTGTGTGTTTTGAATAGGGGAAAAAATTGATACAGTGCTATGCGGTATTTATTCCCAAGAATTTGCTTTTAGGAGAAACACCATATAGTTATCCAAAACTTTAAGAGTATTAAAAGGGTTTGGGGAGGCAGGAAAATAAATTTTCTGTTCCTAGGGCCTTAGGAATGAGTTACTCAGAGGGCCGATAGGGTGCTCTTGTTACAAAAACCATAAACTGTGGAAAATCGTGTCCAAGACAGGATCTGAGTCAGAAGCAAGAATGAAACAGAGGCTGGAACTGAAGAGTGACTAGGAGACCCAGCCTTGAAGCTTTATCTGTAATTGCTTCTATTAGATGGGCCTGAATCTGAACACCCTGGCAGTATAACTTGTGCTATCAGAGAGGGTTTGCAGAATTTCCCTCCTTGGGGAAACTTCTTTGATTTTCTTATAACATACCTTGTTCTTTGACTGTTCTGGCTCTTCCTCCTATATACCAATGATATTTTTTCATGTAACTCATATTGATGTAACTCAAGGTTATAATTTGATGGATGATAATTTAAATAAAATCTTAACATAAAATCTTTGCATTCTTGGCCTCAGTCATCAGAGAAACTGTACACATACATTAAACTTAGGTGACCAAGCTAGCTGCTGTTCATTGTACTTGATCACAGTCTAGGCAACAGTGGTGTGGTACTTCTGGGGATCCCAGGCATTCAGCACAAGGAGTTTTGAGCTTTTTAATGTATAGAGATCTGTTCAGATAATTTCTAGCCTTCACATCACTACATACAGCATCAGGGCTGGCTTGAAAGATCAGTTGACCTTTGCATTGGTGGCTACTCTACGGTGTGGTTATTTTGCATGTCCTCATGAGTAACATGGCTGTGAAAGAGCTGGTTCTTTGCAAGTTGTGTCAGAGGAAAGCTGGTTCTACTTTGTACTTGGGCATGTACTCTGGAAATGTATTGAGTTGATATATACATGTAAGTAATGGTCACCTGTATCATAACCATCCACATGGTTTTTGACAAGAAAGTTCCAAGAATTTCTTGAATTAAAGAGTGATGTGGCAAAGCAAGTTTGTTTTCAACCAGGATTTGCAGGCATTGGGGAAAAGCCAGTTATGAGGTTTGTCCCATTTCTGGGGAGGGATTAGACTTAGTTCATTAAGCAGAAGTTTTATGACTTCACTGTCTATACAACAAAGGTAATTGGGGCATGAACTTGCAGTAGAATCCTATTTCTGATTGCCTGCCAGTGTAGAGATTTTCCCAGGGATATAAATTATAATCAGGCTATGGTACCCTTAGATATTCATGTTTGTTACTAGAAAGCCCTGCCTTTCTACCCTGGCACAGGATCATCTCATCTCCACAGTAGCTCACAATGGTTAGGTCTGTGCATCAGTCAACAGCAGTCCCATTGCTCTGGAAACAGCATAATGGTATTTTCTGTGTGAGGATGTTGCACAGCTCTTCTGTGCAAGGGCTTAGCTACTGACTGCCATTGACAAATTA
The DNA here is from genome assembly GCA_002844005.1 of Limosa lapponica baueri. Lineage (NCBI taxonomy): Eukaryota > Metazoa > Chordata > Aves > Charadriiformes > Scolopacidae > Limosa > Limosa lapponica. The sequence goes on from KZ505720.1 coordinate 1,094,321, forward strand.
GCCCTTACATTTTGTAGTGGGCTGATACTTGGCAAGTTTGCCCAAAACACCTGAATTCATATGAATTTAGCATCACCCAGCCTTGCAGTTACCTTTTTTAATACCAGACAGCCTCATCTAGATGGGGAAGGATTTCCTGCCTTGCCACAGTCTCTTAGTTTTGCCAAGCTACACTGTATTTGCAACATGATTTTCTCTGGTTTATTATTTGTCTGTTTGTAGCAAATTATTTCTGCAGTTTATTTGATTTAGATTTCTCTTTCCTTAAAAGAGCAGCACCTGACTGTGTTAGTCAAATCTTCCTGTCTTTGATCTTAATGATTGTATAATGGCCACAGCAGATAAGCGACAAAACATTGAAAACTGGCCTTGTTTCTTTTTAGACATCGGAGACATGTTTATTGACATCTGCATTAATAACAATGCTGTGCCAGAAATCCTGTAAAACAGTTGCATGCCATAGAAAATGCTGAAATTGAAAATTAAAGGCACCTCTCCCTTTTTATTTGTATTTTATGAGGTGAATAAAATCGCATGAGGGAAATAATTTTAAATGTCCTTTTTAAAGCTGTAGTTTCTTTGCTGTGTTCAGATTTCATCGGGACAGTTATGGAAGAGTTCAAGTAATTTTTAATTTCTAGCAAAGATTAAAGATTTATTTCTGCTCTCAGCCTTATCTTTCCTCTTGCATGGATGCCAAAATAAGGTCCACTCAATGTGAGCACATGGTTTAATGTACTACACAAATAATTCATCCCCCTATATTTTACACCCATATTTCTATGCTGCCTTTTCTCTGATGAGTAATCTTTGATACATTTTTCTCTTTTTCTCTAGGTCAATGGGAAGGACCTCTCCAAGGCTACTCATGAAGAGGCAGTGGAAGCTTTTCGCAATGCCAAGGAGCCAATTGTGGTTCAGGTTTTACGACGAGCCCCAATTAGCAAAGCTCATGGTAGCTCTCAGGATGTTCGGCTTGTGGATGCCAGCACTCAGACTGACATCACTTTCGAGCACATTATGGCTCTGGCCAAACTAAGGCCTTCCACACCACCAGTTCCTGATATCTGCCCTTTTCTACTTTCAGACAGGTATGGTTTATCTTCTCCTGTTGTTTACCCATGGGATTGAGGCATTATGGTGGTAGGCTTGTAGCCTTCTCTTGAAAAAGTCTAAGGAACACTTTAAATAAACTATAAATGCTGTTGATAACCATTGTCTCATTTGTGCTTCAGTAACGGTTTTCCTAAACTCTGCTCATGAATTAGAGCTACAGGAAGGAATCTTGGCCATGTTTATTTTGTGTTCATGTGTTTGTTCATCCAAAGCTAAGCCCTAGTCAGGAAGAAAACCACTTCTGTGTTCCTAAGTACCTTCTTCAAACCTAGAAAGAGCTGTCTTGTTGCTTTCTGTTCTTCAATATTTCTTACTAAAAAATCAGGGAAACAAATTATTTAATTTAAAAGTCCCCTTAGCAAAAGCAAAAAAATTAAAAAAATATAGAGATCAAAAGTACAATTTCACCTGTCATACAGCAAATGATATGGATTGAATTATCCCTCAGCTGAATTCTTTGAAACTGAATTGAATGCAAACACCAGCAGGTGGTGCTTATAAAAAAAATAGGGAGTAGGCTTCTTCCTCTTTGGACTCTGCCTCATGAGTAACATCATGTAGTGGTTGACCCTTGCCTTCTGTCTGTAGCCAGCAAAAATATGATAGCCCTAGAGCTTTCCCACTGACTTCCTGGCGTGCCACGCATCTCTGCAGAATTGATGCTAATGGAGAACAAACCACTTTTGACTTTGATGTAGCTCCATTTTTAGAAGTTCTAGGTAGGCTGGGTGGATGATTACCTCAGAGAGAACTTGCGAGCCTGATTGAGCCTACAACTTACTGCTGCACAACTAAGAAAATGATACATGTATATTTTTGAGTTGTTACTGGATATTACTAAACTGTGTGCTACTGTGATTGAAGTTCCCATGCCCTCAGCATAGGGCAAAGTTTCCTACCTCTGCTAAGATAGATCCACAGTGGGTGCTGCATAGCTGGGATCCAGCCTTGAGTCTAAGGCTGTGCCTAAGTGCACATTGTAAAGACCTCATTCTTTGTGCTCCAAGCCCATTTAACAGTGCAGTTTACTGACATTTTTAAGTGTGCAGTTACTCAAATGCACTTCACCATCCTGTTATCACTTTAACAGAAGAGGATAATGCAAGTTGTTTTATGCAAGTTCTTGAACAATTTGTGAGCCTGGTATGGGTTGTAGATTGCAGCCGTTCAAGGTGTTATAACCATATAATTAGTGGGTTGCCCCCGGCCATGATGCAGCACAAGAATCTGAAGTTAGGTACATTTATGAGCATAAGGAATACCAAATTGTCACAATTCAGTACTTTGGCCCAAAAGAGACCTTTTAAGAAATCACCCTGTGTATATCTGGCAAAAGATGAGCCTAGCAAAACTCAGCTGGAGTATGAGCTTTTGAAAAGAAAACAGCGCATACTACTTCTTGGTGCAGTTCCTTTCAGTCTGTCAGGCCATTCAAAGTAGCGTTCCAGAGATGAGAGAACTATAGAGAAGTTGGAGGCAGAGGGGGGGATATCACTTTTTAATTTAAAAAAAACTATTGTCTCATCTACTGTTGTTGTACTGCTTTGTTCCGCATAGCTGCCATTCTCTTCACCCAGTGGAGCATGAATTTTATGAAGGTAATGAGTATCTTTCCAGCCTGCCTGCTGATGCAGATAGAGCAGAGGACTTTGAGTATGAGGTAAGATCACTGGCACACTGCAGCCTCTTTCTGTTATTACAGATATGGTATTTGCACAGCTGATAGCAGGCTCCTCTGAGAAAAATAAGAGTGGGAATACTTAAAAAATCAGCACCAAAGACTGTTTTATTTTGTACCTGTGTAATATCACAGGCTTTACTGGAGTTAGGCTACACACATGAAATGTGAAAGCAGAATTTTGCAGTGGGTGGCTACATACAAGGCCAGGAATCCATGTATTAAACATGTTCTGTCTTTGTGCAGTGGAGACTGTAATTCAGATGCTTTGCTTTTGCAGTTTTAACACTTTAAAGCAAACCTTTCCAAAATTAAAAATGGTAACTAGAAGCTTAATTGCTTTTTTCCCCCCTAATTTTAAGAATTAATTGGCCTTGTATCTCATGCCTTAGGGATCAGTCTTCCAGAGACTTGGGTGTGTGCTTGAGTGTTTGTAAGATCAGGCTACGACTTTGGAAATTAATATAATTTCTATTGCTTTCTCTTTGATATTTGACATTGTAAGTATTGCAATTATAAGAAACTGTGCTCTGTACCATAAATCTCCCTTTGCTGTTAATGCATTGTACTCTCCAGTGACAAGGGTGGATGTGTTTCTGAGTCACTGGAAAATCATTATGTGAGGCTTCCCAAAATGATAATATGTGATTGGTGATGTTGCTCTTAATTAGATTTTCATTTCAATATCTAAATGGTCTTCTTGTCTGCCAGTCATTAGCTTTTCATGTTTTCCACTATCATCCAGTAGGAAAATATTTGTAGGGGCAGGCATATGAAGCAGATGGTTCTTTTTATTATTAAACAGTGCTGAGTCTTTGCATAAGTTCAAGTTACTGTATTTTAAATAAGAGTGATTATAAATAATTAAATATCTTTAATACAAGATTTAAAATATCCTATCCTCCTGTTTGCTCTACCTTAAGAAACCTTTTTAAGGGTTTCATATATCTGGTTGACATTTGGAAATGAAATGAATGGCGAAAGCTTTGGCAAATATGCAGTGTGTTCACTTTTATCATGTCTTTAGCAGCTAAGATGCTCTATTGCAAGTTCAGTTGTTCTTTTCTTCTAGCAGCCTGGGGAATCTGAAATTCTTCCCCCAAGAAGCAGAACAATCAAATAACATCTACTTAGTGAATCTCACTCAGAACAAGCAAACTTTTATTTGAACTCCTCAAAAGATCATTTCTAGGGATTAGTGAAATCATAATTTCTTCCCAGTTGGGTTTTGGTGTGATAGGTCACAGTACAAGAGTCTCAGGCCTTAAATTCTGTTTTGACTCCCCCTGTGTAATGTAATATTAAATTTCTCTGTCAAGTGTGTTTGGTTATGGTACTTCTTCCTTAAATGTAATAGAAACTGTTTTTCTAGTAATATTTAAATACATTATTAATGTAAGCATCTAGAAAGAATGTTAAAAAATAATGGTTAGATAAAAATAATTTTCACCATTTTATGAGAATATTAGTGACATATTAAAATACTAACAGATTTCAAATTTTTGAAGAGGCTACCTGGTGGAATCATGCCCTCTTTAGGACCATTATTAATCCCTAATAATAGCTGACATAAGTATTGTGACAATGGCAAATGCTTGGGCAGGTTCTCGTTTCCTGTAATCGCTACTAATCACACCATCATAATCATTAATTTGCTGTCAGCTGTTATTCAGTTGCCCAAGGCAAATTCACTGACTGAAATAAAGTGTTTCATATGAAATTTAAATAGGGAAGGAACTGTCTAGCTTCCTTTGAGAAGAATGCTTTCTATTGAATATGAAAGTTTTGAAGGAGAAACAAGATCTCAGAGCCTTTAACTAGCAGACGTCTAAACATGGAAGACATTCCAAAAATTTAAGCCCGTATGGTAGTAATATGATTTAGGTTACTCATTGGTTGTATTATCTGTGATTTAAGGTCCTCATAAGAAGTTATTAACTCCCTTGCTGTAACTAGGTAGCTGGAACAATTGAGAGTTTTTTTGCCAGAGATATATATCTCCATCCAAAAAAGACTCTCACAGAGAACAGAGTCAAAGGGGATTTACTAGCTGTGATTGCTGATCCAGGGGAGAAGCAGCAGGACAGTGAGCAGAGCAGAAGCTATGGTCCAACGCTGTCAAGTTCTCTACGACAGTATTGGCTTAGGTGTACCCTGCTGTGACCACTCAGTTCCACCTTTGCCTTGATGTTTTCTGGCCCCTTGGTTATGCCAGCATTACTTTTTGTGAAACAGATGTGTGAAGTAATTTAAAAAAAAAAATAGATTTTTAGAAGGGTTGTTTTTAACCTAGCTCAGCTGTGTAGTCTAATTGCCAGCATAGCTCCACAAGCTGCTGTGCTGTGGCAGAAGCATCAGGGAAGGAAAAAATGCTTAAGCACTTGGGAAGACAACCATTAAAGTCACCATTGTCTATCCACCATCTAAGGGTGAAAGCGGCAGGAAAAGATGGTGCAGAAGCTCTGCTTATGACACTGAGAGCTGCAGGCTGGGTGGAAGAAGCACAGAGCCTTCTCTATCTCCCACCATTTGATTTCTTCTGTGTTTAGGGGAAAGAGGTTTATTGTTATTACTGTGGTTTCTGTAGAAGGAGGGTTGTATCAGTGCTCCCTGATTTTATCATTGTTTTTTTTCTTCATAACAACTTTCTGGTGTGAACCTTAGCTAATCACACACAGCAAAAAACCTACCTAGTCTCAGGAGTATGGTCCAGTTTCCAAACTGCACATTAGAGTTTCCATTATACTAAAAGGATACAGGTAAGCGACTCACAGGTCTCCATGGCAAACTTAATAATTTTTAAATGGATTCAAAGCCAAATCTGGAGATTTCAGAAAGGGGTTGAAACAAGATTAGTTGTTATTGGGCAAGAAGGTCAATAGCATCCTGGCTTGTATCAGGAATAGTGTGGCCAGCAGGACTAGGGAAGTGATCATCCCCCTGTACTCGTCACTGGTGAGGCCCCACCTCGAGTACTGTGTTCAGTTTTCGGCCCCTCACTACAAGAAGGACATTGAGGTGCTCGAGCGTGTCCAGAGGAGGGCAACAAAGCTGGAGAACAAGTCTTATGAGGAGCAGCTGAGGGAACTGGAATTGTTTAGCCTGGAGAAAAGGAGGCTGAGGGGAGACCTTATCGCTCTCTACAACTACCTGAAAGGAGATTGTAGCAAGGTGGGGGTTCGTCTCTTCTCCCAAGTCACAGGTGATAGGGCAAGAGGAAACAGCCTCAAGTTTCACCAGGGGAGGTTCAGACTGGATATTAGGAAAAATTTCTTCACTGAAAGTGTTATCAAGCATTGGAGCGGGCTGCCCAGGGAAGTGGTTGAGTCATCATTCCTGGAGGTATTTAAAACACATGTAGATGTAGTGCTGAGGGACATGGTATAGTGGTAACTTGGCAATGCTAGGTTAACGGTTGGACTTGATGATCTTAAAGGCCTTTTCCAACCAAAAAGAGTCTATGATTCTAAGGTAGTGAGCAGAAAGAGAACTAAAGCAGCATCTTGTTGTTTCCTAGAAACAGTTTGTAAGTGAAGAATGCATCAGTTCTGAGATGCAAATGCAAAATACACAGCCAAATTAGGAAGTAAGGAAATAAGATGACTAGCAACTGAGGCGCTGTAAACAAGAACATTTTCCAAGAAAGGGAATGTCCTGGAAAGCTTTGATCAATTTGGAACTTGCTTACAGATCTGTGCTGACATTTAAGTACCTGAGTTACTACCATAAGAAACAAGCAGCAGGATCACACATGATAGCCAGCACTGGGGATATGGACCTATGCTTGCCAGTGGATTTGGTAGGATTAGACACAAGACTCTTCTACTCCATTTTTAAGCTAGAAAAACCCGGTGGGTTGTGCTCAGATTGTCGCAGTGCAATAAACTCAAGTATGAGCCAATTGTCTTGGAAGGATGAACTCCCTGGGAGGCTCATTAGGCTCCAAACAGTACCATACTTTAAACAAATGGCTGGGAAGAGGACAAAGCTGGGGGATTGCTGATGGCCAACTTGAGCATCCTTATGTTGCTGCTGCAAAACTTGTCCTAAAAGGAATCTGAATTGTTGGTAGATATTGAGACGGGTCAGAGCCAGCATCAGTCAGTGTTGGCAGAAAGAGATCAAAAGATTTGCAATTCTGGCATAGTCAGATACCCATGAGGACTTTTAAGATAAAACAGGAATTGACCAATTTGTAAATGCTCAGTTGGACTTGCAGTCAATATCACTGAAAGAGAGCCAAAGAAATTCAGGGCAAATCCACCCAGTCTGGCTGTGGGTGGCTGTTGTGCTGCTGGAATTGCATCATGTGATGTTAGAGTGTATGTCTCACTGTCTAGTTCTGATGAGGTGAAAGGACTAAAACCATCACAGCCCCCAGTAAATCTGTGTTAAACATGGCTCTAAAATTTGTCCCATGGATTTGTCTTTGTAAGAAGAGCAGAGGGTACTGGTGCTAGAGAGGAGTAAATAATCTAATGGATGTGCACTATTTAATAACATTTCTGAAACTACTATCTAGGAGAGAGAAACAGTCATACTTGGTTTGGAACGTTGACTATATGTACAGAAATTAAGGGGGCAAACTCAGTTAAGTGGTGGAACAGTGAAAACAATTGGTGGAAAAAACCAAAACCCAAAGAATGTTGTAAAGACAAAGCTGGATGAAAGAAAGCATCACTGATGTCTGGTCCTATATATTCTGTCTGAGGAGACTGCATTTCAATAAGAGAGGCAGAAGAAAATAAGATGTTACAAGCAAGCACAATCAGGTCATGTCGTTGAGTCAACAGGTCCTTATCCAAGGGCAGAGAGCTTTGTGCCACCTATGTACTGAAGAAGCTTTTGAGCAAAAGGAAAATGGGAAGTGATTGGTTTCTGCTGTGAGAGCCAGTATGTCTGGGGAATTACAGCTTTTAAAATCCTGTATATGTGAGATAGGAAGAGGTTCTTATTTCTAGCTGACTGCTTCTTACAAACAGCAGAAGCAGACATCCTTGAGAAGGAATAGCAGTGGGTCGAGGTAACTTGTCGCATATATGAGGAAGAGTAAGCTGAAGTTTTCTCTCAGAATTGAGGGGTTTGTTTTGGAGGGAGGTTGGGTGTTAGTTGATGTGGAGAGACGAGCGTAATTGCCTAAAAGACTTTCCAGCCCTGGTTGTTCTCAGTTTTAGGCAAAGGCACAAGTGATTGCTTCAGTACGATGATACAGCTTTCAGGAGCCTGAAAAATTCCTGAAAAATTCAGACAAACAAAAAATGTTTGTCTGAATAAAGTTACTTGAATGTGTAAGTGTTTGTGGGTTGAGGCCCTTGTGGGCCACTAAAGTGTGGTCTCCGGTGACTTTCTGAAAGGCCCACCCTGCTGTAATAGGCCAAGAGAGACCTGCCTGCCCTGTGAATTCATGTTTAAGGCCTTTTCAACACATGGATTATTTAACCAGTAAACCAAACAGATCTGCCTATCTTGTAAATACATATTTAGGGCCTTTTTAACATGAGGATTACTGAGCTGATAGCCTGTAACAGCTCCCTTCAGAGCTGTGATATCCCACAAACACCCCTCTGCGCGCATTACAGGCACTTGCAGCAAGGCAATTGGAGCTCCTGCTTCAATTGCTAACACCTGAATAAACAGTTCTTATGAAAACAGCTTCTGTGCACAGGCTGCCAGTGCTTCTGATCACTGCAGTCAGGCTCTTTTGTTTTGTTACCTGGTGAGTATTTCTGTACAAGGAAGCTAACCCAGAAGATAGATGCGTAAGCATCAAAATGGAAAACATTTCCAAGATAAAAGTTTCCCAGAAATTCCTTATTTGTAGAATGGAATTTCTCCGTACAGCTCTTGATTAGTGTGTTGTTATTTAATAATATATAGGGTGAGAGAGAGAGAGAAATCCTGTTTTGGGCAGGGATCACTCAAGCCAAGTTTCAGCCATGTTCAGCTAGAATGACAGTGATGTGAAGGAGGAAAACCACTATAATCCCTCTGTGATTTGCTATCAGCTTGTGCTTGTTTCTTCTGTATTTCCTGCTGTGATTGGATTGTTTTTTTCCTGAACTTCTTAAAACTTGGGATGAATCAAAAAAAGCCTTTAGTGAATAAAATGCACTTTTTGAATTCAGCAACCGCCAGATGTAGTTTAAAAGAGAAGGCTTCAAGAAATAAGGTTGTTAATAGAAACATGGGTGTTGCAGTGTAGAAGAGCTGAAATGGTGGACAAGGTTGTGTCTTTTCATTGTCATTAGACCTGGCTGGTGTGGTAAGAGGAATGTGAAAAGGCTTGCTGGTAAATGTGGTGTAGAGTTTCAATGGAAAAGTAGATACTTCTCACCATATAGTGAGCAGATACATGCCTTACCTTACGCAGCTGCTGTTGTGGTGGAGGGACTGGTCTGACAGCTCAGAGTGGGCTTAGAAAAACCAGGACTTACTGTATTATGCTTATTTTCTGATCATCAGTTCATAACTGCCTGACGGTTATGGCTGAATCATGGGTACCCCAATGGTACAGAGACATTTTACTGACACCATTATTCTGATTTTTCTGTGGCAATTCTTAATATTATATAGCATCCGCTGTTAAGAAGTGTCATGAAGGAAATGAACAGGTATGTGTGTGCCTGTCACTGGTGGTCTGGGTTGCTTAGGAGAGTCTTTCGGGTTCGTGGGGTCTTGGGGGTGGGTTTTTTTTCCATTCCTACCTGTAGTATCATACAAATCCAGAGAAAAAGATGGACTGTATTTTAAAGCTATTAAAGCCTGTGAGGAAGTCTCCTGGACTAGTAAAGAGGTTATCAGGGTTGTTTCAGTTGGACCTGAGAAAACAATGCAATGATTGGGGCTTCTGAAACCCTTTCTCAAGTTTTTTTTCCTTTAACCCAAAAGGAGTTCTGAGCTGCTAACGCCTGGCCTGTGATCCAGCTGACTGTCACTACAGACTAAAAATGGAAAAAGTCACAGATAAAACGGAGAAGTGGCATTGGAATATTTTCTCCTGTAATACTCCTGAATAACACTGTGTAATAATTAAAATGAGGCTCACTTAGCATTCATTTGTTGTACTGCAGCATAAGATTATTTGTTTCACTAGCATTTTTACTTTTAAAATGCCTGGGGATTTAAGTCAGCATAATTTACTGTGAGGGTGGTGAGGCACTGGAACAGGTTGCCCAGGGAACCTATGAATGCCCCATCCCTGGAAGTGTTCAAGGCCAGGGTTTGAGCAACCTGCTCTAGTGGGAGGTGTCCCTGCCCATGGCAGGGGGGGGTTGGAACTAAATGATCTTTTATGGTCCTTTCCAACCCGAACCATTCTGTGATTTACACATAGACAATAATAAATATGTAATTTCTCCCCAACTGAGGCCAATTGTACACTGTAATGAGCAAAATAGTGGTAAAAAAGGAGCAGTCCTTTCCTTTTACTTTTTCATCTGTCTTTTAAGAATTGCACTCACTTCTCAAATATAAATTAATTAGACTTAAAACCATTCCACTGAGTTTCTTCAGTGTTACTATGTCCTGCCTTGCTGCAGGAATTCACAGGCAGGTGAACTAAGGACAGTCGCATTGAGAGACTTGCCAAGTCAGTCAGTGACAGAACTGGCAGTAAAACCCAGGAGCCTTTACTTGTAATGTGTCTCTTTTTTTTGGCCATTAAATCACTCTTCTTCCTTGCTAGAGATTGGACCATTTAGACGGAAGAGGATGCCAGGGTAGTTTCTGCCACAGTTGTTTGTTAATTTTGAGTGTGTTACTGTATGTCATTACAAAATTCTGAGAATCAAAGCAGATGAAGATGCTGTTGTCTCACCTCCCCTAAGTAATGAATACCCCAGTGTAGGGATTTGAATTGTGTCCACAATTACAGAGGATCGTGAGAGAGTGGGGAGAAAAAAAACAGACAGCTGGCACGGGCAACTTTTTCAAAATTATTACCATTTATTGTGTTTTAAAACAGGAGGAAAATATATCAGGTCAGTGTTATTCATTTTGTTTCATGATTTCATAAAACAAACACAGGGTTACTCCTCACTTCACCTGAAAGCTAATAAAATTTTTTCCTTGTTGTCAGAGCTTGTGTTTTACAAGGAAAATGAAGAAAAGTGAGCTTACTTCAGCAGCACTTTATTGTTGGGCAACATTACAACATATGGTATGTGTTTTTCACTTAGTGAAAGAAGAAAAAGGTGCTGGCAATATTTTCATATTTATGGAAATCTGTCGATTATAAATCTTCTGTTTTGGAGAAATGCTTTGTTTAGACAGTTTTTATATTATTATACCACATACCTCCAAATATGCTTTACAGTGAAAATGTTTCTAAGGGTTTTATTAATATTATTTTTCATATGCCTTCTGCTTGAAAGTTTGTGTAGTATGTCTTGGAGACATGGACTCTAGCTATACAGACAGAAGATGGGAGAAAAATAATTTCTTTTACATATTCTTTTAAAAATAACCTAAGTCATGTTAACCAGCTTATTATAATGTCACTATTTTAAAGCATAGTATCCAAGGAAATGCAAGAGTGTAAGAAGCAAGGGCTGAATCCCCCTAGCAAGAGGGAACCTTTTACAAGAAAATGGACTTTAAACAAGGTTTCAGTATTATGCATACTGGGCCTTCAGAGGAGAAATCAAAAAAAGCAGGAGAGGTCTTTTCTCTGGAAGTTTGCTTTTTTATTTAATGAGGCAGCTCTTCAAAGAGAATGTGATAGTCATTCCTGGAGGGCATGGTTTGGTGAGCAGGAATACAGGTGAAACTGTATTGTGCATCAAAAAAGCAGATGATGAGTTTGCTTTGTATTTCATCTCATGATTTCATCAATCTATACAAGTATGTGTTTGGGGGTGGAGGACATTTCCGTGTGTGACAGAAGTTTGAACAGCTGAAACTCAGCATGGATGTGTTGCCCATAGACCTCATTTTGATGCCAGGAAAATAAAAAAGTGGTTTAAAAGTCATTGCATATCGCTTCATGTGCTTGATTTATAGGCACACGTATGTGATTAAAATTTTCATATTTTAACTATACTTATTTTAATATGTATGTATCTCAAAGTAAACAGGAGCGTGGATGGGGTAGAATTTTAGCTTAGTGCTTTCAAAGAATTTCTAATTTTGTAAGCTCAACTTTAAATTTAGCTTTTTCATAGTATTTTGCCTTTACTGTGTCTGAAAGTCATGAGCTGAATTACAGGAAGGTTTATTTCTCACAGCTGTCTAAAATTGAAAAAATATATTTTCAACTTGCTTTTAATTAATATTCCAAAATAGCCTTCACACAATTGTAGATCAAGGCTGTCCAAATGTGTGGAACTGTAACTGGTTAGGAGTTTGAATCTACAGCTACATGTTCTGCTGTCCAGATAAATGCTCGCTGCAGCAGATGTTGGCACATCTGTTATGCCTCCCCATTTCGACTGGCTGCCTGGGTGTTTAGAAAGTGCTGATGAGGCAGATAAATCTTCTGACACGTTTCGGGCCCAAAGCAGGCAGGCAGCAGTAATAATGATGTTTACAGAGCCAAGTGCTGGGCAGAAACATTTTGAAAGGCAATAAAAATAAAGTATTGTTTTACCTGTGATAGGTAAAATTTCTTGTGAAAAGTAAAAGCTAATTTAACCAAGTGATCCTCAGCTGATTTGAACTGCAGCTATGACAACCCGTAAACCTCTGGGCTTTGTGTATCTAAGGCTTGTTGGCTGGAAAAAGGTACCTGCTACAGTTCAGAAAGAGGCCTGAGCTATAAAAGGGCTCTTTAATAAACTTAGGAGAGCTGGGAATCAGGTTTAGAAACAGCTGCAGCTTAAGCGCTTTTTTGGAAGGGGAAGAGCTGTCTGCCAGAGGCTTGAAGTTCTGATCTTATCATAATTGTTACTTTCAACAAGTTTTCCTCTACCCTTTGAAACCTATCAGATTTGATTGTTTTCATACTGTTAGAGTCAGGAAAACTCCAGATATTGGGGTCTTGTCCTGAGAAGGTCCATGATGTATCAAACGAGCATTAGTGGACAGAGAAGGATGTATCTGACAGTCTCAAGGGCAGAGTCTGCTTTCCAAGTAAGAGAGCTTTTGCAGGTGTTGGATCCCTTCCAGACCTTAATCTCCAGCACAGTGAATGGCAAACAGAAATGTAGAAGTCACTGTAAAGATTTTAGCACTGATGTCATGTGCTAATATTGTCTCATTCTCTTCAGTAGATGTCACCACTAAATTTTCCAAGTTACTTTTCAAGTACCACTGTTTGAGGCAAGTCCAGAAATTGCAGAGAGCGCCTCTTGTAGAGGGGCAAAGAACGGATGCTGATGGAGTTAGTGATACAGTTTATAGCATACAGTTTACAACATCTCTGGACAATTATTCCAGTGTTTGACTACTCTCATAGTAAGAAGCACTTTGCTGATAGCTAATTGGAATTTCCCGAGTAGCAACTCGCGTCCATTGTCTCGTGTGGCTGTCACTGTGCACCTGCAGGAAGAGCCTGGTACTTGAAGGAAGCAGTAAGATCTCCTTATTAAGAAGGTACTTCTCTTCAAAAGGCTAACAGAATGCAGTTCTCCCAGCCTCCCCTCATAGGAGATGTGGTCCAGCTGCCTAATTAGTTAATGGACTTCTAGCCAGCTGTGGGGTGCTGTATTTCCACCTGATAACCAAGGTCCATTCTAGTATTTTATGTCAAAGCCATTTTCATTGGAAAACCAATTGGGGAGAAAACTGAAAAGCCCCAAGACCAAAAAATACTGACTGGTAATACTTAAAGGGTTTCTTTCCCCCCTACCCTCTACTTAAATGGCTCAGAACAGTGATTCCTTAGCTGTACCTCTCATTTTTCCATGTTGAAGCCCAAAGAGTTTCAATATGGGGGACAGGTTAGGAGCATTAATGAAAAATCAGAATTTTTTTCTTCAAATACATGTAATAATAAATCTGTTTCCTTTATTTTTTTAAAAATTGTCCAAAAGCAAAGGACTCCTTTGGGATATAGAAGCTGTGAGCCAATGTGACAATTTAGTATATTTACACACACCGCACAAGGGAATAGTTACTACTCCCGTCTGCTTATCTCATTTTACCATAAGGTTCAGTTTCTGTCTTGTCTGTGCTATTCCCACCTACTTTGTTCAATGAGAAGAAAGTGAGAATATAGACTCTAAGATTAGTGAAGAGGAAACCCTTAGCTGCATATCATCAGCTAGTTAATTATACTTTACACTTTTCTCCTATCCTTGCAACTTCACACTTATATTGAGTGAAAGACTGAAAGTGAGGACCAAAGCCGACTGCTGAGAAATACTATATATAAGCAGTTCATCGTGGATCTCTCTGCTCAGAAAGCAAGAATTCATTGTTTTCTCAAGTGCAGAACATACCAGAATGGGTGTTGGGTCTCAAGCAGGTGAAAACATATATGCATATCTAGCATAGGAAAATATATATAAATAGTTTAATACTTCTAAGAAATTAGCATTCATTCTGCACCATGGGGAAAGAACAGAAATAAAGAGAAAAAATAGGGAGGTGGAAGAATTAGGGAAAAAACTAAGACTGGCTTGTTTGAAATAACAAAGTATGCTGAGGACATTTTACTTTCCAGTAAGTGTGATCATCCAGAAAATAGGGAAAAAAATATATCTTTTAATAGCATTTAGGGTACTTTATGTTTAATACTTCCCATAAGGGTTGGCTTTTGGGTTGATCTTTTTGACAGAGGTCTGAAGAGTTGGTATTATGCATGCTAGCTAAGGGGGAAAACTCAGGTTCAAGTGGATGTTTGTGACTTCCTGGAGGATATACTGACAGCTGCTGAGCCTTTTGCAGCCAGGAAGCCTGTAATCTCTAAAGGATTTTTTGATTTTTATTTTTTTCTCACTCTTTGACTTCCTTATGAGATACATTCACTGTAAGGTCCACCATGTGTCTTTAAGCTCAAGGCTTAAAATATCCTTTAAAAGCAAGTCAGAAAGGCCACAACAAGACTGCGAGGCCCACAGAATTAAAAGTTGTGTTTATCTCATCCCCATATGCTTAGACCCTTCCTCCCACTGCAATGCTAAATTTGGTCATAGCACAGTGATCAAAGGTTTCTCACATTCACAGTCCAGCTCCATCGTTGATCCAGCCCAACCCGTTCCCCCATCTGCTCCGCCAGTGCTGTCCGCCCCCCGTCCTCACCCATTGGGAGTCTCACCTGACACTTGGGTGTCTTCCTCCTCCCACTCACGGCCATCAGACTGTTACTGATCATCACATGTCAGACTGCTGAATATGCACTGGCAGGCTTGCCATGCCTTAACTTACTCCAGTGTTTGATTTCTTACATAGAAGTGTAGTGCACACCAAAAATTTTCTTTCCAGAGCTGCAGGGAGAGAGTGAATTCCCATATCCAGTGGAGCTTCTATATTATCAAAGGATTCATCAGCTACAGGGCCAAATTCTGCTCCCACAGTAGCAAGATTATATTTTATTAATAGGTGCCTATATGTCAGCATTTTAATTCCATTTCTTTCTGCTACCACTTCTTTCTTTCTTTCCTTCTTTCTCTTTCTTTCTTTCTTTCTTTCTTTCTTTCTTTCTTTCTTTCTTTCTTTTTTTCTTTCTTTCTTTCTTTCTCTCTTCCTTTCTCTCTTCCTTTCTTTCTTTCTCTCTTCCTTTCTTTCTTTCTTCCTTTCTTTCTTTCTTTCTTTCTTTCTTTCTTTCTTTCTTTCTTTCTTTCTTTCTTTCTTTCTCTTTCTCTCTTCCTTTCTTTCTTTCTTTCTTCTCAACACTGGTATGATTGTTTACAGCATCCTGCTGTCCCAGAGTGTTCTTTGTCTGGACACAAAGCAGTGTGTGGCTCTAAGTGTAGCTATAAAGCAGGGATCAGCAGGAAAGTGATTTAAAAAAAATTAAAAAATTCCCATTCTATGTTGTATTTGCTTTTTGGATTATGCATTTGAGAAATGTTTGCTGATATTTTTCCTTTCTGCTTTGATGTAGACAAATCTTATGTCAGAGATTCTTAAATCCAACCAGACTTTAAAAACCCCAAAGATTAAATGAGACTTTATCCTATAAGGTAGAGCCCCCACCCCTTGGACAAAGCATTGTTTTTCCCCACCATGTGAAATGGAGATAACCCTCTGTTTCTTTGTGGTAAGCTACCAACCAAATCCATTCTGGCAAATCTGACACCCAATGTGATTTGTCCTTTTCGATGCTGTTTATGTGAAGTCAGGACAGTCTTCTGTCAAAATTGATAAGTGAGAAGGCAGTGGGGAATGCAGTTTTATTTGTAGCAGCACAGCTGCCAGCAGTTCCAGGTTGTTTACATCTAGACTGGCTCTGTCTTGCTCCACAGCTTTTCTATTTCCATCCAAATAGCCCCCGAGTACATTGTGGATGTGCCTGTCTATGTAAAATCTGCATAAGAGAACATGCTGGGAGTGTTAGAGAGGGGGAAAAAAGAACTTATTTCTTTAGGTTATTTTCACAACTCAAGAGTGTCAGTCGCTTTAAAAGCAAAATCTTGAACTCTACCAAATCTCTATGGACATTTACAGAATGGGTTCTAAAACTAAATTATAATCTGCCAAAGTCCTGTGATGCTTTTTACCTTCCATGGTGAAGGTATCAGAGGAGTTAAGAGCTTTGTTTTTCTGATGAAAGCATTCTTTTTCCAGTAGAAGTGGCCAGTGTTTGTAAATTAAATCCACTACGAACATTAAAATACAAGTTTATTCGTTGTGAAAAGAATGCAGTAGGGCCCTGCAGTGACCTGTGAAGGGAAGGGCAGTTTCATTACACTCTGCTTCACGCTGAATACTTCTCCTACATAGCCTACAATTTGCCTGTGTTACATAGACATTAACATATTTCCTGGAAAATCCTTTTGATGAGAGAGCATAACTCTTGGTGGCTTTAGGGTGGTTCTCAAGTCTAGGAAGCCTTTGTTTGCCTGCAGTATTACTTGCCTTTGGTCTGGCAGTCCCAGAATCCTGGGTGGTTTTGATCTTTTTTTGTTGGTACACTTAGGAAAGCTGCAGTGATGGGTGTTTCCTGTATATAGTCTCTCCTCTGAGCTCTTTCTTTACAGTAGCCCACCCTGTTATCATGGAGGTAAAGTGAGAGAGGGGGTTTATTGTTGACTGGTCTAGCTTATGACAGAGGAACTTTTCTAGCAAACTGAAAACTCTTGTCTCCTTTTGTCATTTCTCTTTGTTATGGTTTGAGAAACCCACAGCAATTTTGTGTCATTTAGACAATTGTTCTATCGTCCGATGATCCCTCCCCTCCCAGGAAGGGAATTTGGGAAAAAACAAGGAAACCTCAGGGTTGAAATATAAACAGATTTAATAGAATAAGACTAGATAATTAACATTAATAACACTAAAGAACCAATATTGTTCCCAATACCAACATAAAATATACGAGGATTATACTCAGCCCATTCTATCAGTAGGAAGTTGTGCATTCCCAGCAGGGGACAGCCAATGTTAGACACTGCAGGCACAACGGCTTCAGGAGAGAAGGAAGGGTTCAGGGGTCCGGCACCAGGGCAAGAAGTTTTCTGGATCACTGCCATTAAGGAAGAGAGAACTTTGCAGCAAACTTTCTAATTTATATTGTATGTGATGTTCATGGTACGAAATGACCATACCCTGTTGGCCAGCCTGGGTCAAGTGGCCAGATCTCACTCCTCCTCATCCTTGCACCTGGCAAGGCTCAAAAACACTGAGACCTTGAAACCCACATACCATAGCTGGATATAAAGTAAATATTTTCACAAATTCAGACACCAGAGTCTTCTAAAAATGCAGTTTTCCCAAGCATTAGAAGAGAAATTAGTCCTGTGTTGCTGAAACCAGGACACACTTTTTGCAGTTGTTAATAAATAATTAGTCTTCTACATGGTTTGTCATTAAAAGGTAGAGTCCAGAGATGGCTGTAAATGTCACTGCTCCGGTTCTGTGAATTGTGGGGCCATCTGACACTTTTGCTTTCTCATTTTAAATGTATATCCTATCACTGTGTTTTCAAGAGTTGCAGTCGTGTTCTTAAATTAATTGTTTGGTGGTTGCTGAGGGAGATTTCCTGCAGTGTAACTGACCTGCCTGGCACACACTTACACACAGATATATACACACTGTATGCACCTGTGTACATAAACTTAAGACACACATACTGCCTTCTCTCTGCACACACAGGCACATGCACACACCACTAAACAAATATTTAACACCCACCCCAAGCCTGAAAACATAATATCTACCTTAAAATGAAATGACTTCACCTAAAGAGAGGTAGGTAGCCCATAGGAAAAAATTAATCCATCATATTTACAACAGATTGTTATGATGATTTCTGCTGACACTAGGATTTACACATTTATTTTTTTTGAGTTTCCTCAAATTACTTCTGGTCATTGTTAAAGACATAACCGCTAAAAGAAGCCTAGCTAAGATGGTTGGAAACGTGATTTGGGTACGGTGAAATGTGATACTAGTTTGAAACACCAAGTGTCTGTTTTAAATGTGTAGTCTTACCCACTGTACATTCCCTGATCATTTGTACGTGGTAGTCACAACTCCTCCTGCATGGTACAAATTCAGAGGTGAAATAAATGGTGTTGTAACAGGAATTCTAAAGTACACCTTTTATTCTGATGATGATGCTTTTTTGTTGCAAACCCAGCCTGTTGTTTATTCTGTTTTACACCCATGCTCATGTGCAACGTATGCTTTTATGTAACGTGTAACACCATTCTCATCACTTCTGAATTTGAGGTGAATTTTTCTTTCTAGTAGCTCCACTGTTAGCTCTCTACCGTCCCAGGACTTTATTAGATTGAACTGTTCCTGTAAGAAGGAGGAAGGGCTAGCTCTGGTTCTGTCTGTATTATTTATTTTTATTTCACAAACAGAATTACTTGCCAATGACAAAGAGTGTGCAGCATTGTGAAGGTTAAGTATTATAGAAGGTAGCAATGTAAATGACCTGTGATTTGGCAGCCTGAAAAAGGTATATCCGTCCAGTCATGTGGAGGAAGAGACCAAGAAAGTGAATGTGATTAGTGAGATGCTGCCAGGATGCTCAGTCATTTGGAGCTCTGACTGATAACAATCCAGGTGCTTATGTCATTCCCAGTGATGAGATAAGATCTGCAGAGTTGGAACTACTAAACACAGTTATGAGTTTGAGAATGAGCTTTGCTTGGTTTCCCTAGTTTACAGAAGCCACTAGCAGGAAGCTGATAAAATTCATGTGACTTTGGAGAACAACCCTGTTACAGTAACCCTGACAGGAAAATTCACCTGTGCATATAAACTGGAGGTTAATCTCACCCATAAAGACACAGACACAGAACAATAATGAAGAATGATTCTTAATTTTAAGGTGTGTTTAGTCCCTGTAGTCCCTGTGCACTTCTGTTTGATGCTTCAGAAGAGTGACACTAGGTCAGATGGATGAGTTGGGTTTTTTTCAGTATAACCAGTTTATTAAAATAAGTCAGACCTTAATGTACTTTCTCAGTTAATTCTTCATTGAGCTATTCTGTAAGTACTCTGTTCTTGGCCTTTTGTGCTTCATTCATTCAGTTAATCATTCTGTCAATTATGCCATTAGCAAGATGAACATTAAAACAGCTTCTCAGCTATTACTACAGGTAAAAAGGAAAAGCGGAGATAAAAGTAACTACTCTTTTCTTTTTTGTTAGTTTTTTTTTCTCTTTTTCTTAAAATTTATGGTAAATACTGCACTCCACCTTGGATCATCAGATATTTGATCCACTCATCACATTCAATAAGCCTTGATTTCTTCTGAAGGTGCAGTCAAGGCTGACACAGAATAACTAGCCTGGTGCAAAGACACTGCTTTACAGGTGCTTGTGAAAGAAACAGGAAAACAAGGACATGATCATAAAACATGTCAGCTAAACCTTGGTGTATTTTAGCATTTGCAAACTATTACGTCAGCCCAGCTATGAGGTAAATTGTGTAAAGCGTTTGGAGCTCTGCCTGATAATGGTTCATGAAGGGGTAGAACATAAAGGTGTTTCAGCTCACACCTGCGTTTTTTTCAGAGTATGCATGTGGCCACTTATTTAGTGATGGGCAGTAATTGACTAATTGGTGATAACTGCACTGTTCTGTGTTATGAAGATAACATTTTATTATTTTTTTTTTCCTTGATGTTTCAATAACAGCAACTAGTAACAATTCCTGATCTGGTTTTGATCCAAGAGGTACTAATAATCATCTTACTGCACAGAGTAATTGTTGAACCCAAAGAGACCTCCCTAGATTGCCTCTCTCTGAATTCTTGTGCCTTAGAAAATGTTAGACTACTGGTTATTTGTCAGCCACCTTAAAGACTTGAGCTAAGATACAGCTCTTTCATACATTTTAGGATGAAGATAAAGCATATCTGAATTGCCTTGTCTCTTTCACCCCACAAGGACTTTTCCATTCTGGAGCTTTTTATCTTTCTCCCAGTGAAGTAGGAATCCTTCTCCAGTACACCGTGGTGAATTCCTTTTTTTAAAAGCTATAGGTGGCTCCTAATTTAAAACCTGGCAATTTCATACTTATAAATAGCAAAACTTCCATTCTCCTTTCTGTCATTTTTTTTTCCCCTTTCAGGAGCGTTGTTTGAAGGGGAGAGGGAAGAAAGCACAATGTTTTGATTTTACAGGCTGGACTATACTGATATATAGCCAGCATGAAAAGCTAACATTCTTTTCCTCTAAAGATAATGGAGTTAAATGGGACAAGGTAGATGCTATTTAATGCTAAGAAATGAAATGGTTGACTGTATCATAAAGAGAACATGTTTAGGATCCTCTGTCTTGCCATGTCACAAAAATACAAACCCTGAACTGTGAATCACAGCTTCTGTTACACTGGACAGTAACACTGATTAAAATTAATTTGGTATTTGACTATGTCTCCACAGTGAGGTGATTTTCTCATTGTAGTAAGGACTTAAATGTTAACTGAAATGATCGCACACAGTCCATTTAGGAAAAATACTGTTGTGTTTTGATTCTGTGCTGTCCCTTCTAATGGTGTTACCAAAGTTCATGGGACCCATTACTCTGATATACTGTACAGGTGAAGGGAACTCAATAGCTATTACATTTTCAATAGTCTCTTTTGGTCCTTTTAGTGGTGTGCAACAATTGCTATAAAGGCAGACGGGGAATATTGAAAGGATGTAGAGTGTTTATAATATTTCTACCGTGCCTTTCCAACACACTGTAATCATTTATTTTGTTATGTCCTGCTACTCTAGTGGTGTTTGCATTGTTTTCTACTTATAGGTAAGGAAGACAAGTCACACAAAGTCACATGAGGTGATTGCACCAAAGCCATTACAACTGAACAGGGAATAGGGACTTAAAGGAAGAAAACTTCTGGAAACCTGCTAAAAAATTGTCTTATGAGGCAATATCTTACTAATTTTTTTCAAAAACATGATGAATTTGAGAAGGTAGGGAAATATCCCTTCCGCACTATAGAGCATCATCCAGGGAAGAATCTCAAACATATGCCCAGTAATCTAAAATATACCCAGTGATTTTTCAGAAAATTTGCATTTCTTGATCTTACAACCAGTTACTTGTATCTATAAGTTCATCCTTTGTCATTTCCAATGGTAACCTTTTATTAAGGTTTCCTTATTAAGGATTTCCATTCTGGAAATGAATCAGTGTGTTTCCCTACACAAATAAATTGCAAATGGGATCGGCAAGTTTCCGATCCCAAGTTTCAGCATAGTCTGAGAAGTCTCCCAGTCTTGGGACATCATGTTTTGACATGACATAGCAAACTGTAGAGTTTAGCTTGCCATACTATAGAATAATGTTGAATAGTTGATTAACTTTTGTTATTTATACTGGTCTACAGTACAAAGTGTAAACTAGTCTTACTGTGTTTCACAGCCAGTATGTCATGAGGGGACAAAAATGAAAAATGGACATAGCATGACAGGAGACAATATTATAGTGTCTGGCAACTGGACCCTAAAGCCTTTAGAGCTGAGGCAGAGTTTTTCTCCTTAATCCTCCATCGCACTAGAGCAGCCCAAGAGTTACAGTTCCATGGAAAGAATTCAGTCGATGTCTTTGGTAATTCTGTGAATATAGTAGGTCAAATTAAAAAAAAAATAATATTATTATAGAGACCATCAGGGATTCCATGAGCTACTTATTCCCCAGTAGATCCTGGGCAAGGGACAAATCAGTTCTCAAGTTTATTCTGAGTTTCAAAGCCACCCTGTTACCTCCAAACACGGGAAGTTCTTGTATGGGCTTTGCGAGTCTCCTGCCTGGGGAATAAGGTAGCTTTCTGTTCATCACAACTAATTTTTATTGAGTTCTAATTTCTTCTTTGCCTTATTTCCCACCAGTACAAAAATCTCTTCTCATTGCACAGAAGTGTGAGAAGGCAAGACAAAGGATTAGATGATGAGAGAGAGGAAGGAGAACAAAGTGGCAGTAATAATAGGTTATTTTGGTAGTGCCTGACTGTATGCATGGTTCATACACAACGAAGCAGTCACTTTAGTGGATGGGACTTCCTGCTTACGGGGAGGCTGAAGATAAGGACAGCAGAACTGTGTTTGTGGAGAGACATTCCAGGATAGGATGGTCCAAATGGAGATGAGAGAGGGTGACAGATAGTGATGAGACAGAAGCAGAGCTCAGCCAGTGTAAATGGGTTGAATACTGTTGAACAGGGGATATTTAACCCTGACAGAAAGTGGGGAAAGGAATCAAAGGTGTGCATGGCTTAGTAGAGGCCACTGGTAGAGTGGTCAGCAAAGAAAATTGGGGCAGAGTAAGCTTTCTATGTGTGCAGTTATTCCAGCACAGGGTTATCAGATTAATAACTCTTGTCAACATCTTCTGGGTGCAGCAAGAAGAAACTTTACCAACTTCCCTCTTAGGCTGTAATCTATTTTCCAGTGTGTGGAGGGAAAATGTGAAGAGTTCGGAGCTCTTTTTACCCACAAAAGACTGTTAAGGATGAGCACTGAAGGGTTCATGGTCTGTTTTCTAACAGACCATCAGCTTTACTCTTTGTAACCTAGTTTTCAGTCAGAAGACCCACTAAAACTGCAAACTGATGCAAACTTTTACAAGGTCTCCTTTAACAGCCCTTAACCTCTTTTCAGCAGTTCTAGAAAGCCAACAGCCCAGTTGATGACATTTATAATCCAGTTCTCTACCACTTGAGAGAAATGACAGTATTAACCTAGCCTTCCCTCCCCAAATTGGTGACAGCTCCTTGTTTGGTCCTATGTCTCCTGAGGCTGACAGCCTGTAAACTCGCTTTCCATCATGGAAGCGAATGACAGCCTTTAACTGGGAGCCAGAGGCTACAGCCACTACTTCATCACTTTAGAGGATGACCAATTAACCAGTTTTCAGTCCTTCAAGATCATGACCTCCACCTCTTTGCTGTCTTTTCTGTGCCTGAAGAAATGAGCTACCTTGGAAATTCACAACCCAGTCTTTCAAGACAGGATAATGCTTATTCTAATTTCAATGTCTATCTTTTAACCAAATAATTTATGGTGAGACAATTTAAAGTATTGTCTTCAGTGTGGCAATGCACTGAATTATTGTTCTGCCTGCATGGAGAAAATCAGCAGCAAGTCAAAGATTTAGCAATTTGGCATTGATTTCTGTCACTTGGCAGTAGAATACTCTTCGTGTTGAGAGGCGGCTGCCCCCAGAGTGCCCAAAAGAGGGGGAGGCTGTCGTCTCTCGAGCTCTCTCCTCAGTCCCTCTCCTTCCACCATCTGTCTGTCAGCACATTTCATGAATCCCCAAATATTGTTTCTCACAGATTTTTAAAATGCTGAATTTCTAAGACTGCCAGTTCAGTCCCTACATGGGCACACAGGAAACCCAAAGACAAAGCAACTATATATGTGTGTGTTTGCATGTATCTAAACGGATTTCAAAGAAGGAAATTAGATCCTTACAAATTCATTACTGCTGCCAAACTTATTGTTTCTTCTGTTAAAGACCAGTTGGGAAAAAAACCACTCAAAAGCATCTGTCACAAAATGCAATGTCAAATGCTTCTGACCATGATAGTCCAGGTTCTCTGGTGTCTCAGTTGCTGCTCTTCTGTTGAAGTTGTTTCAGATCTGCTTGTTATATACAGCTAAATATTGACTTGTGGGCTTTTCCCTGAGAAATGGTTTAATATTTTATGCAAAGTGTTTTTAAGTTTTCCAGAGATGTTTTGTCAACCCTGATTTGTTTGAATGTGACCAGCATGTATCATGTTTCCTGTAAAAAAAGGTGTCATGAGGTTAATAGTGCAAATGTGCAGTGGGAAAAAGGCAGTTATCTGGAATGGCTTCCATGCGAAGCAAGAGGTGTCGTCCAACTTCTGCCTCACACTGAATGAGATATTACTTGAGTATGTACTTGAGTTTAGACTGAAAAACATTAAATGTTTATTGAGCCTTTAACACTAAGTACCAGTATCTCAGTTGTAGGTATCTACAGATTCTAAGTGGCCACAGCCTCATATAGTCATTTAGGAAAGAGGTAGTAGTCCCAAGAGTACCAAGTACACATCTCAACTCTAAGCTCTGTTACTGGGTGGAGAAACAAAAGCTGTGGCAATTCAAGCACTGTGCACAGCCAGGGCTGGTGGGTCCCAGTCAGTAGATATCTGTTACTGATATTTGTCACCAGCTGGTTCTGAGAGATGGCTTTAGCAATCCTCTTGGACTCCCAGGATGGAGCTTGTGGGGCCATCCTCATTTTCCTTTGCTCTTTCATGCCCTAAATGGTTGAATTGTTCTGCTCATTGAGCCAGAGCACACTGGAAAGATTCAGTTTTTTTCAACCTGAAACATTCCTACAGCTTTGTCGTAACAAACATTTTGAGACAAATCATCCACAAGAACTTCAAGGTCATTTCTGACCGAAGGAATTATGTTCAGAGAAGTCCTTGGGGCCCCAGTCCAGCCTCAGCACAGGGATACAGGAGGTTGTGCTGGCAGGACGATGAAAGTCAATGGATTTCAGCTTGTGCACAGCTCCTCATTTGCCTTGATTTAAAGGTCCCAGTCTCAGTCCTTTATGGTGTATTTAGGCTTCCTTATAGGCCTCTAAGGGACTGCGAGCTCCTTTATTCCTTAAAAGTATACCTTGTTGCTGTAATTGAAGCCGTTTTGTTACTGTAATTTCTCCCTAATATTACAGTTCTAGTCAAGTGTTCTTTCCCTCTGGAGGCATCAATTATTATGGGTTTTGAATAGGCCTCCCTCCAGTACATACTTTCGCTCCCAATGCCAAAATCAGGTCACTGCAATTCCCTTCCTTAATAAAACACGGTCCTGTGTTTCTTCTTTCAAGCCCTATGTATAACGTGTACTGGTGACTAATTCCACTTCTTACCACCCCATTTAAAACTCCTGCCATATTTAAGAAAAACTAAAGGATAATACAGATTTCATGGTATTTTCTACATTTTCTTAGTTTTCATTGAGACTTTGAATGTCCAGACTCCAGGGAGAAGTTTATGGGGTTCATGCAGGAATGGAACCCATGTAGATGTGTACTTTGGTGAGGGAGCAGGGAAGCGAGCCTTAGCAGTGCACTTCATGAAAGATTTTTGGCTGAAATGAAAATGGCAGGGGGTTCATCTGCTAACCCATGTGTCTGAACTGCAGGTTTTTCTGTAAGTTGAGGTATTTCGAAACCTGGTCCCCACGACTTGATCAGAGTCAGTACTGAGTCCTCACTGCTGTGCACCCTGTGTCTGTTTATGGATTAATCTGCATGATATCTCTCGGGATTGGAGGAACAAGCTCTGTATCACAGACTGAGAACTGAAGCATGGGTTTGTCTCTCTCTTCTTCTTTTGCGCAGCCATGAGAAGCAGAAACTGTTAAGTTCCAAATGGCACCTGCAGACTGCCTTTAAATACATGTATCAACTAGTTTCCCATATTCACCCAGGTTAATACTCTGTGCTATCAGATTCATTGTGCTTCATTACACTTATTTGTTTCAGTGTTCAAACCAAGTGCAGCCATGCATTTTTGTGAATGATTCCCTCGTGAAACCATAAAGATGTTTGACTCAGATGGGTGTATGTAGTAGCTATCACTGTGCCATCTGCCCTAAAACTTGCACTTTTCATGAGATGCCACTGCTGGGATATCTGGCACTAAAAATATGTTTTCTGCATCATCTCACAATTGAGGAGGATGCCACGGCTGTTCAGCTCCACAGGAGATTCCTTGAAGCATCCTTCTGTTACCTAACAGCTTCTGCAATGAAGCTATGGCACTAAACTGGCCAGGGAATGAATTATGCTATTAATGGAAGGCTGTGGTTTTGCTTTATAGCTCGGATTGCTGTTAGAAGGGAGTGGCACTTGTGTGATGGATTGATTGATGTGTACCCAGTCTGTCTTACGTCCTATAAATCAATAGTTGGTGTGATGGGACTAAAATGACTATGTAATATACTGTAAGTCAGCTTCTATTACCCAAAAGCAAAAAAACTGCAAAATCAATGCACAGCTGTATTTCTCAAAGTTCGGCATGACCTACTGAACTGTTTCTCTATAGCTTCAACCTGCAATGTATTGGGATTTCCATCTTAATTCATAGAATATTTTCCCCCTTAAAGATGCACACAAAATATTGTGTCTTGAGACTGGGCAGTAAGAGTAGGTCATACAGTATGAGTCTGAGTATGTTCTACAGTATGAGTGTGTCAGTGGCTTGGTGCTCCTTTGTGCTACACAATTTTTTCCACCCTTGGCAAAAGCCACCATATAAACCTACGTGTTTTCTTGTAGGAGGTGGAGCTGTGCCGTGTTAGCAGCCAGGAGAAGTTGGGGCTGACTGTCTGTTACAGAACCGATGATGAGGAGGACACGGGGATCTATGTCAGCGAGGTAAGGACATGGCAGTGGGGAGGAGTGTGGGAAATGCTCGTGGTGGAGACTGAATGTGCCAGGGAACGTAAGAGCAAGTGCTCTGAGACCAGAGTGCAGAAGTGTCAGCCATCAGCCAGCACGTGTCGCTTTCAATTCATTTTGATTATCAGTTTAAATTATGTTGCTCAAGTAGTGTAATTATTACTAGTGAGCTTCTTTAATGTGAACGCTTTTAACTACAACATCATAGTTAGGGAAGTACAAAGCAGTCTGAGCATGGTCTGAATTTTGAAAGAAATCTGCCCTTACGATGGAAATCAAGCAGAGTTTTGAAGGAGAAAAGCACCTGCTCCACACTCTGCTTGTGTTCTCCCCCTGCCACAGCCTTGGTATTCATGACAGTGGATAATCTTTATTTTATTGTTTGTGGTTTTGTTACAGTTGTGATACATGCAGAAATACCACAGGTGGGTGGAGAGAGTAGCTTGGGAGAGGAATATGTCAGAAAGACCAATAATTATTTTTTTGCCAGACAAAAAATAGAATACTGGGTACCGAGATGGGATGAATCCTCAGGTTATCATTGGCTTCACTGGGAAAACATGGCATCCAGCACATATCACAGGGTGATAGTGTTTCACAGGGTCAGTCCACAAGAGTTCCAGGCACACAAGCCGCCTTTGAGTCTCCAGCCACTCAAAGAGGGTTGTTTTTCTAGATAAAGCAGAAATCTTGTGAGGCCAAGGTTGCTGGTGAGTCCAAGCTCGCTGGTGAATGTCCTGCTTGAACTGTGTTCCCAATTTTTCGCTTTTGTGACATGTTGAACCAAATTTGGACATTAGGAAAAGTTTCTTCACTGAGTGGGTGGCTGGTCACTGGAACAGGCTCCCCAGGGAAGTGACTACAGCACCAAGCTTGGCAGAGTTCATGGAGCCTCTGAACAAAACTCTTAGTCATATGATTTAGTTTTAGGTAGTCCTGTGAGGAATAGGGAGTTGGACTGAGTGATCTTTATGGGTCCCTTCCAACTCAAGATATTCTATGATTCTGATTCTGTCATTCTAAATTCTGAGTGAAGCTCATGGAAAGAGAGGATCAGTACATAAAATTCTTCCATGTATCAGTGAATGGGGCTGAAGGCAAGATTGCACATTTGCAGGCCAGCAGCAATGTCAAAGAAGCTGAGAAGCACAGCCTTGGAAAAAGAATGAGAAAGTAGTATAAAACTACCCAAGAATAAGTCTTCCACCAGTTGTGTAAGCGCTGCTGTTAAAGTCTGTTTGACCCTGTGAGGACAAAAAAAGTGCAGAAATTTCTTAATACACTCCAGGATTATATCTGAAACGTGCTGTTTTTCCTACATGAAATTTCTCAGAGCTTTTAAAGTGAATGTAATTGTATTGTCTTCTGTACTTGATTAAGCACTTAAGATTCATTTTTTTTTCTATGACAATGCACAAGAAGAAAATAATACCTAACAGCTGTGGAAGACGTAACTTGCAAACCAAATGCTCAACTCAGATGTTTGGTTTGAAAAAATAGCTTATGGCATGACGAGGCAAAATAAATTATTTAAGATAACCATCAAGTGAAAGGTGATATATCGAATTGCCCTGCAATGAACAGTAGGTCATTGCTCAGGGATGAGCTATAGTGACTTTGATAAACTGTTAATGGAGCCCTAAACATCTAGTTAGGTTAAACTAACTTAAAATTAACTGACTCAGATGAGGAACACTATACAGTACCTGTGAGTGATCTATACAATATAGATCCTTTGAGGTTTTTTGCTGTTTCTTTGTGATCTGTGAAATAACAGATTGATAACTGAGGTAATCATTTAATAGTACATGTTTCCATGAGAGAAAAGTAAACCTGCTCTTTTCCCAAAGACTGACCCATTTGTATAGAGGTATCAACTGCTGCAGAAGCACTTAGTCCACACTGAACTTCCAGAGAAGAGGGACTCTGTCATTAACTCTTTGTGCTCTGACAGCTAAAGGTTAATGCCTGATGGTGGCATAGGAAAGTATTAATCTGAAAATCATATGCTCCCAACACCTTCTGTCTTTAGGCTTTTTATCTGAAACAACGTTATACGATTATTTAAAGAACTGTTGAGTTCATGTGACTGTAAAGGAAACTTCAGATTGCCTCTGTACAGAGTAAAAACACTACTTTTTCAAATTGTGCAGCTTTTACTGTTTCTAGTAAATATCTTTCCATGTTCAGTTACTGGATATTGTCCTGTGCAGGTTGATCCGAACAGCATTGCTGCCAGAGACGGCCGGATCCGGGAAGGAGATCGCATTTTGCAAGTATGTGACAATAGACTCTTCCTTAAACTCTTTCTTCAGACAAACGTGCAGTGCTGTCTTCTCTGTGGACTATTAATGAGGGAAGGTAGTTCTCTTTGTTACACTGATCGATGAGAAAATCCATGTCTGTCTGTTTTTTAACACAATAGCTGGGAGCTAGAGTGTGTGTACTGAAAAATGAGAATGACAAACTCGTTCTGGCTCATGTCCTATGTCTTTTTTTGCCATATTTATTAGCAAATCTCATTTCCCCTATGTTCATTTCAGTGTCACTTTCTAAACAGGGATCCTACAGACATAAATATGGGTGTCAGAGACTTGCTGATCATTCAGCCATCACATAAATTTGGGTAAAACTCACTCATGCTGAGCATAGAGGGTAAGAGTTTTCATACAGAAGATGTGATGTTAGTGAAGGATGATCTTGAATGTACTTGAGGGGGGATTTACTAGACTTTTATTAATATTTTCTTTCCTCCACCAATAAAACATTGCTTTTCTGAGTTCTTTTCTAATCCACCATCTTTTTTTTATCTCTTCGTTTCTATTGATCCGCTCATTTAAGATAGGTTTGTCTGATACAGTGTAACCCTTGAGGGCGAGGGTGGCCGGCTGCTGGGTCTGGAGGAGGGCAGTGTACCTGTACAGAGAGGGAAGCAGCTAGAATGGCAGTGGGTTTCCATTTTCAGCAGTCAGGAAAGAGTATGGTTTTTTGCACTAGTGACAAAATCACAAAACAGCTACCAAAAATCAGTAGACTGGAAAGCCTTTGCTGTACTGTAGCATTTTAGTTCTGGATCCCAGTCGATTTACCTTGTATTTTGACCTTTTTTCACTGAAGCCCCAGAAGTAGCTCCTGGTGATGACAAGTCACTTTTCTGTAACCAGTTCTGTAATTGCCTTTCATTAATTTAGGCAAGTGAGCTTTCAGACTGTCATAAGATCAGCCTGTCCTTCCCTCCAGTCTTTTCATTTCTGCAGGAAATGTCGTTGCTGGAACCTGTCGCTGTACCTTTTACCCTAGTATCAGCTTTGGGAGTCTAGCCAACACAACAGGGTCTGCGAACTGGCTTACCAAAGTGGCCCATTTTTTGGAGAGGAAATAATAAGTTACATTTTAATGTCAGGGTTCACTTAGGGGCTGCTGGTTTATTCTCTGTGTGGTTGGGAACATGAAAATATTCACAGGATGGATGGTATCCTCCCCTCAGAAGACACAGATGCCATGGTGTGGGGACAGTGAGCTCCTTGGTGGGCATTGGGGTGATGGGACCACATCATGGGGTATGACTAGGAGTGGAAAAGTCA
Source organism: Limosa lapponica baueri (assembly GCA_002844005.1). Classification (NCBI taxonomy): domain Eukaryota; kingdom Metazoa; phylum Chordata; class Aves; order Charadriiformes; family Scolopacidae; genus Limosa; species Limosa lapponica. Next base: position 1,124,650 of record KZ505720.1, read on the forward strand.
GTTCACTGTCTTCTGCATCTTTCTACAAAATACCCATTGAAGAAAGCAAACAGGATATAATGCCATTTTTAACTTTCAAAAATCAGGAGGAAAAAAATTCTTGACCAAGTTGAAACAACTTTCACTTCTATTCTGTGCCTCTCAAAATAAGGAAATAGATGGTAGATTCATTTTCTGCTCCTTTCCTTGCTTTCTAAAATTTCTGGGTGAAGTGGAGAGCCAACAGCAGTTCAGGCAAACATTCTCCAGTTTCTAATGAAATTCATTTCAATTGTGAGTAAAGACTCCGGGGGTGAGAGAAAAGCATAGGTAATTCTGCCATCCTTTTGTAGACCGGAGCATTACTTTAATGTCAGTGCTGATATATAGCTATGAGTTTGATCATTAAAGTTAACACCCAGAGAGTTATGTGGGGTTTACTTTAATATCTGAAAACACATTGACCCTCTATCTACTCTTATTGATGAGATAACTCAGAGAAATAGAAGGTGACAGTGCCATTACGGGGGGATTACAGTGAGGCTGGGAGAGAGCTGGATCCTTGAGCATGGGGGCGTTTTCTGTGGGCGGTGGATGGCATTCGTTAAGGCTGGGAAGGATGCTCTGTTTTATATATTTGTCACAAAATTACAGCAGATTTCCTCATGTTTTTGAGGCTGAAACTGTCCTCTTCTCATTCTCACAAACCTCACACCTCTCCCATCACCTTCACAGTCTCCATAAGCATCTGAGAACAGCCCAAGTATTTCACATGAAATGTTACAAAGTCAAGGGAAAGGTTTTATAAGGACAGTCCTAGTGAGACTTGCCTAACCTTCTGCTATTTTTAGCTGTGAACCTGCAGGCGGACAAGTGTTGTCCATGTGAGTGAGGTGCCATGGGGCAGGCTGAAGTCCTGCTTGTCCCCCATGATGGTGCAGCCCGTGTGGGGTGGGCACCTCCAGGCTGTGTGGGGTCAGTTGCTCGGCTGAAAGGAATCACAGAAGGAGCCACCGCAGCCAGGGGTGTTTTACTCAAGCTGGAGATCTGGTGCTGAACCTCTGTGGCTGCATCTCTGCTTTTTGGGTTAGGGCAGCTCTGCGTTACCACATGGTTGTCTGGTCTCCCTCAGACCACAGCGATCCCTTCGTGTAAGCTTTGAAGGGTGTCCAGCATTTTACTCATTGCCAGTTAGGTGATCAGTATTATCCTTAATCTGAATTAAAGCTGTCCTTTTGACCCAAGGCTTTCAAGCCAGACATAAGTGCAACTTTCTCTTTACTTTCGACTAGGAAGTTTCTGCTACTTTCAAATCAAACCCTTACGAGATTTTATTTCCCCCAGATATTCAGAGCCTTCTGTCTTACAGTGTTGTTTTCACCCATATTGAAATACACCAGGTATTTTTTTTTGTTGCTACAATGAGAATAATCCACCTCTTGTGCTGTGAATTGGACAAAACCAAATACGCATGGAAAATAAAATTTCTATTTGATTCCCTTAATAAAGGGGTTTGGACAATGCAAAATGTGTTTGTTACCATGTAGTCGTGGACATGGCTGTTTTAATGAGGTGACAGAATAGTAGAAAAGTAGCGAGAAAAGCACATTCTCATTGGAGAACCACTTTTATTTTGATTATCCTCTTGTAAGGGAGATACATATGTTTTGTGTGGTTCTGGATACTAAGCTGTCCACACAAATATGAAATGATTAAATGGAGCAGCAATAAGCGGTGGCCTGTAAGTATTGCCTGGTGAGAGATAATACTGTAGCTCTCTAATTGGCTCTCTACCAGCATACAGTGTGACTGATTTCAGCTGTAGCATTACTGGTCTTGCTTCCACCAGCACTATTATCTCAGAGTGACACTTCCATTACTCTGAACGGAGAAAGATGAACGTCACCTGTCAGGGGCTGGTTAATTGTGTTGCTAGATGTATGTTACCAGGGCGCAGGTTGGACATTTATGAACATAACTGCTTCCTCTGATGTCCGCCATCCTTCAACGATCGATACAGCTCTTACAGTAAGCGCGTAATTGAGTGAAGGCACTTACCACTGAGGGGCTGAAGATGAGCCCGTTGCTCGAGTTTCATTGTCCATACATTCAGCACAAATGAGCTGATATCTGCCCTTTATTGTGTGTTGCTTTGTGGAAATAGAAACTAATGTGCCACTTTCATTTGTTTTCTAGATAAATGGCCAAGATGTCCAGAATCGGGAAGAGGCAGTGGCGTTGCTTTCCAGTGAAGAATGCAAGAAAATTGTGTTGCTGGTCGCAAGACCAGAGATGCAGGTAACTAAATAGATGCACTGAGCCAGAACCTGGGTTATACGGTACAGTCACTGTCACTGTAACTAATGAACTGCTGAGAAATAGCAATGCCAAAGTTCCTGACAAAAGGAGGAAACAGATAATTGCAGAGCTTTGCCGCTGTTTGGCCAACAAAGGAAATAGCATGATGTTACTAGGGCTTGTTTTCCCCAAACTAAGCAATTCCTTTCCAGCAGAGAGAGTAAGCAGGTATACAAATAAAGCTGAGAGTACTAATATGATATTAGTAAACTATGAAGTAGAACTTGAAAACTCTGTATTACTCATTAGATGACTCGTATCTGTTCTGGGGATAAATTTCCCATACTAACCTCAGTCATTTATAGGAACTTAGAGCTGTAGTTGGTCATTGGTGATGGCTCTTTTTATCCTATGTACTTATAAGTGGGCACGTAAACTGTTCATTTATCTACCAATTATGGAGCTTTCACTACAATACCATTTAGCAAACCTGGATCTAATTGTTTTCAAAGCACCCTGGTCACAAAAACCTGCTGGTACGTTGCAAATTGTGTATTGGGAGGCGCATTTTTCAAAGCTTTTAGAAACATTTCTATGGTTTTAAAAATAAAATTATGCCAATGCCAAGAATCTTGCCATGCCAAGGATTTCTTATATCATTGCAGGGGGCAGATGTTAGGTTGATCATCAGACTAAAGGAAAGGTAGAGTGGAAGAATAGTAGTGTTTGTACTTCCCTTTATGTTCTGTTTATTGGCCATTGCAAAGCAAAAAGACATTATATTGTCACTATTCTCTCCATCTGCCAACAATTCAGAGTTGGTTATGTTGCCATTTGTCTCTCATGCTATTGATCTGATATTCTCAGTCTCGCTAGCTGCATACACTGTATAAATTAAATTGAGTAAGTGTAATTCAGTGCCACTTGGAATCTCTACTTGAGTACGGTAGTTATAAAAGATTCACAATTTCAGCATTCATTTCCTTTATGTTTTCCAGGAATCTAAAAAATTCCCATAAAACTGGTGACATAGTATAACAAAATATGCCATGCACCAGTTTATATTGCAAAATTCTATCCATCACTGGAAGTTGCAGAAGTTTTGAAAGAGTTGTTTGAATATTATTCTCACTATTTTTCACTAAGATTTTGTTTTTCAGTAGGGAACAGAAACCCACCCACTTTTAAAATACATGCCCAGTGAAAGTTCGTTCTCTGCATTTGTTTAGACTGGTCAACATGAAAAAGTTAAATAAAGATGAGATACGGAATTACTTGGCTCTACCAATATAGCTTCCCATATGGATGCTCCTTTCAAATTATAAAAGTGTGGTTTGATTTGGGTTTGGGGCTTCGGTGTTGGGTTTTTTTTTTGTTTAATTTATGTGTTTTAAGAACATATTCATACAAAACTGAAGAAAAGGGATAGTATGTCAGAAATTAGGCTGTCCACAAACTGATTTCTGCTATTTGTGTTGCTTTGACTCTGGTAAAAGACGGCAGGATTAAGCAGGCTTTTACCTCTAGATGGAAAACGGTAATAGCAGTATTGCAGTCTTGAAGGGTGACTGCTGAGCACATTCATTCAGTAACAGGGAAGAAAACCTTTTCTGACCATTTATTTGTGCAGCGAATACCGATGAATAATTAAGTTTTGAAAGAGCACCAGAGGAGCGCACAACCTGTTTAATATGTAAACAAATGGCACAGGAATGTGCATTCACATGTGTCTGTGTGCACACATACGTGTGTATGGAGTGCACATGTATACTAAGCCATATATTATCTTATTCTAAAAACTATAACATAACATAAGCATTCCCATTAGTTTGGTACTGGGTTTGCTGCAATCAAACCAGCAAATTTGCCCAAGTGAGATTCATATTTTGTCCTCCAGATTTGTTAATCTCTGCAAATTCCTCAAACAAGAGAAATTCAACTTTATGGTAGAAGGTGACTGTGTTTATGCTTTCCTTGGGGGAAAAAAAAAAGCAAACAAGACAAGTAAACAAAACTAGTGGCCAGTACCAGATGTTTCAGAGAATGGTTTGAAAGTCCCATTAAGGACAAACATAAAACCTACCTGTCCTCAAGCAAAAAGCCTCCTTCTAATCCCAAACTGTTAGAGGGTGGCTTTCCCAAGGGAAATGGTGAAATGCTTATGTACTTTTTCTCTTTAAGAGAAAAGAGTTCATTGGCACGGGCAAAAACCCATCAGAGTTTGTGATGGAAACAATGGTTTCCAGCCAGTATTCAGCTAGAAGTACCACACTGCATCAATCACTCCTTGTGTATGTGGCTTTGAACTACTGCTTGCTGGTTTGGTGTAACTTCTCCAACTGGCATCTGTGGCCAGAGCTTTGAGGCTGTGGTACTTCTGCTGCTGTAGGTGTTGGCCCGTGTTACATTGCTCTTCCTGTCTCGGGACATGAATAGTGGGTAGTTGTCTAATGCTGAGAGTTTTACCTTTTAGCATCTTTTTGTCACCTTCTTCCTCTGGTTTCTTCACCTGTGACAAAACAGTAAGTGTTTCTTTCTGCTACAATCTCATCCTTATAGCCAGGAGTGTCACTGACCAATATTTTCGGTTTTTACACAGTGTGCCATCTGGCAAGGGATTACAGATACAAATGGATGTGTGCCCCATGCACGCATGTGCCCAATGAACAAAATGGGAAGAATAGCACTTTAGGCCAGGGGTGCCTATTTTATCAGTTTAGAAAGATGTGAAGGGTGCAAAGTGGGTCCGGGAAGAGAATATACTCACTTGACAGAAAACATAGCATCCCCTCCTGTCATTTTGCGACACTGTCTTCACCAAATGTCAAAGTATTATTTTACACTTGGGGAAAAAAACCCAAACAAACAGATAAGCCTTGCTTCCAGGCACACCGCAAGAACAAAAATAACCTCCCTTCAAATCACCACATCTTTCTGTCACCCTCTTCTGTTTGTTTGTTTACGTGGAAGATCAATGGGAAAACGGTGACAGAAACGCAACATAAGGTTTCTATTGAGGTGGCGGCAGCAGGGCACAGTGCTGGGATGGAGGTTGTTAGAGGAAAAAGCCCGGTTGCCTCCTGGTCCTATTAGTACCATTGCCACTCTTTCAGCACGGGGGCTCTCGGCAGTAATGAACATGACAGCTTCAGGATTATGCGCTGCGCCTTTCATACCTTTTGAAAGGAAATAATGTCTGTGCTGTGCAGTCTCCTTCATTATGAGAGAAAATCAGTCATACTGTTTCAAGAAAGGATAAAAGGCATGAGTCCCATTTTTTTTATCCTTCTTTTTCTTCTTCTCTTTTTGAGACGTGAACTCCTACTGCCTGGCCTTCTGAAGAGAATCATTAGGATAAAAAGAACTAGTCAAGCATTGCCATTTGGGTTTACTCTGTTTTAGCATATGTCCTTGCTAACATAATATAATGTACTAATGTATTCTTTGCAGCTGGAAGAAGGGTGGTTGGATGATGAAAGGAATGAATTCTTAGAGGAGTTAAACTTGGAAATGTTGGAAGAGCAGCACAATGAAGCGATGCAGTACACAGCCAACGAGGTGGAGCAGGTAGGACTGCTACTAAACGTAACATTTGAAATTTTGCTAGGCATACTTTTTTATTAATAAAGAATGAAATGGTGTGCTGTAAAATGGAGTCAAAGGCTTTGACAGAATTCTGTCTCTAAAATGCTGTGAACTCTGGCGCGCTGTAGGTGAGGAAAAGGAGAACAATAGATGCTTAGGCCCAGTATCACAAGTTAGCAAACAATTTATGAGGCTGTGGTAAATGCAGATTTCTCATTTTCTCTGAACTCTCAGAATAATATTGCTTTCCTTCTTTAATTCTGAAATGTTTGTGGTTTATGTTGTTATATTTTATGTGATTTTTTTTTTTAATGAATTGTATCAGTGTGGCACCTAGAGCTCCAAGTTGAGATAGATGTCCCTCCTGTTATATATATGTGAGATCTGAGCCAGCCCTTGCAGCAGAGAGCTTGCAAAACAAGATGGAAGAGGTGTTTAAAATAAACAACAGGTGTTTTAGTAATACAAGTGTATTTTTCTTATACCGACAGCGCACAGCTTGGCATTTGTTCTGTTAATGGAGATAAATAAGCATATTGTTAGTGTAGTCTCAGCTTGCTGCTATCCCAACTTTTACCTGCCCGTATGTGCTGTAAGCAGTGTGAATATGGCAAAGATGCATGTGCACACCCAGCCATACAATTTCATCAAGGGATGGGTCTTCTCAGTTGTACTTTATTGTGGAAGGCATAAGTGACCATATCCACACCTGAATCAGATGATCTGTCAGCGTGCACACCTGTGTGGAGCCAAGGAAATAAAATCCAACTTCATCTGCTGGCTTCTGTGTATGTGCAGCTGGGGATAAGCTGTTTTGCCACCCAGAGAAATTTGTGACTTACAGTTTTTCCCCCATTCTGAATAGCTTGAAAACAGAGCCTGAGGCATTTTTCTTTTAAGTGAAGAGAGGGAGAAAGACTGTGAGAGCCTTCCTTCTTTGGGAAACCAGGGAGCTAACAGGAGACCTGGCTTCAAATACCTCACTGCCTGGTCCACACTGGGGCCTGAACATGCATCTAGCCTGTTTCCTCCTCACCTCCCCTCCAGCCTTGACGCTGGGTTATTGACTAGGTGATAGCTCCTATTAAAGCTATTCACTGTACATAAATTAAATATTCATTGGGACAGAGACACTGACAGAATAATTAAGTCAATTATCTGGAATATGATAGATCAGATTACAAATCCTTGATGTTACAAGCATTTAATTGTTTACACAAAGCGGAATAACTCCAGGGTCAGAGGGGAAGGGAGCCTTGCAACAGGATTTATAGTGGCCCTTTAGTTATGACCCTCTTTTCCAGGCAGCAAGCCAAGCCTCAGTTTCCCAGGTTAAATGTGCTAAGTACTGCACTACAAGCTACTTTGAAATGATATTTGGCATCTTGGTTGGTTTTTTTAATCACAAATTTTATCTCGGCTAGCAAAAGATTTTCTGTCAGAAAGAACACTTGTTCTTCACAAAGCAATTTCCTTTGTATAGTGACATTTTCACACAATCCCCCACTTCTGGAGGAAATTCTTGAGTGGGTCTATCTACAAACTTCTCCTAGCTGCTCACGCTGCATGTTGGGGCCTCTGAAATTACTTCACAGTTGTGACCTTCTACCCCCAAGTTCTTGACAAGCTTTGGCTTTTTCTCTGAATTTGAGTTGTGGATAGTGTTAATTACTGAACAATGGTGTTCTGTGAAGTGATTCACTTGTTCCCCATTGGGATCTTATACTAAGGACAGGTTTTTTTTTTCCCTATTGAGATTTTATAGTACTGTAGAAGAGAGCTACTCTTGAAAAAATTATGGTTACTTGTGCTCTGTCGGTGTCTGACGTTGGGGTTGCTTGAAGTAGTTCTAGGACAGCCAGACATTTCTTTGCCCTTCTGATGAGAAATCGAATCAACCAAATGCAGCTTGGCGTGTAATGGGGCGTCAGTAATTTGTGACAGCTGCTGTCTCTCAAGACTCGATGTAGTGACTCGGCAAGTCAGAAAGCTGGTTCTTTACTCCTTGTTAGGCTGGGTAACCTGGCAGTTCCCTGAGGTGGATCACATAATCCATCGGAGCAATGAAACTGCTCTTGTTGCAGCTGCCAGTGGCCAAGCTCAGTATCTTCAAGCTCGCCAGTTGGCCATGGAGATTTCGTTCTAACACCAGCCTTGTTTTTTGTCAACCAAAACACAGCCTTCTGGCTTCATAATTGTCTGTCATCATGAATCTTGTGAGCTGCAGGAATGAATACACGCTATAGCAGAATATCCTTCCAAATACAAGTCTGTTTTACCGAATGCCATTTTAACATTTAGTGTGAGCTGTCACAGAAAAAATTCGTACAGTTCGTAACAGAAGAATTAAGTAGATAGTGGTGTCTTTTCTGTATGTTTTTAAGCCACTCTATAGAATTCAATCAAGAATTGTGTCTTCTCTGTATAGAATAGTCCAATAAACCTTGAGGAAAGATGTAATTCTCATTTTTTATAACTCATTGTATTCCTTCCCCTTTACAACATGGCAGTTCATTGTGCAGCAGAGATAACTTTCAGAAGAATACCATACATTTGCCGCGCAGAAATTCTTATCAGTATCATGGAATGTATCAAAACCTATTAAGAGGAGAAAGAATTGGATAAAAAAACCAAAACATTCTAGTTCATTCAAAGCTGAAATGCAGTGAAAATATCTAGGGGGAAATTCTTTTTTGAGAGGCCTGTTTTAAAAGAACAGCATTGTTTGCAGAAGAGCATTTTCCCTTCTAGTGCACTACTGAAATCAATCCCAGTCTTCCCTCATGGCTGGAGTACCTCATGGCTAGCCTGCAGCTGGAGATTCCTCTCTCTGTGGTCAGTCTCCCTCTCACTGTCAGAGACTGACTGGAGAGCCCAGCTGCTATGTTTAGTAAAGCCTTCAACTGAATCTCACTGCCTTCAAACTTTAGTAGCAGCCTGGGTTTTGAGTCCCAATATACATCATAAATTGTAAAACGAGAATAGAACAGTGCCTGAATTCCATCAAGATTAGCCATTTTATAGGCATGAATGCTTGCTGGAGCTGAAATGCAGAATCTTTTGAGGTTCATTTATTGCTTGATTGTACGCACCACCAGGTTTGCCTTCTCATTATCTGAGTTCTCACTGCAAAGATGAGGCCTAAGGAGCCCTTTGGTATTTCAAACAGAAGTAATTGTAGAAGAGATTGACAACATACGTTTGAAAACAAACACTTCGTTTGGAATAGATAATAGATAACACTGACAAAAGCAAAGCACTGACAATTGGAGGCTAGCTTTTGTTTTTCTGAAGGGACTTAACCTGGAATTAGACTTGCTACCTTTCAAAATAAAATTAAAATCATCTTATATTGTAAAAGACTCCTCAGTCTGCACAAGTTTAGGAGCTCTGGCAAGCATGATGAGTCCAGGTCAGAAATGGCAGGGACTACCATACTTGAGTCATAGTGGAATTTTTTTTTAAATATATCTGAAAAACATGCAGTACAACAAATACCTGCACTACTTTCTATTTCCTTAATTGAACTAGCTTCTAGTATCCACATACTGGGTAAAGATTTAACGTGATATGGATGTCTGCTTTAAGTTGAGAAGAATCTGATTATTCAGGCACTTGTTTCTTCCTGACAGGGAGGGAAACCCGGAGTGATCACCTGACATTCAGGTGCCTGTGCTATAGACACTTACATTTAGCAAAATCAATTCCACCCATCTGATTTCTGTTAGATTGGAAAGATGGGGTCTGCTTTCGTTACATCTCTTGTATGTGCATCACTTCTCTGTTATGGGTAGTGTAACGAGTGGATGGCAGTGTGTTACATGCACTCAGTCTAAATCAAGTGGAAGTTGAAGGAGCAAAGTTTAAATTTTTGATAAAATTGGTGTGGAAAATAACAGTCAGTAATTCTGAACTTGTTAATTGTGTGGGCCTGAACTGTAAAGTCTGTTTCAACACCTATACAAATAGACACATTAAGAGATTTTTCAGAAGTGCTCAAATATGTGCTTTGGTGATGTGGCACCATGCTGGAGATATCAGAGGAAGCATCAAGGAGCTTAGCTCCTATAAGCTGTATAACAGTGCTAACACAATATGGATAAGCCCTCCTTAGGGGGAAGGATGAGTTTAGTCATATGGATGCAAGTTGTGCTACGTCACTCACCCTCAGGGTCAGCGAGCAGATCCTGGTCTTTCTCATTTGCTAGTGTGGACAGAGCTCTGCATTTGGGGCAGGCACCCAAATTGCTGGCTGTTGGGCAGCTCAGCCCTCCCAGTGTCTGGTGGAGCTGTTCTCCCTTATGTCAGTAGTTAAATATTTTCCAGAGCAGTGAGAAACATGGGTTACACATTGCAGTGGCCGGGGTGCAGACTAGGTGACCCAGACTGGAGTCACTTCTCTGCTGAGAGGTTCAGCAGCAGTGGACATCAATACAAGCCAGAGCAGCTCCAAAGCAGGTGAGAGAAGGGACCAGAATAGCTTATGTAGCAGCACTTGCCTGGAGGAGGTACACTAGAGAGATACGAAATTAAACTTAATTCTCCAGCATCCCTGGCCACTTGGCTGGTTGGGGTGCTCTTCATTCTGGTTACTTTTGTTTTTCACAAAGAATTTTCTAGACATTCAGTTTTTTTCTCTACGTAAAATATGACATTTTGGAACTCCTGAAAAACAGGTGATGTGGGAAGACATTGTATTCCCACTGCTTCTCCAGCTAATCTTGAAACTGGAACTAAAGTGTTGCAGCCACTTTGGAAAAATACAACAGAAGCCTTAATAAAAAAATCTTCCAATGGACTTTATACACCTTCACAGAAATGCATAAGCTGAGGAAAGAAAGAACAGATAAACAGTAATTCTAGAACAATTCTACAATAGTCATTTAGAATGTTATTGGTACTACTCTTCATATTGCTTCGTCCTGTGACAACAAGATACCCTTGTTTTTTAAGTGGCTAAGTAGAAAGATCTGAAAGGATTTCAGATGGGGAAAATGAGTACCATTGAATTTTTAAATCTTGCACAATTTTCATGAAAGTTTGCCTTTGGCCCTTGCAGTATCAAAATCTAGTTTCTAGAAAACTCTGACCCTACAACATCAAGAAACATTGAACCTTTGCGTGATCCAGAGAATAACATTGAATGCATTCTGTCCTATAACATTTAAATACAAGGGGAGAGTTTCTCCCCATTTGGGGAGAGTGAGAGATAGGAATTGGCACATTGCCGGTGTGGCTGCCAAAGCTGCATGAGAATTACACATTTATTGTGCACGTTGTATGTGCAAGAGGATGAGTGTAAAATGTATATTACGATTTTAAAGAGAAGTTTTTCTTCGCAGGTCTTGTCTGACAACAAATTGCTAAAATATCTTTTCAGAAATTTTTAACTGGTCTGTCACAGACACTGAATTCTCCTGGGCTTGTTGTTTTTTTCAATATTTATTTTATTCCACTATTACATTGTGTTTGGGGGGTGGAGGTTATTTTTGTTTTTCTGAGACGAGGCCATTATTTTTTCCTAACAACTGAAAAAAGGAAACCAGATGAAGGGTGTGTGATCATGAGGTGCACATGAAGAGAGGAGAAAGGACAAGATAGGAGATGGATTTTCATCCCGTTTCACTGTCTGTCAAAGCAGAGAAAAAGGGAATTATGACAGTGGCCTCTTTGAGTTTGTTTCCTTTCAGTGGGTTCACTGTACCTTTTTTCTCCCTTGATTATTACTGCCATTATACATAATTATGCAATTATACCTCCTAAAAGAGAAACAGCATTTGGTTGGTACTATATACACTTAGATAGTTGATGAACAGGCCATATAAATTGCACTCTGCCTGATTGTTCTCGATGGGGAATAGTGAGGAATTCTTTGCTTATCCAGTTTGGAAAATAAAAAGTATCTGTCTCTTTGGAGAGGTATTATCTCACATTCTTTGAGAATATAAATAGGTGAGGTACAATGAGTGGAGTGTGAATTAAAAAACAACAGCCTAAAAGCTTGACATTACGCTCATGGCAAGCACTCAGTGTTGTTCTGTGCTTAATGGTAAAAGGCTGTTTTTATTTCTAAGGAACATAAACTCTAACTAAGGAACAAAAAAGGTCTCCAGGGATGCAGCAGAGAGAGGTCTACTTGAAGAAAATCCTAGAATTCAAAATTAACAGTCTTTTGGAAAAAGACTACTGAAAACAAGAAGTGTGATAGAGGGCATGGAGGGTGTAGTGGAACAGGCTTCAACCCAGCCCATCTCTATGGAGCAAACAAGGAGTTCAATGGTTAAAAAAAAAAAAAAGCCCCACTGATGAAAGTAGTCTTTTTGCACCCTCTTAGATTGTACTAAGATTGTACTTGCTCTATTTTTTTGAAGGGATACTAGTACTGAAGCTTTTTCCCAAGTTTGAGAAGATTTCAGCTCCACCAGTCTCTGGCCATAATCCAGAATCAAAAACAGTGTACCATCTGGTGATCATTATCTTTAAGCACTGCAAAGAGATGGCTTAGCTAGATAGGGAAATATTTCTTTCCGGACTTTAGAAGATATGTCACTTGTGCTGTAATTCATCTACTTCACTCAGTATGGCCACCACAGCATGATTCTCAGAAACATTTAAAAGCTATGAGCAGTAGTACTGCTGTTTAGCGATCTGTTTTAATTCAGCTGGAATCAGATCCCAGCTGTTTAAGCAAAACAGAGCTGGAAAATATTCTCATGTAATATGGTCTGCGTTTGATAAGCATTTGATAATAATTTTGGTTTGCTCATTTTTTTAGCCAAAGAAACATGAAGAGGAGGATGGCACTACAGACACTGCAACCTCATCATCCAACAATCATGAGAAGGACAGCGGGGTGGGACCTACAGATGAAAGTCTGCGTAATGATGAGAGCTCAGAGCAAGAAAATGCACCTGAGGAGCAGAACAGCACAACCCTGCAGAGCAAACGGGAGCTGGGCCACAGTCAAGATACATTAGGAAGTGTTGAGCTCCAGTGCAATGAAAGCTTTGTGTCTGGGGAATACATTGAGTCTGATTTCATAGGAAACCCAGAGGAGGAATGCGAAAGGTTTCGACAGCTGTTGGAACTGAAGTGCAAGATTCGAAACCACGGGGAGTATGACCTGTATTACTCGAGCAGCACAATAGAGTGCAACAGAAGAGAGCAAGATGGAGTGGAGCATGAGCTGCAGCTACTTAATGAGGAACTGAGGAACATTGAACTTGAATGTCAAAATATCATGCAAGCTCACCAGCTCCAAAAGGTGAGGGATCAGTATGGAGACATTTGGACTTTACATGACGAGGGGTTCAGGAATTATAACACCAGCATAGATGTACAAAGAGGCAAACTGGATGACATCATGGAGCACCCTGAGAAGTCCGACAAGGACAGCTCCAGTGCGTACAACACGGCTGAAAGTTGCAGGAGCACTCCGCTGACTGTGGAGAGGTCCCCCGATAACTCTCTCCAGAGGATGATCAGCATAACCAACAGGAAAAACCTGAGGAGCACAATTGTGGCTAATCAGTCATCCTCAGCACAAAGCAACAGGGAGACAACCTCAGCCAAAACCAAACCTAGTGAGCAAAACAGTGCTGCTGAGGATGCAGTGCTGGCATCAGAAAGTGGCAAATTCGCAGACCAGGAAAAGCAGAGCAGCGAGCACATTCCCTACCTGTCTCCGTATCACAGCTCTTCTTACAGGTACGGGAATATACCTGCTCATGCGAAGCATTATCAAAGTTATATGCAACTGATCCAGCAAAAGTCTGCTGTGGAGTACGCCCAAAGCCAGCTTAGCCTGGTGAGCATGTGCAAAGACTCGCAGAAGTGTGCGGAGCCCAAGATGGAATGGAAAGTGAAAATAAGGAGTGATGGGACGAGGTACATCACAAAGAGACCAGTTCGAGACAGAATTCTGAAGGAACGTGCCTTAAAAATTAAAGAGGAGCGCAGTGGAATGACAACAGATGATGATACGATGAGTGAGATGAAGATGGGTCGCTACTGGAGCAAAGAAGAGCGGAAGCAGCATTTGGTGCGAGCTAAGGAGCAGAGGAGACGGCGGGAGTTCATGATGAGGAGCAGACTGGAGTGTCTTAAGGAAAGTCCACAGAGTGGCAGCGAGGGCAAAAAGGAAATTAACATTATTGAACTGAGTCACAAAAAGATGATGAAAAAGAGAAACAAGAAAATCTTGGACAACTGGATGACAATCCAAGAACTGATGACACATGGTGCTAAGTCTCCAGATGGCACAAGAGTGCACAATGCCTTTTTATCAGTTACTACTGTATGAACGCAACTTCTTTCAGAGTATACTACCAGTTTAGGTAGAGTACGATTGCCTCGTTCAATGTGGCATTTTTATATATTTTGTGACTGTTTATAGTTTGACCTTTTTTGTAAGCAAAATTACCTGGTAATTTTTCATTTGTTTTTCATATAACGGTACCTTCTTTATCTGGCAGTCTTTCTTTATCCTGCAATATATTCATATTATTCATTTGTAGGAAAAAAAAAAAGAAAAAGAAAAGCAAAACAAAAAAAGTGGAGAAGCCAATTAATTTCTTAACCTAATACATATCCTGTAGCTTAAGATCTGGAATTATTTCTCTAGTTTTCTTTTTCTACTTTAGTAACAGTACAATACCAAACCAAAATGCTTTATACTATGTCCTTGGCTTAACAAGTTTTAAACTTTTACATCTTAGATTGCATCTGTTTATAAATCATATGCCACATCCCATCGTATAGATAAGAATGACATTTTTCCAACTACACATTGTACAGTACATTTAATCTCTAAATTGCAATTGTATTTGTCCAAGTAAAGTGTAGGTGGGCAATTCTCCTGTGTTATGTAGTGGCATTGGTCATGTAGCTGGGCAGTACGTGATAATTGTGAAGATGAAAGAGAAATAAATTATTGCTTATCTTTAAGAAAAAAAAAGAAAGCCAAGAGTTCTTTGACTTAAATTGAGCATTTGCCTTTAAAGGATGAGTCATTTCGCTATGCATGGTATTTACAGCATGTGGAGATTTCAAGAATACAGGACAATTCCATAGACTATTTCTTATGAATTAGCTTTTCATTTTGCAGAACACATAAGAGTGCATGGGTTTCTGGCTTTCTCTTACCTGCTATTATTAGTTGATTGAATGATTCATTGATACATTACCGTGTTGTACGTTGTCAGGTAACTACTGTGGGTCCTTTCCCTGGCTGAGCTTGCTATTTGTTCTACACATACAAAACATAAACAGAGCCTATGCCTAACTTTGAGCCAAATCTCATGCAAGAAAAACTAACAGTGGCTGTCACTGACATTTTCACAGAAGATGAATTAAGGAAAAATAGAGAAGGAAAGACAATTAAATGAGTTAAGGGTTTAAATTTATTGTTGAGAAGTATCCAAGTCTTTTAGAACTGGGAGCTGTCTGGGGCTTAGGACCAAAGGCAACTTGTTGCCTGGGTGCCTGATGGAGTAGGGCATTGTCTCTCTTTGTCTCTCCCAGCAGCAGAGGCACCTTGGCTGCCACTGGAGCATCTCCTGAGCTGCTCACTGGCAGCCCAGTGACTTATGGAAAGCTGAAATGACTAGTCCTGGGCAGTCAGCGGGGTTGAAGACTTTGCCTCATAGCCCCATTTTTGGTGTCCCTGAGCATGACTCGCAGAAGTTCCTACTGATTGAAGTGCTTTTAGCAGCAGGATTTGGTGCTGAAGTCACTTGGCATGAGGCTTTAAGAGATATGCTTAAAGGGGCAGAAAGGCACATTATGGTATTTCCAAATTATCCAGTTCTGGGAATCAGTCATTTATTTTCTAACCACTTTTGGCAGCAGTAGGTATTGGCAGTGTTCTCTGCATCTCTAGGCATGTAAATACCGTTAAGAACACTACTCCGTGAGTGCTTAGGAAAATTATGCCACTGACAGTTCACAGTTTGATAATCAGGAAATTCACCCCACCAGAGTCAGGGAAACAACACGCTAAATCCTCACTAAACAACAGCTGTTCATGCACGATGAAGAATACTTCCACTGTTTCCTGTTAAATTAGAAAAAGTGTGGAATCCAAGACCAGAGAGGATCACAGGGAGACACGGTACTGCTTCAAGGGGCCATTATCAGATTGTCCCCGCAATGGAAGCAGGGACCAACCTAAGTCATCTAAGAAGGTACGCATTCTTCTTCTAGAGTACATCAAAGCACAGAGATTTGGCTGTTTGCCTCACTGCATTCCAGTGATCACACTTGTGAAAACAGGTCTCATTCTTAATCAGAGTTCAGTGGCCATCAGCTTTGGTAATGGCTACTGTTACACCTTTCCCTTAGACACAGTACTTATTCTTCCCATTATTAAATCATGACTCAGAGCTCCTCTCAAACTAACTATTATGACATCCAAATTCAGAGAACAACCTGAATTTTCAGAAAATGTAATATCATTACTTCATCACTGAGAAATAAAATTAGGAAAGCCCATGTCTAATTAGAGAAAAGACCCAACTGGATGGAGGGATGTGTGTGTGTTAAGTAATGGAGAATAATTTGAGAAACAAATAAACAATATTTATAGAGATGGTATATTAATGGGCTGTAAATGGAAATCTGAGGAGCTCTGTCAAAATCTAGCAGGAGACAAGAAGACAGAGAGGGGTATCACTGGTGGCACACTATGGTGTGGTTTCTAGATCAGCATATACCTGCCAGAGCTCAGCCACCTTCTCCCTCCTTCTTCACCTGCTGGAATCAGTATGTCCCTGCCCAATCCTTAATCTGGAGTTTTTCCAGCAGCCCGTGGTTTGGGAGAAGTGTTGTGTTTTGCCCTGATGAAATGTCTTGGTCCTTTCTGCTAGCACCGACAATAAACCCCTCACCCCAGAGCAGGGCTGCGAGACCACCCAGGGTGGTGATGCTGAGGAGCTGAATGGCAGGCGAGTGTTTCACTGCTCTCAGCTGGTTTCTCTGCAGGGCAGGACTCGGCATTGTGCTCCCTCATCCCAGCAGTTCTTTATCAGTGAAATCCAAGGCTGATATCCCACATGCTGTTTGTTCCTGCATATACTTTTTTTTTTTTCAAATGTCATCATTTTTAATGAGGAAAATAACATTTTAGCACCAAGGCAAATTAGAAGAGAAGAAATGAAATACATTTCATGTTGTCATAAATCTTTAAAGAAAAAAGACTTGTCTGTTGTGAGAACTGTTTTTTTTTTCATGTGAAGGAACATAAAAATGAAAACACCTTCCAACTGGAACAAGACCAGATCTGGTTTAAGAGGGTTGCTTGCAGCTCTGAGATAAAGAGTGAAAGGCAGGGAAGGGGAGCTACACAGGTGTGTTATCATGGCCACATCACTGCTGCGGAAGGAGTTAATGTCCCACTCATTCTTTCTCCAACCCTGGTACCCACTGAGACCAGTGGGAGGTAATTTTTCCTTTGAAGCCAGCAATATGGCCTTGTAAAAAGAGTTATCTTGTGTCACTTGACAACTGTATTGTCAGCTGATTTAGGAGCGTTGCTCACCATAAAAAAGGTTAAAATCTGTGGGATCCCTGGATCTTCCTCTCCAAAGTAAGTATCCTTAAAGGGAAAATTGTATTTTTGGTATGATCATGGCAGTAAACCAAACCTACTGCATTGGAATATTATGTTTTTCAAAAGAAAGAAACTGATCACACTATCTGAATGGAACGAGAGCAATCAGAGATGAAATCTAATCTGTGCTTGATGCATTGCCCTGTAAGAGGACTGCAAGGATCTCAAAAGAGATGATGCAGCGACTTTAGCATTGTGCTTTCTGAACTTGTGCGGATTGAATTATTCATTAATATCATGATGCCTGACTTTTTCCTTTTTTTTTTTTAATTTAACTAATGTTCATTTCTAGTGCCCATTTCTTGGTACAAATTATAGAACAGCACCCTCCGTGCATGACATGGCTTCAGCGCCAAAATACTTCTTGACTCAAGGCTGGAATTACTCCAGGTTTTGTTTTACTTCGGTTTTAATATTTAAGCTGCTAATCACAAACATGTATGGGCTAAGTGTTCTATTAATATCCGTTTTATGGACCTACTGCTTTTTCAAAGCATAAAATGCTCTTGAGGAGCCAGGATAAAATTAATGCGATGGGAACTGGTATTTGGGTAGAGCAAAACAGAGTAGCTGTCATAAACCTGTTGGTGTTACTCTCTGAGAGGGGCCAGTTGGCTAATGCCTGCTGGAGGAGAAAGGGTATTGCAGAGGGATCATGAGCAGGTTTTTTTTCTTTAAATGCCTTTTCTCTGAAGCACATTTCTTTGTTTAAAGATGAGCATTCCCCTTGGATGGCTATTGCTGCATTTGTGAGGCTAAGCGTTTTGCTCCACTTTTTAGTTAGAGATAACCGCACCATGTATAGATTTTGCTCAGGTTTTCAGATGTCATTAATCTTGCCCTAATGTCAACTCCTATATGGACAGCTGACTGGCTTTTGATGGCGTCTCTGAGAGGAGGCACACCTGGGGATTTGGGATGCACATGGCAAGGCAGGCAGCCCAAATATAGTCCCTGGGCCCTTCTTGGGAGCAAGTGGGTTCCTGTCCTCCTAGGGAAAGGGTCCAGCTCTTTCTGCGAGAGCCTTCAGCTATGTGCAGCTTTTCCTGCTCCTGGCAATTAAGGAGATTGATTTCACTGGCCCAACTCATGTGGTTCTGAGCCAGGAAAAAATGGCATATGTGTAGCAGTTCAAAACATTGATACCAGTGAGGTTAAGAAGTGGAATTATTCTGTCGTAAAGATTGCTTAGATGGTGAAAACTGCTTGACAAGCAAAAACTGTTTGGCCAGTGAGCCATGTTAGACAGATATTTAGAAATACACTTGTTTTTTGGTTTGTTTGTTTCTTTTTAACAAACAAGATGAAGTAGGTCAAAGGAAGGGATTGTCTCATATCCCATCCTCGGTGTGACAGCTGTGGGTAGTGTGGCTGAGCTACAGGCATGATATGACTACTGATATGGATTGTAAAGTAAAACTGAAGAGTTAAGTTACATCCAGATGTATGTGCTGCTTTTCACACTCCCTAGACCATGGGGATGAGCAGAGCACAGGACCCACTCCTCACTAACTAATTAGTCAGTCTCATGCCAATATTCCCTGCTGAGAGCTTCTTTCTTCAGTAAAGGTACAAAGATGTCCCAAAACAGTATTCTTTGGCATCCCAAAATCCAGAAGTGACAGCATCATCAAGGAGATCAGGGGTATCTCAGCACGATGTGTTCTGGGATATACTCAAGGACCAGGGCAGGGTCATCAGCAATGTTTCACAGAGAAAATGTATGCTTCTTCCCACTACAGACTAGTTCATGGTGTAGGTATGAGCTTCTAACTTTTCTTTTTTGCATTTGGATTTTAAATTTGCTTTAAAACCTGAGTTTCCTGGCTCTGTAAACTCATCTTGCATTTTTAAGCCTGCATGCCTGCCTGCCTGCCTGCCTGCCTTCCTTCCTTCCTTTTTTCCTTTCTTCCTCTTTCCATCGCTCTCTCCCTTTCCCTCTCTTTTAGAAGCAATATTTTTCTGAACTTGAAAGTTAATAAATATTGGGGGGGGATTTCGCTCAGAGAAGTAATTCTTTTCTCACAGATCAGCTTATCAGCACAAATGGAAACCCTTGTCTAACTGTAACTGTAGGTTTCCATCTCTAGTCAATTTTAGGTGATTTGGTTCATTTGGTACGTTTCCTGTTCCACTTGAAGCTCATTCTGCTGAAGTGCTGCAAGTGTCTTTGGTGGTGTCGCTGTACAGAGTGCATTTTTAAGCCATGGAGGAAAGGAAGACCTTTTAAAACATGTGTTTCTTTGTGAGACACACAGTAACATCCAAAGCACATATTAACCCAAATAACTTGATACAAGCAGTAAATTGTGTTATTCTGTGGGTGTCTACACAAAGGAACATCTCACACCTCCATTGCCCAAGATTCAATTTGAGAAGTAAGACATTGGTTCTATTCTTTTATATATTTTAAACAATTCAGTCCCTAATTTTTCTGCTCTTAAACTGATGGTAAAGCAGATTAGGAAAGTCTGTTTTGGCCCAGGAACAAAGCAGTAAGCTTCAAATATTGCAACAAGGTCTTATGTCAGTCATTTATTGAGACTGGTGTTGGTCATCAAAACTCAGAGCTTTAATTCTTTGTCTTAATTCACTTGGAAACATCTGCACCACAATAAGTATTCAACATACTGTGGTATTTGTTCTTCCAATACATTCCCAAAACTGTTTAACTTATTGCTGAGTGCTAGGAGCAAATCAAAGCTGACATCTGGCTCCAGTGACAAAAAATCGAGAGCACAGAGAATTTTAAGTGTGAAGTGAATATAGAAAACTCTCATCTTGACAGTGGATAAGAAGCCAAAAGAAGAAAATTAAAATTGCATGATGAAAGATGAAAAGGTTGAAGTCACTGTTTTGACTACTGGACCTTGCAGGAAAGATATTTGAAGAAAGAATGAAATAGAAAGTTAAGTGGGTGAATATCACATAAAATTTACCACAGATCAAAATATTACTTTTTTTGCACTTCAAAGGCAACCCTCTTATTTTCATAGGTTATTTAACCCCACTGGCAATCTCTGCTATGCATAAATATTTTTGATGGCATGCAAAGTGTCTTCTTAATGGTGCATAGACACTATATAGTGAGCAGGTTGAACAGTATAAATATTCATGTCAGCAAAGATGCTGTCAAATTCCTGACTTGATGTGATATCAAAAATTAAAATATAAAAAGGATATTCTGTTTTCTCGCCTCCTTTTTTTTTCCCAAGTTTGGCACCTGGCTGTATGGTCAGGGTGAAGAAATGCCTCTGAAAGATTGTATTTTGGTTCAGGGAATTCAAATGAAAGCTCCTCAAACTCGACAGTTTAATTTACTTCTCTTAAGCTCTTTAATACCAAACTTATCAGTTCTCTCTGTTAGGCATTAACTTGTTAAATGAGTCTTAATTATACATAAGCAGATGGAGATTTGAATTAAAATTACCTTACACTCGAGTGGCTTTAGTTCATTATAACATATCTTCCTCTTAATCATTTAGGCAGTCTCATCATCTTTCATATAGAAAGTTATTAAAGTATTCCAATTTCCATATTTCTTCAGATACATCCACTATTAAATGGCACGTAATACACATTAGTTGGTGTCTTATACCATGCAATAGTTAGTGAATTATTCATGTCAGTGACAATTTTTATACTTTTATGTCATCTGTATCATTTTATTTTTAAGGGTTTATATTTACAGAATACCTCATATTTTACCTCATCTCGGTTTTCAGTGCAAGGTTGACTGCTTCACCATTTTTGCCGGTGTGAAAAAGAGTAACATCCACTCTAGATTTTGCTCTCCCATTAGCTGAGGAATGGAAGTGGATCCAAAGTAGCTCCCATTCCCAAATAAGTGTATGTTTACTGGGAGCCTTGGAAAGGTTTGAGAAGGAGATAAAATTTCTAAAGGAAATCACAGCTAGTCTTCTAAGCTCTTGCTTTAGCACTATCATCATTTCTGGATTCTCCAACACGAAGAAGATGATCCTCAGGATTTGCCTGCCCTCCAAAATGAAAAGGTTTTGTCTAAAAGAAGAAAATTATTGAAGGCTTTTGCAGGCTTCAGTGGGCATCACGTCACCTAACTTTAATGACTGGGATACTAGTTAAATTAGTCATCTAGGTTAAGAGTTTAAATTAGCACCAGGAATAGAGAGGAGACACCTCCAAAAGTCAGATGATTTCCCTCTTTAGGAAAGATGTTCTGTGGGGGACACTTGTCCACCTGATTCAGACGGGACCTCAAACTTTTACATAGCTTTAGCTCAAAAAAAAGGATAGACAATAGGTAACTGGGTATAAAAAACTCTTTTTCCCCCTGTTTTTAAAGGCTCCTGAATGCATATGCTGAGACAGTCACGTGTCTCTTGTAGACAGAGAGCAACCCCAAGCAATTTAATCAACCTCTGCTATGTACCTCCTGGGTAAAATCAAGAAAGAATTGGACAAAAAGTAGCATTTTAGTTCCAGTAAGCAATTTACAGCCATTCACAAAGGAAAGACCAGTGGGACTTTTCAAAGACAGAAGCATCCAATATTCCCTGATAAAGGCGGCAGACTATTCTCAGCATCCCTTTAGCTAATATATTAACCAGGTATCTTCAGCGTCAAATAATGGGTCTATAATACAGAAATAACTGTGTTAGCTGGATGATAGAGAATGACATCTCAGGCAAAAGGCTGAGTCTGCACTGGCAAACACCGCAGCCATCATCAAGAAGTGGGACAAGTCTATGAGAGGCTTTTGCAGAAATAGGATACTGCCATTTAATTGAGCGTGTTTAGAAGGAAAGGAGGCTCACTACATCCTGGGAGCCTCAGCAAGACACTTGGTCTGCATGTCCATTTCACTCCCCAGCTCCTCTGGAAGTGCTGATGCACTTTAAAATGTGGATTTATCATGGTTAATGTCAATGTATTCCAGTTCTGCTTCCTTGAGAAAGAGAGGATGCTGCTGCTTGACTTGCAGGAGGTTTATGAGGAAAACTACCAGAGCTTATGAGGCCCCGAGGAGTTGGGGATCTTGTCTAAGGGCAATCTGTGAATTCAGTGTGAGGACTTTCCTGCACTTGTTATGAAAAACTGCAAAACCTAACTTGATTATACATCTTGTTTTAATTTTCTGTTGTTTTCTTCACATCCCCACAAGGGAGCATAATGATAGCATAGACTCACAGCCCCCTGCGTAGACTCCCAACCACATCAGCTCCCCACCATGCCACAGTGGGCCCTACTGTAACTGCAGTACAGTTTTCTGCTGGTGAGAAAATGCTTTTGGTGATAGCAAAATGCTGGAGAATATGACAGCACATTGAAGTCCCTGTGACACTTGCACTGAGGAGGCTGTTCATTCATGTAGGATATTCTGTGACTGGTTAATGATGTTGTGGACTTTGTTAGGCACACCGATGTGTTGATGAATTTGCTTCAGTATAGACCTAACACTCTGGGACCGATAGTTTTTGGGGTGTCACTTCCTCAGGCTGTGCAAACCACTTGCTTCTGACAAAACAGCTGCCTGCTACACGGAACCAAACCCATGCTTAAACAAGTGCAGAATTTTATTATCTTCTTAAATATACTGAAGGAAAATACTTAAAAGTAGTGTAATCTTACTTTTCAACCACTAATGGAAATATGAACATGCTTACTGTGTATGGTCTAGAAAATGTTAAGATATAAATTGTCAAAGATAAACAAAACCTACCACATAACCAATAAATACACTTCCTTTATGGCCATTGGCAAAAATATTATCCAAGGCAAAATGACCTACTTTAACCAAACCTCTGTACAATATGGAGAGGGATGGTATTGCACTCATTTATAATCACCTTGATGGATTAGCCATCAAGGACACAATACTCCAGGAAAGAGGAGAGAAGAGGCTGCCTTCACAGCAGGAAGATCTTCTCATTAGCCCATTGACAGTGCAGCAGAGAGATGGACAAAAGCACCCCTCGGCTTGCAGAGGAAGATGAGTGAAGCTGGCTGCACACTTTTTGTCACCAAGTCATACCCCTACATGGGTGCATGGACCTGTATAGGTCCAGTGGATTCGGACTCAACAGAGCAGCAGTCAACATCCAGGCAGGGAGAGCTCAACTAGATTTGTGTCTTTCTGAGAATATAGTGATAGGAGCCATGGAATTTCCTTAGACATTTCCAACCCCATCCTCTTGTTTAATACCTTCATTCATGACCTGGCCAATGTGGCAGAGTGGACCCCCAGCAAGTTTGAAATTATATGAAACTGGGAAGAGTGGTTAACACACCAGCTGGTTGTGCTGCCATTCAGAGGGACTTTGACAGGCTGGAGAAATGGGCAAACAGGCATCTCCTGAAGGTCAACAAAGGGAAATGCCAAGCCCTGCACCGGGGAAGGAATAACTCCGTGCACCAATATGCACTGGGGGCCAACTGGCTGGAATACAGCTTTGCTGAAAAACACCTAGGTTTTCTGGTGGACACCAAGTTGAACATGAGACAGCAGTGTGCCCTGATGACATCAGTGGAGAGCAGAGTGCTGTGTCCAGTCCTGGGCTCCCCCACATAAGACAGACATGAACACACCAGACTAGGTCTAGTGAAGGGCCACAAACATAATGAAAGGACTGGAGCATCTGTCATAATGATGGATGAAATCCAGCCCATTCCTTTCAAAGGACGAAATTCAGCAGTATCCTAAAGGATACCAGTAGCACAGTTCCAGAGCACATGACCTCACCGACAAACAAAGTCCATCTTCTACCAGTTCACATCTCCATCAGGGCAGTAGGATTAAAAGCCCAAACCCACAACCCTGGGGTTTCTGGAACAAAACAAGGTATTTTCAGTTGGTTGTTTTTTCCCCCACAAGCAACCTGCAACCAGCATGTGAATGTAATGTTAACTTGCAATTGCATCATATTAGCAGTTTGACATTGCATCTTACTAATGCTTGTTTTGCCAGGGTATAGTGTAGAAATATAATCATATTAACACTCTGAAAGCAAACACAGAGGTGGTATAAATTGTTAATGCAATCTTCTTTTAAGCAGCTTGTTTGAACAGTGCATTGGTGTGTGAGAAAATGCCAGCCTTTCAGTCTTTCTAAATAGTGCAGTGCTTGCAGTCCACTGCAGAATAAATGTATACATGCTGTTTAAGGTAACAGATGTTCATTTGCTGTATGTTCCCATGAGCTCCCAATCTTTCGACTGCATTCTGTTACCATTTGTCTGAGACCCACCTGTGAGCCAGCGCAGCAGTTTCCTAGACACAAGGTTGCCTCGCTGACATGTCACATACAAAATTGGTGGGTTTTGTTGACGTATATTCCTGTAAGTCTTCCTCTGGTTTTTCTTCCTATGAGTGGGACCATTAATTATTCTGAGTTGCATCATCAGACTGAAAATGGCAGCCTCTGTGCAGAAATGATGCAAAGCTGTTTGGATTCTTCAAACTCTGAAGATCAGCCTTTAAACCAACTAATTAAGTTTTCTGCTTGCTGCCATTGAAAGCCTCAGTCAGATATAATTAAAACTGAGCAGCAGATGACAGCGGTGGCATTTGTCAGAATCATCCAGTGGTTCAAATACCAGTTCTGACAGAAATGTCAGACTGATAACACTCCCATCTTCCCCATGCATGCCAGGGAAAGCAGGAAGAACTTTTATTATAAATGCCTGCCTGATAACCTTTATGAATCCCGGAACACCAAGCACAACACACAAAATTTCATTATCCTAAGAGAGGATACTCATTTCCCATGAAGTAAACCCTGCAGCTCCTTGGGCTTCCTTGTACTGACTGTGCCTTTCAGGACACCCTTTCAGAAATGCAAAGGGGAAGAAAAGCCCTGATCCTGAAGTATGGGTGATTCCAGCCTCGCAGACAGCTAAGCTGGAAGAGATTCCTTAGAGAGTTAATGAGCTGAAACCAAATCAACATATTCCTCATCTAGAAAGGGCAAAACCATAACACAGGCTGTGTAAGCTATCCTTGAGCTGTACAGAAAGGTGAGAAGACAGAGTCCTTTCTGTACAGAGTTTAAATTGAACCATTACTGCTAAAGATCACAGAACAGCAGAGTAAACAACAGAGACAGCCGAGAACAAATGAATAGGGAAAAATTACTTTTGGAAACATTTTGAGATTACATTTGCTGCAGCTTCATATGCAGGTTTTCCCTATTTTGTCTCATCAGTTTTGCCAGCACATTTATAATATGCTCTTCCTGCCACTCTGTCTTTCTTGCTTGAGAGTTTGGGCATTTTCTTTTTTATTATTATTTTTTTTTTCTTTTTTAATTTTTTTTTTTTGTTGTTTTTTTTTTGTTTGTTTTTTGTTTTAACTAAATGGAGATCAAAAAGGAGAACATGTCGGGAAGGGAATCAGTGGCACTTTGAA
>KZ505720.1:1151539-1199871 GCA_002844005.1 Limosa lapponica baueri
GCCTCACCAGTGCAGAGTAGAGGGGGAGAATGACTTCCCTCGACCTACTAGCCACACTCTTCCCTATGCAGCCCAGGATTCCGTTGGCCTTCCTGGCCACAAGAGCACACTGCTTGCTGATGGTCTGTGATCTGTTCAGGATCAACGTTTCTGTTTTGCTGTCAATCTCAGCAGACCACATCGCGCTGTTTTGCGCACTGAATGCAATGACACCGCCTTCTCTCTGAGCTCTTTCCTTTGTAGTAAGTAATCAAAGAACATTTACACTTTCCTTTCTTTTGACCTTTATTAGATAAGTAGGCACCTTAATTGGGATGTTTTGAGATGAGAGAGAAGTCTGGAAGGATTCTATTCTGGGATGTAAAGGTCTCAGAGATCACCCTTAGTATTTGTGGCAGAACTGCATCAAAATTAACATATTACAACAGATTGTGTCAGGCTGGATTGCAAACTTTTCTGAAGCAGGGTGAGCAGAAAGGTCACATTCCTCATCAGCTCATATATCAGGCAGCATGAGGGTATCCGAACAGGTTAAATTTTTCTTCCAGGAAATAAAATCAAAGTTTCCCATTTTCAAGTCCCAGCTGTGCCTCTGAATTTCCATTCTCTTTGAGCAAGGCAGCTAGCTTCATTACATAGACATATAATTTTGGTTTCTGAGATGATCCTTGTTTAAATTATAACATGCCATTAGCAAAGGTCCTTTTGTGGTGACTGTAGTTAATGCAGAGTTCTTCCCATCTTGCTCACCTACACACAAGTGCATATTGTGCCCTTTGTATTCTGTCAACTGGAGGACCTGTAGAATGATTTTCTGCCCCCAAAACTGATTTAACACCTTTCGCTATTATGCAAATAAAATGGGAAAAATAGTTTCCCGATTTCTTTCGACGGGCTGAAGCTGGCGGCTCAGGACTGCTTACTCAGGTCTCAGCGTATAATGGGAAATGCCTACACATCGGTGTCTGTCAAGCCTCACAATAGGAGAGCAGCCGAGCACTGTGGCACCCGTCCCCGTTCAGAGCCAGGATAATGGCATTGCAGCTCAAGTGGAAGGATGAGCTCGCCCCGGCTTCATGCTTCAGCGTGCTATCGAAGTGACAGGCTATTTTCCATTGGTGGTTTGAAAGTCTTCTTATTTTATTAATCCTCTGGTCAAGGAACAAAACCGGAGTTTTCTGTTAAACACTGCAGCAAAATCTCATGGCTCCCAGTGGCTCTGTTTGTGCCCACGCTGCCTCTGGGCAAGCCAGGTAAATACATGAGCTCCGCTTCCCTTGTGGTGGCCGACGCTTCCTCAGGCCTGGGCCAGTGAGCAGTGCTGGGAAGCCAAAAATGCCAGGCAAATGTTTTGGAGACGCAGCCTGCTCTTGTGGAAAGAGAGATGGTCAGCTTAACTCATGTGGGAGAGAGGACACGCATGAACATCTGCCATGCTTCACGGCACCGTGAACAATGCAAGGTTATCACCAAAAAGCCGACGAGTTCTTTTCAGAAGATATCTTCTCCCTAGGACATGTCCCACAGAACTACAGCCCAATCCCAGATAAAATACTGCATTTTAATATTTTTTTCCCTTTCATTTCGTCTCCATCCCTTTTTTCTTCTTTTTTTTTTTTTCTTTTTTTTACAAAAGCATGCTGTCTTTCAATTAACATAGTAATGACCTATTGTCACCTGTTACCATGCTAATCCTGAGCTGGTGTGAAATTACTTTATAATAAACACTATGGAGTTCTGACTTTCAATTAATTTTTCACATGCTGTGCTAAATCAGATTAACTGTACCCCACCCTTTTGACCACAGACATAATTCCTTCCTTATAATGAAATAGAGGATTAATTTATATGAAGCATATCTATACACATTTGCAAATAAATGTAAAGATAGACTTTGTACCATATTTGCAGTGCTCACTGTGTCAGGTTGAATATAGACTTTCTGAGATTATTAATTTTTGTGTTCACTGGGGTGGTGAAGGATATTGCTGGGTTTTTTTATTATTATTATTTTCACTAAATGTCTGCAACTAAGAATGGATAAAGAAATGGAGTATAAGAGATTGGTACCTTCCACAGGGAATTACAGTGTACAGCATTATGATGAACTGAAAAAATGTAAACACTGCAAAATTAAACTCGATCACCATTAATTTACTAAATTGCCTGTCATCCTTCAGGATGTACAATCTGACCAAATATAATAAATGCAGCTGTTTGGTCTTTTTAATAGTCATTAGCATTATGAAGATGGTCGATAGCTTGAGCAAAGCCTTTGAAACCCTGTATACCAGTTTGGGGAAACTGCATAAAGTAAGTTTTTTAAAATGTCTTTATCTTCTGTGCAGAAAAAGCTTCCAAAAACTCTCTGGTTTTGGTAGCTTCAAAGGTGCAGTAGGCTAATACGTACTGTGCCATTTCATAATCAAAAATTACTATAAATCCAGAATTGACCTTTGCTGTTTCTCCATGCACTCTTTTTCCCTCAGTAGCTTAGCTGTGAAGCCCGAAGGTGCAGAATCATTGCAGATACCAATTTCCTCCTTGGAAAAGTAACAAAGATGAAAATGGAGTATTTCTGCAAGCTTGTGGATGCCTGTATTTGTCTGTGCTAGTTTCTCCTTTGATTCAACCTGCTTACCTGGTCCAAAATCTGAAGGTTTTCACCCAGATTCTTAAAGCAATTTATCTCCTTGGGGATTGTATGGGCAAGCTGTTTGGCCAAACTCCATTCCAACCAGTTTTGGGTTTTTAGCTTCCTGTGCTGAGGTAGATAGTTCAGAGCTAGGCTGGAGCTCCCTGCACACCACTGGACTGCTCTATACAGACCTGCTGGCTCCTCCTGTCCAACGTGATATGCCAGAGCAGCACCAGGCCTGTGCCAGATGATTACCAGATCATTCAGGTCATAAGAAATGTAGAGAAACCATACTCAACTCGTCTTTGGAATAGGAAACAAGAACAGGACTAGCTGAGATTAAAGACACATTTCATTTGTGTTTACTATAGCTTCTTTGAAATAATAGCACTGCTGTGCACAAGCAAAAAGTCATTGCATATTCAGTGTTTATTGGCTTAATACTGAAATTTCAATGCACTCTTTTTCATCGCTTTTCTCATACTATTTGTGAAGTCCAAGCATACAATAATAAAACAAAAAGAAATCAGCCTACCTAGAAGGATAAGAAACAGAAAAATGACCTGCAAGATGCCAGAGCTGGGTATTCTTGTCATCGTGTTGCAGGTTGTATCAATAAAGTGAATGTACTGGTATTAGCATTTGGAGTAATACATTCCAGGAACAACAAAGTGAGCTAAACCTAGTTAGAGCAGGTCAAACAAACGCAATCTCCGCAAAGGGATTAAGGTGGTCGGAAGAGACATCAAATTATTTTTCCATTTTTCCTTAGGACTTTCTATGGCACATCTGTAATGAAAAGTCTTATCTCTGCCTTTTATTATGTAGCTTTTTAACTGTACGTATGATCTGACTTGGACTGATTCCAGCTTTGTTATTGAAAATCTGCTTTCAAATGCAAAAATAAAAACACTGAAGTAATAGCTGTTACTTTGTGTACAATGACAGTACAAAATGAATGAGTCATTAATAGCTTTTTCATTATATTATTTCAAAATGTTTTACCAAACATCCGTAAAAAACTTCACCATTACTACTACTTCCACCACCTGCAAGTAACATATCACTGCATAGATAAACTGATTACAAGCCTTAGCCACATTACGATAATCTGTCACACACACATATTTCTTTCAACTATCTCCTTTGCTTTGAAGGAAGCAAAGAGAGGAGAGATCACATAAAATGCTCCTGTCATTATTGCCTGGAGAGGAGAAGTGCCTTCAGCTACCCAATTACGGTATTCCAGTCAGCAAAGCTCACTCTGTTTTCCCCATCAGATGTTAAAGTATTGACAGCTCCTGTCTACTTATGCGCTGCAAATCAACATGTCCAAAAAGTAAATTGGGATATAATAGTAGTCCCCTCACTACGTAAAACAGGTCACCAGCTCCCTTCATTCATTGTATTGCCCTTCTGCTTTGGTAGAAATAGATTAATGAATTGGGGGAGGGAGGTATAAAAGTAACACACTGCTTTTCAGTTTGAAGGGTTGGTGAGTGCACCTCCCTGCACCTGCCTACTTTCTACATCTTTGATCACATGATATGGTCTGATGGAGACTGGTGATCTGCAGTGCTCAGCTCCAGGCAGAAGCGATGATGGGCAGTGAGATCAGCATTCCATCATGCCGTGTTTATCCACCAAAACAGGGGGAGAGTTGTCTAACACTTCCATGGGCCCTTTTGACCAACTAGTAATGTCATCAAGTCACCTTCTCCACCAGTCTATTGCAGATTTATATTTGCTGTGGTTCCTGTGCCTGGCTGGCTCTGGGCTCTGCTCTGTCCCTTTTGGAAACACTCTCCAGGCAGAGGGGTGAGGACACATAACAGAGAACCCTTCTTCTAATCATGCAGCACCGAGATGCATGTCATCTTCTGTGGACAAAGGAGAAAAGAGAGGGTAAGACAAACCCTGAGGCTAAGTAAAAGAGGTTAAAAATGCAGAGATCAGTACTTTAGTTAGACTGTTGGGGGAAAAAAGAGAAAGATTGTACTTTCAGAGAGGATGGGGTCATGAGTTTTGCTGCTGATGGGTAAAGACAAGCTTCTGAGTTTCAAATGTCACGCAGTGCTGCTCTGGGCAATAGGGTAATGTGAAGCATCACTATGGCTCACACGAAAATGTCCAAAGTAACCTAAAAATAATCTTCAAGCAGTAGGAGAGGAGGAAGCATCATCTTGGATAGTCCTCAACTGCAATTTGTAAAATCCATGAAAAAGTAGAAAGATACTATTGAACAGTGTCCTGGTGGGTATTGTATTGTTGGAACAAATTGCATTTTCACTGGGAATATGCAAGTGAAGCAAGAACTGGCTGATTGCAGGATCCTTTCCCAGATATCCACAGATAAGTAAGTTTGTCATTAATGATCTGTCAGTGGATATAGAAGAAGGAGTTGCTGTCAGGTGATGTGCCTCAAAAACTGAAGAATCGGTTCATTACAAGCTGTAGAAAATGAATGTGTTTTCTCCTCTCCAGCTCAACATCCAGGACAGACATAATTCAACTGGCAATTTTGTGCTCAGGACATTTGAATATAAAAGCAACTATTCCACTGACACCACCGATGAAGAAGAGCGCAGGGGAACAGGTATCTTAAATGAATTCAAGAAGTAGGTCATTAACAAGGAAGTAACGATGATAGAATTGGTTTCTGCAACAACAGATGGAAGCACAGGTATAACTGGATCCAAAGCTTCATTGCTCATAATCATCAGCAAGCACTCTGTGGAAACGTGAATGACTTTAAACATTATGGGAACAGTAGTAAAAAAAGAAAAGCCTCTGTTAACTCCATTTGAGTCAGAGGCCTTTGTGTTTTAAAGGCTGCTCGATTAAGCTGCTGCAGCAGCTTGTGATGATCTAATTCCGCACACTGAGATGAATGAGATGTAGGAGCAAAGGTATGGTTTTGCTGGGGCTTTTCCTCTGCTTAAAATCAGAAGTCTTCAAATCAGGAAATGAAAACTCTCTTATGATCCTTCTGAAAAGATGAGTTTACTCTTCATTTCTCATTTCTGAGTGACTTAGCTACAAGGAAAATGAACATAAAAGTTACCAGAAAATGGGAGAATATTACTGAGATGCTTCATACAGTGAGTTCGTTCAAAGCTGGATGAGTGAATAACTCAGAAAATTTTACAGCATTTCAGGGTCATGTGAGGAATCTCGGAGAACTGTGAAGGCAAAAATAAATGGAAACACTGTGAGGACTCATGACTGTTTCACACAGACTGGTAGGATGGCTCTGTAGCTGGCTCCCCTTGAGGCTGGCTGCAGTATGGGTGGCCGTGCAAGAGCAGAGGGGCTGGAGAAGCAGCAAGCAAGCAGGAGCCTCATTCAGTCCCACTTGTCCTTCATAACATCAGAGCCACACAGCTTTGTGGCAGAGCTTGGGTGGCAGGAGATGGCTCCGGGCTGTGAGTCTCTGTCTCAGACATCTAACTCAGGTATACAAGACAACACCAACATTTCAGAGGGTCAGCGTTTGCAGAAAGGCTGCCTCCTCAGTGTTTCTCAGTGATGTACTGAGTGTCACCCAGTGTCCTGGCCACCATGAGTGTCACCTGGTGTTCTGGCCACCATGAACCACGTAACTGTCCAACTCACCCCATTCAAGAGAGAGGGCTTACGTATCTGTGGCTTCAGAGAGCTGTGCCTTGGCTTTTATGCTCTGCACATCTCAGTGCTGAGATACCTACAACCAGGTGAGCCTGGCCTGGGGACAAGGAGCTTCACTGCTGTAGGAGATGCACTAGTGACACCAGTGGTGGAGCCTTGGCAAGGCCCACAAGCACCCCAGAGACCGTGCTACACCATGTTTTACCACAGCCTATGATCTCAGCTGGGGCCTCTGAGTAATTGCAATAATTAATTGCACCCCCAGAACAAGGGAAGCTTTGCCAGGACCAGGTGAGAAAGAGGATGACTTTCTTGCCCTTCAGAGGCCAAAGAATTCTAGCTGATCAACTCAGATGGCCCATGGTACAATGTTATCACCTGACATATTGGCAGGTTTTGAGCTTCTACCCTGTGGAAATTTAAGTTCAAATACTCTGACTGAGGTTCAACAGGGGAGCTGGGATGGGAGATTAGGAAATGTGTCCCAGGTGCCATTATGGGGCAGAGAACAACCCAGTATAATTCAGTGGCCTCTTGTGTTTTGTGCTCCCATACTCTCCCAGTGACGTCAATGGAGGCCAAAAAAGCCCTGGGAGGTCAGTTTGCCTGAGGTGTAGCTTTACTACAAACAAACCTCCTGCCCTTTACGGCAAGAGAATCTGCTGCAGATGGAGGCACAGCAACAAGCCCTTCCTTCTCCAGCAGTACCTCCTGCATTGTTTTCCTGACTCTTGCTTTGCTCTCCTGCACCGGGGAGTTACCGTTCTACAGGAATGTCTTTCAGCCAGAAAAACCTTTTGGGAAACATATCAGCATTTTTCAACCAGTTGCGGTTACCCATTTTGCATTGCTGCCTTTCTCCTGTAAAGACCTTTTCAACTGCTGTGCTTTTCATTTTCTTCTTCCAGGAGATGGTGAATTCTTAAAATACGGATGCTCTGTATAGAAGTAATATTTGAAGCAGCTGGAAAAATACATCTAAAATGAATTAGAATTTTAGATGTTAAAATATTTTTTCTGAGAATGACCTGTGCGATTTAAAAGAACCTTTGCTATCTCTGCTGCTCTAATGTGTTGTATTGCATGCAGTAGTCCGGTACCTCCTGGGAGAAAAGTTACATCTGACCAGTTCTAGAAACCCACAAGTAAAGAACAAAAGTTGGATCAGTTCTCTGTGTGCTGTTGAAAACCGGAAAACTACACAATTACTGTAACAAAAAATAATCTAACAAATGAAGTAACCGTTTTTAATTTGATGGAAGCATTTACATCTGCTAATGTGCCGTTTAATGTGCTGTATAACGCAATTCTGCATTCCTAATTGAAGCAAACTTTACTTGTGCTATATCAAATGTCTCATTGGTTGCATTTCAAATGTCTCCCCGAGTCTTTAATTATATTCCTGTGCCAGGACCAAAAAAAAAGAAAAAAAAAAAAGAGAAAAAAAAAGAGGAAAAGAAATTAGAACTAATTCCCGTTAAGTTGTCTAAAGTGAAATAACCATGACCATAGGCATGATATGAAACTCCCAGAACATGAAAGAAAACCTCCTGCTGAGTTCGGTGGGCATTGGCTCAGATGTCATGTAAAAACTGTTGCGACCATACCTGCGCTCCACAAGAATCGTAAAAACAGGTGGAGGGAGTCCAACATATTTTGGAATGCATTGGCCTGAGGGCAATATTACAAATGCCATAAACATCTGATATTCCTTTTATAGATGTCTCTGGCCTCGTGACAAATGAACTCAGCCTTTGAGCAAGTAGGGAGAAGAAACATAGACAGCATGCTTACAAAATATATTAAGGCTATTTAGATGAAAAACTCAAATAACTGAGCTGTTTATAGCTGTGGGCAAGATGATTAGATACTGTCAGTTTTAGCAGGAATTTTTTCTTATGGTTTTTCTAGCATACAGCATTCTCGGTGAAATGGCTCTCAAGCAATAGGATTTTCAAAAGGCTTATACTGAATGCAGTGTGATACATTTTGACTTGAAACAGGTTGTATTAGTTTATACAGATTTGCCTTTGATGCAATGAGATATTCCCGTTGTGAGTAAAAAGTGAGTAGGAATCCTTTGTCTGTTCTCTTGTGGTGTATTGCGCTACCGCCAGCACCTTCCAAGTCTATTCCACATCAAAATAGTGCTTAGGATGATATGATTATTATCAAAACATAGTTTACCTGTACTATAGAGAATGCAAACAAGTAGGCAAAGCTTACCCAGGCATTGATTTCTCAAAAAAGAGAGGGTCACTACCAAGTTAGCCTTAATTTCATGCAGTATGTTCCCTTGCAGGATTTCTAACCTGAAATGGGGAATTCCTGGCCTTGTGGGTAGTTTTACTGAAATAGAGGTCCTACTCAATGTGTCCTGCAGTCTGCAAGCTCTCCTCTTCCTTCAACCTTCAGTGACAGGAAGTTTTTCAGCTGTAGCAGAAGCTGTACCTCATATTTATCTCCAAAACCAGTGATTTTAAAGCAGCTGTTTTCCCAAATAATGTCCTTCTTTCTGAATCCTAGCTTCTATACACTGTGAAAACAAATACATTGTGGTAGCAGAAGTATGGAACACTTTGCCAGCGATTCTGATATACATCTTTGAGTAGAACGGGGATCCCCAGTCTCTGCTGAAGAATGTCTTGCTGCCTGTAAACAAGAAGCCATTCCAAGGAAGGGATGAAAATTAACGGTGGCTAACCTCTGAGAGGGAAGCTGTAACCTTCACAGAGGCTTTCTTTCCAGCTGTGTTCAAAGGCACTGTAATGACTTCAGAGAACTGCAGTGACTCATTTCAGATGATGACTACATAACTATTCATTTACACTTAATGAGTTTATTCCACCAGGTATAGGACAAATTCTAAACAAATAACGCCACTGAATCATACACATCAATAAATTTGAGCGCTAAACTGATTCTGGGTAACAAAGGTAATGATAAAGAGAGAGGAAGAAAAGCTGCCTCCAATTAATGAAAATGCCCTTTGTATTTTCTAATAGCTCAAACATTAATTTGAAAATGGCTTTCTCTGCAATAATTTACAGACAAGCACTTCATAATGGGGAAACAATTCAAATTTATGTGCAGTTGAATGGTGATGATCTGATTAACTTATTAAATTCTTGTTGATTCTACAGTCCAGATGAAGTGTACCATTCTTCATGGGTTTCATACCTCGCAGTTTTAAGTTCTCACATTATCAGACTTCAGGCTTCAGTTGCTACTGAAGGTCTTTTCTCCGGGACGTCCTCTGGTGCAGAGTGAACAGAACCAAGATCCCAGGGATTGATTTCATTTGTCTCTTTCCATTAATTCCAAAGATACGTTCTCTTCCACCTTGGAGGAGCACTTGATTAAATTTAGCACTAGAATTCACAGAGTCCTCGGCTGCTGTGGAGTGTAATTGAAATGGTGTGAAATATTAGAGACACACAATTCAAGTTAAAGCTGATTCAGTCAGGGAATAGACATGCTGGATTTCAGTTCAAGAAGCTTAGCTTGAACCCTGTCAAGCTTACTGTCCTTCCGAGGAAGTGAGTTAGCTTTTGAAGCAAGAGGAGTTAAAAAGTTATCCATGGGAAAAGACAAAAGAACACAGTCAAATCAGTCTGCCAAACCTGGTGTCCAGTGGCCTTAAACTATGGGCAGTAATACCAATTTATCTGCAATGTATTTGTAAGCTAGAGCTATCCCAGCTTTAATCACCATCCTCTTGCATTTTTTGTGTGCCCTAAGTAATTTCATGGACAGTAGAACATTGTTCAAACCCTCAGATGTTATGTAGAAGATGCTACACACTAGAATAAATTATTATAAATATAAATGTAGGTGTATCCAGAATCTCTTCCACAATAAAACAGAGACTCCCTGTGGTTATGCAGTGTGTCATGTTAAAAGGTGCAACCTAGTGTAACTGGCATTGAGTAAACATGAGCCCTAAACCAACTACCCCTTCATTTGCTGCTCTGCTTCATGGCTCATTTTGCCACTTATTCACTGTCCTGTTTTGACCTTGGGCCACTCCAGCCCTTCAGTGTCCATCTTTGTTCTGTCAGGAGATGGGCTTGAAGCTGAACTGCATTTTTTCAGGGGTATCTTAGGTGTTGTGGCACTCCCCTGCACACACCCCTGGAGCTGTAATTGCTGGCTAACACTGTACTTGCTTGTGTTCAAGAAAGAGAGAATTCTTTAGAAACATCCAAATATTTTAGCCTGTTGTAGCCATAACTTAAACTTCTTCCTTTGAAACAGCCCTGAGCCTTGTTCAGTATCAGCAAATTCTGAGTAAACCTAGTTCATTTACTGAAAGGGAACATAAGTCTTCACCTTTCATTGAACACTTATCTTGCTTTTATTCCAACTTTTTCTATGGACTTTATTTACCAGGTGCCATTATCAACCTCATTATTCAAGTCTGTAATCTCATTTCCTGCTTCTAATCATTCTTAGAGCTACTGACCCAGAGACTCTAGGACTCCTACCCTCTCAAAAAAGAAAAAAACAAAACCAACCCCAAAACACAACCTCTCATTCTTGAGACCAGGATCTGAAGTCTGCATCAGTCCTTCCTTAAAATTCAGTGCAAACTTTGCCTGGGTATAAAGTTTGAGTCTTTATCTGAGTACAGTTTAAATAAAAAGAATTGTCAGTTTGACAGAAGCATCTGCAGAGATCCAGCTTAATTTACAAAAGAAGAGTCACTCTCTGTGTTCATTAGGGCTCGTCTGCCCAAAGACACCCAGAGAAGGTTAGGTGGATGAATTAAATTTGCAAAGTCAGCATTCATACAATTGAGTATCTTCTAGGATTAAGTCACAGCCACAGCCAGTTAAGGATGTTTCATTTCTGAGTGAAAGCAGACACGTTGTGGTTTAATGTGCTGTAGCTTACTCATGTTGACTTCACACCTTTCATTGATATACTTTGACTTTCCCGGCCATTTCCCTCTTGTCAGTTTGCCTATATATTCTTTAAAAAATAGGGCCTTTGTAGCTGAGGCAAAAAAGTATTTTGGCTTTCTTCAGTAAAACTCTTGCCATACCAAAAGTGAAATTCCTGCCTGAATAATACAGAGATTTACTCTATATTTCAGAGAGGGACATTCTTCTAAGTGCGCCCCACGAAGCACAGCTAGAAACTGTCTCCACCAAATGAATGAAATAAAGCATGAGCACAGACCACTTCTCTGATGTCTCACAAAACCTACATATAGGGAAGACCATGATCCCACCCGTTTAAATATATCACCACCATTAACGTTCTTCCAGTCAGCCTTGGGCCAGTGTGGCTCAGCTTTTTAGTTTAGTGCTCAGTGACGCTATATATTGTCAGCACAATGCCAATTTTTAATTCTGTTTTAACTCTTTATTCCCCTGCGTTGCTGTCAACTCTTGCACAAAGGTAGTCCAGCAAAATTTTATGCCAGGCAGTAAAACCAGCCCATGTTTTGCACTTCTAGAAGTTCAAATAAAACCCTACTATTTGGGGAAGACTTGACTTGGTCAAATGAGTCTGCTTCTTGACTCAAATCTTGTAATATAGGTTGCAGCCCAAAGCAGTTTTTTATGACCACACTACAGTGTTAGAAAAGATCCCATGACCTCTGAAAAATACAGTAGCTATGACAGAAGTGCTGTCACAGTCTTAACTAAAGCAGTATAAATGCATAAATAGACGGGACAAGGTGGAGGCCTTCAGGGCATTCCCCTAAAATAGTAACAGGTCTCTAACTAGATATTTAAAGTGAATTTTCTCCTATTGGGAAACTCTATAGCCAAAACTAGTTCTCATTCCAGCCAGGCAACAAAACGGCAGTATCCCCTCAGCAACTGATTGAAAGCATCACACAGAAAGGCAGCCAATTTTTGTTTTTTAATCCAGGTTGCAAGCATAAATCTCCGCTTTCCCAGAAAACTTTCTATAGCAGGACCTCTGTTCACTTCTTTCCTTGGCAGTCCCTAGTGAGTTTTATTTTTCACAGTCAGTGCAGGACACACACCATGCTTTCACTGAACACAACCCAGCAGCCATGGGGCCAGTGGTGAGCCTGGGACTGGCGTCAGTGGTCGATAAAGTAAAATAACACTATTATATGGCTAAATGCCAGCCACCAAGCTTGCCC
Organism: Limosa lapponica baueri; assembly: GCA_002844005.1. NCBI lineage: Eukaryota > Metazoa > Chordata > Aves > Charadriiformes > Scolopacidae > Limosa > Limosa lapponica. The sequence goes on from KZ505720.1 coordinate 1,163,932, forward strand.
TGGTGAGTGTAACAGGCAATTATTAAAAGAATTGCTGTAAATATGATTTAAAAACTTGGACAATGCTAAAGGACCCTAATTATAATTAAAACACTCCACTATCCCATTAATTTTAATGCTTTGATCAGATTTTGATTAGGTAGATTGCTAAGCCTCCATTATTGGGTAGTACCGAGGTCTGAGGAACTGCCTCTTGCACAATGGAGGATGTCACCTGCACACAGCCTGGGTGTCATTGAGAGCTAAGGTTGTGTCTGCAGGCTATAAATTAACTGTTGCAGCAGCTTGAATCAGTTATTTAGTACTTCAGAACCCATATGTCAATGTATATCAAAATAGCAATATATCAACAACTGTCTGAGGCGAAGGACGTGAGATAAAAAAGAAAATGGGATCATTTTTAAAAAAGAAAAAAAAAAAAAGGATTGGGCAAGTTGCTGATGAGCATCTTCAGAAGCCATTGCTTGTTAGCCAGCATTTGCTAAAATCAGCCCAGGTCACCCTGCAGGCAAGGGGAGGGAGGGGAAGGAGTGATGGACCTGGGTGCAGCACAGAGACCTCTCAACTCCAGTAGCTTGCACTGGCCCTTGGTTTGGCCCTGTGCCGTGTCATTGAGAGGTAATTAGTTCAGGGTCATTTAAAATGTGTTCATTTGACCAAATGCAGCACATACCTCATCAAAATGAGGGGGATTTACATCAGCCTTACCATTTGTATTGAGATTGACTCTAGCTGTAATGGGAGCTATATATTTATAGCCGCCCCCAAAAAGGTTTGCTCTGTCATGTACTGCCTGATAAACAACAGAATGAGATTTTGATACCACATGAAAAGAAGAAAGAAGGAAAAGAGATGAGGAATGTCATTTGATGGACACTGATAGGTATTTATTCACCATGACCTAATTCACTGCTCATTTCTGGAGCCCAGGGCAATGAATAACATATTAAGTGATATTAATGTGAAATATGGTTTCTGCTCCAACAGCAATCTTAGGAAATAAACTGCCATTATATGTAAAAAAAATACACAACCCTTCTCTTTTTCCCAGCACCCTTTTCACAGTTGCGGACTATAGCAATATGGTTAGTTACATTAATTCTAGCATTATTACCAACCCCAAAACACAGGACTTTTCCAGTTACCCTGCCAAGCAACCTTATTCCTCTAATTCCATTTCCTTCTGTTCCTGAGTACCCTTCAGCCCCCTTTTAATGTATGAATGAAGTAGGGATGCAGCTCACATTTTTATGTCTATCCGCACTTTTAAAGATATTAACCAAAGGTGTTTATCCTCTCTCTCTGTAGCAAAGCAGAAGGTTGGAAACATCTCTTTATTTTCTGAAATCCAGGAAACAGGCATGCATGTTCACAGGTGTATTTGATGTAATATTTTATATCAACATGCTCATTTCTTTCATGAGGAAAGCAGTAAGGAGATGAAGCTGGGAAGCACTAGTGAGAAGCAGCAAAAAAATATGCATGAAATATGATACAAAATTGAAGTAATAGTATTTATGTTCTTTTACGCACATTCCCATAAAGTATGAATCAGGATAAGGCTGAGATTGTACTGCTGCACCTCTTTAGTAGAAGAAGAAATGCAAATTTTCTATACATTAAAATTCATTTCTGGGTACTCTTGGAAATATATGCATCATACAGAGGATTTTTTATGATATGACTAACGTTTATCTTGCAGCTGCAAATAAAAACATCTGTACTAAAACAAGGGAAAATGTGTATATTAACAGAGGGAAACCTCCCAATCTGTACAAATAAATAAATAAATAGATAAGTCCTAACAGTTTCATGCCTGTTAAATGAGAAGGCAGTGTTCACTGCAGTTTTGTTAAGTGTGAGATGCATACCTGAGGTGTAAAAAGGTTGCAAAATATCGCCATTTTAAATAAAATCTCACTATGTTTCTTAATGAATTATTTTGATGAACAAATGATTTTGTTTAAACAGGCTTTGTTAATCTGACAGGCTGAGTTAAACCTGATTGTATTCTGTCTCAGCCCCACTAAAGGGTGGTAAGCAGTACTCAGCTGGCTTCAGTTAAAGATTGTATGAATTCATCTCACCTGACTCTAAGGCTTTAGGATAGGAACCTGCTTACCCAAGGCTTCCTGTATTCTCAGTGGAGAGAAATGAGCCTCTCCCAAGGGTAAATCAGGTACGCTTTGGATTACCCTTACATTCCTGGAGGTATTTAAGAAATGTGTACACATGGCACTTCAGGGCATGCTTTAGTGCCTGAGATTGTTGGTTTGTGTCTGTTTGTTTTGTTTTTGGTTTTGTTTTGTTTTGGTTGGACTCAATGATCTCAAAGGTCCCTTCCAACCATGAAGATTCTGTGATTCTGAGGTCCTCTCCATCGACTGTGCAGTCTATGCTGGGATCCTGGTCCCTCGTGGTACAGCTGGGCTGGATCCCCACAGGCAGCTGAGAAGAGACCTGGATGAATGAGTAGGGTCTCCCCGCAAGTCCTGGCTTTCTCTGCAGGAAATCTTGGATGCATGAGAAGGAAGAGAGCTTCACCACACTCCCAGAGAACTTATGTGAATTGTGGCATGCACCACAAAGCTCATCTGTACTGTCATGTAAGTCCAGACTGAAGATGAGGTGGTGGGATGCAGTTCATTTAAATCGGACTAAGGGTACCTAAGACCTGTTTCAGTTCCGTTTCCATGCCTGACTCATCTACCTACCCTTATCAGCAGCTCTGTTTGCAAAGCATGTCCCTCCCTGCTCATCACCATAAAGTCCTCAGGACGCAGAACTATGAGCACCTTGCATTGACACCTGTGCAGGAGACAGGTCCCATCACCATTCAGGCAAAATGCAGTGGTGGTGGAATTTGTCCCTTTGCACAGGGGCTTAGTGAGTGCATCACCCCAGACACAAGGGCACTGAATATGGCCATGATGGTGTTCCAACCCAGGCTACTAAGTCATGCTCAAAACTATGGGATATGGGGAAAAGTAACTGAAGTGCCCGATAACACATAAAAATGAGGATATATGAAAAGATTTACTTCTGAGGTTTGAAAAATAACTATGCTAAAAAGCAAACCAATTTAGAATAGCAATTTTTACAGGGACAGAAAATACAAAGAATCTTTGTAAATAATTAAACACTGTAATTGTAGATTATCTTTATTTAATAAAGAGAAAGGTTAGACACCTCCAGAGTTTTAAAAGATTTTTCTGTCGTTATGTCGCAATTGATCAGAATTTAATTGTTCCACTTGAGGATTATTTTCCTCTTCTCTGCATTATTATATCCTTTTGACTCACAAATCAAAACTAGTTATCAGAAAAAGTTATTAATTTCTCTTAAAAACAGAGTTTTCTTTTGAGTTCTTGTGCTGAGATACTGGTCTTGATTACCTTTCTTCTGTAACTTATAGAAGATGGCTGTTCTAAGGCTCAAATGTACCAAATTGATGTATTCCTTACCACAGGCTAAAGGTGTCCTCCGTTTCAGAGGCACAAAAAGCCCCTTAAACTTAAAAATTAAAAATCCCTTCCTTTCTCAGGAAAGGTAACTTGGTTCTACGAATATAAGAGGTCTCTGTTTAGCTTAAAGCCAAAAGTTGGAACTGAGATGGATGTCCCCAGATAGCTCTAAAAATCTTCAACTTGATGTTCTCTTTCGGTATCAGCTGCAATCCACATGCCACCATAGTCTCAGGCACTGATATTCATCATTCTTATTCCGATGGTCACAGAGGGAATACATACATACAGCTGTATTGGATCCTGATCCAAATTCCCCTAACATGCATTATGATTTTTTGGGGTGCTTGAGTTGGAAAGGATAGCTATACAACAAAGAAATAGTAAAGTAGTAAGTAGGTAGAAGTAAGCAAAAGATAGTAGCGATAGCAAAGTACAGTGATATTGAGAGATACAGTAAAGGGAAAGACGTGGAAATTGCTTTCATTTTTTATATATTCCCAGTATAACATGTTTTTCTAATATATTATCACATTTTCTACTTTTTGACAATAACTTCATATGCATCGTCTGGCTATGGAGTGCATAAAATGATTGGAATTACCAGATTTGTGTGACATGACCCAAAGTATCCATGAGGTCCTCCAGGGGAGGACCACAATTTTCACAATCGTGAAAATGTCTTGCCTCCAAAGACTGCAGAAGAACTGGAGGGCTTTCTGCTATATTGTGCCAAGTGCAATAGAAATGACAGTACTACCACTGAGGTTACATTTAGTAGCCTAAAGTACCAATTTGCCATCCAATTGAATTGACATTTGGCTATGTAATACCATGGACTGACCCTACTTGCACTGCAAGTTGCTCAGGTTTGGGAGTTGTTTTGATAGTGAGAAAAGGACTGTATTTGAAATAATGAATCTTGGAGTGGAGACAGTCTTAGCTGTGCAGTTGTTTTCATCTGGCCATACAGCGGTATCCTTGAAAAATACGTGTTCAGACTTGCAGAAAATTTTAGCTAAAAAAAATTGAAGCTTCTCAAAGATGGTTAGATGCCTGGCTCCTAAATCAATGAAAGGTAGCTTTGAAAATAGCTTCAAAATGCTAAAGCAGCAAAAGACATAACTTCAGTATGTAGCTTTCTCAGAAGCAGGATTCCAACACACTTAAATATCAATAGCTTTTCCTGCATTACAGCATTTTTGCTAAAAGTCTGTGAATGTGTATGTGTGTGCAAGTGGTAAGTATACTGTATTTTTTTGTTTATATTGTCTTTAAAATGAGAATCATTATATGCCAGATTTCAATGGCAAATACAAGCCTCCTACAATCACACAGAACCCAACCACCTCTATGTTTGCTTGAGAACAGGGTTATCTTTGTTGTCATGCTCTTCTTTCCCCCCCGCATTGCTATCATGCTTTTTAGCATAATAGAAACCCAGAAATGCTCCTGTGCTTGCCAACTGGTGGCCAGCCATGAGAGCCGATTTAAGCAGTTAGCAAAATCCCCCATCTGGTATCTGGGCTTCCAAAGTATGTCCTGCACATTAGCACAGCTGAGGCTCCAGCTGATACCCTCACGGCATTTCCACCAGGTGACCCGAAATACTAAGCCAGGAGGAGCTTTACTAAACTTGTCTCAGCTGGAAGCTGGTTTCTGCAATATTTTTCAGTGTTATTAAATTAGTTCATTCCCTTCATAGATTCAGATGCTATTTTAGAACAGTTTTACTCTTTTCCCCAGGCAACCTGTTTTTTATTATGAGCTATTTTTATATGAATCTTGTTCTGCAGATTCCTTGGAAGGAGGAAAAATGCTCTCTAAGCTTAAGGGATGCTCAGTGTCATTCACTGATTTATCAAGTGAATTTGACATCACACTTTTTTTCTCTTGCTCAAATCTCATGTTGCTCCCTGAAAGCGTCATTGAAAGGATCAATGCCCAGGGATTTTAGTAGCTGTATTCTTTATGGATTACATTGCATGGTTAAAGATTTTTGAAGTATGCATTTTTCTTTTTTTTTTTTTTTATCAGAAATGATGTTATTGACTCTGAAGTATTTTCTCTGGCTAAAGAGAGATGGTGATAATATCCATCATGAACACCTGAATGTGTCTTTGCGTCACCAGACCACCTCCAGCCTCATCTCTTTATTCTCAATAGTCTATAGCCAGATGCTTACGTTACTTGTCAGCCTGATTCCTCCTACCTGATTTTAGAAACATAAAAGTGGCCTCAGATTGGAACCTAAAAGCATTGTCAATGTGAAAGGATAAACAACCTCATTTAAGTTTGGGATTTCTTCTTTAGCTCCTGCCAAAAGTTTTTGAACCCACTGCCAGTTTTGAGCCAAGTCAAGGGACAAGTTCATGTCAGAGACAGATCTGAACTGATGACTGTACAGAGGAGAGGACCTTATTAAGCTAATGATTGAGGGAAGACAGAGAGAGTTCATCCCTGATGGTTGTATTTGGTCTGCCTAGAAACCAAAAGGCTGCCAGTTGTCCATGCATGTAGTCAGTCACACCCTGGAGTGGGGCACCGCTGTGTTCCAGCCTCTGCCTGGCCAGCAAGAAAACCACATTCAGTAGAAGACATAGGAGATGTCAACCTCTCCATGCAGGTGCAAGGCACGTAGATTTGGGGTTAAGGGTACTCTGAGCAGGTGAATGTGGTATGGCTGGACATACTGGGGGACATATTGGGGTCACAGGACAAAGCTAGGTATTGTACAGATAATTCCATTTAAAAATAAGAAAAAAAGTGTTTACTATGAGGGTGGTCAAACACTGACACAGGTTGTCCAGAGAGGCTGTGGAGTCTCCATCCTTGGAGGTATTCAAAACCCAAGTGGACATGGCCCTGAACAACCTGTTCTACTTGACCTTGCTTGAGCTGGGGGGTTGAACTTGAGACTTCCAGAGATCCTTCCAACCTCTGCGGTTCTGTGACTCTGTGAAGCATCAGGAACATAGGAACAAGCAGAACTTATTCAAGTAGGGATGCTGGGAGCATGGGACATGCTGGAGGCTATTGCTGAAGGGTGTAAGAGAAATGGAAGGTAGCTGAGGAAATGTGGAGGCTGTTGTCAAGGGGTTGTTAGGCTACTGTGAGGCTGTAAGTGAAGTGGAAGGATGGTAAGAGTACCACAGGGACTGCAGTGTGGATGGGACTTGAAATACTGCAAAGGTGACATAATAGATGTTCGCAATGGGATTCATAAGAACCTGGGCATCTGGGTTTGTTACCAGAGAAGGTAAGGAATATAGAGGAACCCTAGGAAATGTGGTTGATTAGTTCCACAGCTCCTGAGAGGCTTGCTATGCTTCATCATGTTTTCGGTTCTTCAAATGTTTTCAGCTCTTTTATGCAGAATCTTGGCTTCTGGCTTGGGATTTTTTTTTGTTGTTTTCTCGCTCCTTAATTTTTGCTTTAATGTCATGCATCTCAGTGAGACTGTTTTTCACTTTCTTGAGTTAATTGTAGGCAAGAGGTGGAACCTGCTTACCATGTGTTACTTTATTATGTATTCTTTCTTTCTGCACGCTAGTCTTTGATACGAATTACTTTGTTGGGCTCTTTTATTGTGGTTACAGGGTGCTAATGCACTTCTAGCATGCCATAGGAGTCATTCATATCAGAAGAGTCTAGCTTTGATCATACTTTTCCTGTTATCCTCGTTGATTACCACTATTTGCATATGACTTGATTCCCCAGGTTTGTGATCTGTCATTTGGTCTGGTTCCATCTTCTCACATCTCTCTAGGTTCCTTGTTTGCTTTACTCTGCTTTGGTGTAAGAGATGTTTTGAAACTAGTTAATTTCAAAGGCAAAGGTTTGTTTTACACATTTGCTTTTTTAACTTTTGGCAGTTTTAATTTATTTCATTACAAATGAGACTTTGATATTCACCAGACATCATGTGGTGAAATGTTTACTATTAAATGCCTGAAGTATAATAATATGCCAGTGCTTCAAAGAATCAGTCCTGAGAAAATCAGGAAAGCAGTTAATTCAGCATCAAGATTTGGGCAGGGCCAAGTGTTCTCCCACATGTGTTTTCTGAACAGATGTCATATCTGTCCGCATGCAAGTTTGCAGTCAGCTTTCTAAGCTTGTTCATTGAGAATGGCCTTGTTTTTATGGTGTTTGGGACAGTGAAGGTCATTTCAACAAGCTGCCTGTGTCTCCTCTGTAAAGACATACATTCACTACTCTGTTTTGTAATTTCTGTGAGGCTTCTCATTTTGTTAATGGCCTATGAACCTGCATATTTGGTAAATGAGGTGTTGATATATGGAATGTAAAGACATACCCAAATACGAACTAAGTAATAGTGCAAGTCTGTGGTTGTCATTTTCCTCTAATCTCCTCCTTATTGCTGAGTGGCTTCATCCATTTGACTGTGTTAACAGCTCTCAAATTTTCTTCTCAGTCCACCGCCATCTGCATGTCCTCAGGCTCATATCTGCTTCTCTTTGGTACTTCACCTTGGGTTGGCTGCCATCATAATATCTCAGTATCTCCAAAACCAAATTTCCGAGGCTGCCCCTGAAGCCCCCCTCTGATCCCCTCACCTCCAACATTGTCAGTGACATCACTTTCCTCTCTCCTCTCCGGAAGATGACTTATCAGCCTCTCTGATGCCTATTCTTCCAGATCAGCCAAAATGTCACTGTCGTGACCTCCTGGTGCCTCGCCTCTGGTTCTCTTCCTTTCATCCCAAGAGTATATCCAAATCAAAATCCTTGCTTTCAAGTCCCTATATAAAGTTTCAATGTTTAGAGTTGACCATAAACACTTTTCACTATCCCCTTCCTCCTTCCGATGATATCTCTCAATGTGTTTATTCATTTAAAGTATAGTTGAATTTGCTTAGTGACAGGGCATGCATTAGGGTTTCTACAATTTATTTTCCTTCCTTATGCTCACTATGGCCATGACATTGAGGTGAAGAGTAAGATGGGCATAAGCACACCACCACCTTCAGCCTTTTTCTTTACCTGGTGAAATAGTATTTCAGCTGCTGCTCCAACTCAAATCATCCGTAGTGTGATTAGGATGAGTTAGTGAGACAGATCCAGTCTACAACTGAGAAATCCACATGTGCTTAGGCTCTATCCTTCCAGAAAGTCATAGGCTGGGGTCCATATGTCCCGTTATATATTTGCATATAACCTGTGCAGGTGGTAAGTAAATGAGGGTCATGTCACAAGTCCCTCTCATTATTGTCCTCCACAATTTGTTTTTTATGATCTTTGCAGTATTGGTTTCTGAGGCTTTCACATTCATCCTACTCAGGTTATTCCTAAAAGTTTACATCCAGAGCAGTAAATACTGAAAGTATATATTGTGTCAACTGAAGGCACATTTAAACTTTTGTCCTACTATTTGGCTTGAACTAAACCATTCTGTAATGTGGGTTGTTCCTCTTCCTTCCTGGGCATGCTCCCACGTTCTGTCAGTGGTGGAGATCTACAAGGTCTTCCCAAGCTGTCAACATGGTGGTGCCTATCATTTCTCTGTGTGGCTGATCAGGAGAATTTACTTGATGGTTACCATGTCATTAAACGTCTTGAATCAGTCTTTACAAGTGCCAGACCACAAATCCTACTGCCTTCTGTATATCATTGATGGAGATAATGAAGGGAATGAATAAGTTTTAATTTAGCAGACACGCTTTGTGCATGCACGCACTCTCCCCCTTTTTGTGACTGATTACCATTTTAGATACAATGCTGTATATGATGTACAAGCTTACACATAACTTTCTAGCTCCCTATGGCTTTATTAAAAAAAAAAAAAAAGAGAGAGGGGGGAATACTCAGTGCATTCCACAAATCTAGGTATGGGTGGAGGAGTGAGAGAGCGGCAGCGGGGTTGTAGTTGCTGGCTGGGGTTAAACCACGACGCTATGGATGTATACACCTATGCATATAGCATATATATATAGTGTATATGTATAACATGTATAGAACTCTATGTGGGTACATACACAAACACACGTATCAAGCATATATACATGAATCTTTAAACAACTCTGTATTATGGATGAAAAGTGACACTTTGAGGCACAAAATGCCAGTTTACCTGTTTATAGTTATAAAGTACTCACATGAAATAAAACCCGGAGCCATAAATCCTATTATTAGAGAGTTTCACTCTGCTTTTGTTGTTTCTGTAATTTTTGAGGCTTTTTCCTGAGCCAGCAGGACGTAATTTCTTAATGATGCAATAATGTCTTTCCTCGAGAATTTAATTCTCTGTGTTCATTTTTGCAGTTTTTTTTTCTGCTGGAATCAGGTAGAATAAGGAACCTAGTGCCTTTCTTTTTAGAAAATGCCCACAGTGCATACAGTGAAGCTTAGTATTTTTGGAAGCAATGAGAAATCCTTCAAGTAATCTATGTAGGCATTATCTTTCCTGATGTGGCAGTTTAACATTTTTGTGAGAAACAAAGGTAGCACTTTTCTGGAGACAGAGACTAGGCCTGAGAGTATAATCTCAGTACAAAGCTGAGCTGAACAAGTGATTTACACCTTTCAACTCACTGATGTTACTAATACCTAAATGAAACGTGCTTAATTATTTCTGAAATGGAAGGCCTCCTTGCACATTTTTCACAATTTGGATGACTCCTATGTGTCATCAAATGCATGAAAAAAATCAAAATAAGATTTTTTTTATATGTTAAAGGTTTTATACAGGTAGTTATTATAATTGAGATGTGGTAAAAAAAACCTAAAACAAAATTATCAAAAATAGTTTACTAGTTTATATGAATAGAATTCCTTTTCAGAATTTTGAAATACAAATTTTGAAGTTACAAATAGCAAATGTTCTAACATGAACCCACATCTTTTCAATAAGAATTAAATGTACAGGTTGCTTTGAGAAGTTGGGGGTCTCCATCTTCTCTTTTGGAGAACAGGTTTTAACAAGTAGGTCCCTGGGGCCAGGGAAAAATTTTGGAGGAATCATGAGAAAACAGGGAAAAAGAAAAATGGGGGGAAAAAAAATGAGAAAAGGAAATTGGTGTTGGGCATGGGGCAGATTAAGGATACCCTATTGACTAGCGGCTTCAGTTTGCAATGCAAAGTCTGTATTTCCAGAGAAAAGTTATTAGACTTATCCCCATATTGAAACAGATTGAAAAATCGCGTTTTCTGGTCCTGAGTATTTCCCATAATGTGGTATTGTGCAATGGAAACTGACATCATCTTCATGTTTATCATCCCAGGTTTTTTTGTGAAAACTGCAGCATCAGCACTTTGCAAGATTGGGTTGTGAGATGTGAAAATTGTTGCTTCGTTTTAACAATTTTACTGGTTTTTTATATAATCTAATAGTGTGTTAAAGCCATAGTATTCCCTGTTGAGTAAGCACAAAAGTTCACCATTTGCCTGCTTTCTGTATTTTTCTGTACCTGGCAAGCAAGCAAAATCCATGAATTTCACTAGTTCTTAATAAATACTCAGCAGTGATATGAAGCAGCAGGGGAGATGCAAAAGGAATAATAATACTATTAAATGAAAAAGAGTAGGATTAAGCCAGTTCATTTATGTTCAGGAAGGAGAAGGAATATGCTTACATATGATAAAAATAAACTGATGAAATTTCTAATATTTATAGAACATTTCTCCAAAGTCATTTTGATGTGAATAACAAATTGCCTTTAATCTTCCCATCTGAGCTAGGCTTACCTTCAAGTCTGCACTCTTACCCTATTTCTTTTGTGGGACCTCCTCCCAGTTTCTGCAGGGGCGGGGGGCAGGGAAGAAGGCAGGGAATCAGGGTCTCTCCCACCCACATGACTGGAAAGGCATCAATACAAATTACTTACTCCCCAGGCTAATTCATTCTATTTCTGGAGCTATAGTAGGGAAGCATTTCTTATAAAAATCTGGCTTTAAGGGAGAACTGCATCTTGCCAGCATGACCCTGACCAGTCCTACGGGCTAAACAGAAAACACGACTCTCAGGTGATTTCTTACCTGAGGAGCACTGCATGGCTGCATCAAAGAGGCACTAGCCGCAGTGAAAAGATTTACATGTCATCAACAGTTTATCAATAAATAACAATATCCCACTCCCTGTTAAGCAGAACCACTCACCGGTTGTTTCAATACCAGCTTCGTTGTTGTTGGGTCATTTTTGGAAAGCCAGAAGCATTTAGTTCACTGCAAAGTGAGCCAGTCAGCAGTTATTGTTAGGACTGGTAGAGCATTGCAGCAAGCCTGGAAGAAGAGGTTGGATGTTCAAGTCTTTACTGCCACTACTTCAGATGCTGATGGTTGGATAATACTTACCCCTCTCTGTAGCCAGCACAGAAATTCATCATTTTGCTCTAACTTTTCCTCCGAAATGTTTGTCTGCTGTTCCACTCCTCAACACACAGTTGTTATTTCAGTAGGAAAAGGGCTACCTGTAGACATTTGGCCACCGTTCAGCTCCAATTTTGTTCTTTCATTTTGATGGAAAACCGTTGCTGACTAGAAGGCAAATGCTCAAGGAGGATGAGCCACTTTTGCCCTGGCACCAGCTGGCCTGGCCCTACCTCTCCTCTCTTCACCATGCTCAGCTCATGCCTGTTCAGTGCAGTTGCCCATACAAATCCATCTCCTTCTCTATCCCACCAACTTTCCTTTGTTACATCTTTTCCACAATAACAGCCTGGGCACATGCAAAACCTGGTCTTGCCGGGTCTTATCTGGCTTGTTCAGAAACTGACATTGCCAAGAGCATGAACCGATTGACATCATCACAATTCCCCACTTTAGCCCATGGATTGTTAACCAGATGGTCAGAGCTGTTATTTCCTCACTAATGCACACACAAAGCTGGGATGGGATGGGATGGAGACAAATCCCATGTAGGGGAGTAGGTGCTACCCCAGGGAGGAATGGAAAAAAAAAAAAAGGAGAGCTGGTGACAGGAATGAAGGATGAGAAAGAGAAGATTGCAGGGTTGCAGTGCAGCTTATAAGGCAGCTGGAAGGCTGTAGGGTGTCACAGGCACTCCTCCCATGGCACATCTGTGGGTGGTGACAGAGCAACTCTCCCCTCAGTTAAACCTGGTCCACAGAGTTTCATGGAGGTCACCTTCCAGCTTTCATCTTTACAAAAATTCTTCAATGACACAAAGGAAATCTGATGTGCCTGAGGGGACATTGTTTTATGGGATTATGTCACAATAAAACAAAATGGTTTTTGGCTCCCAGGAACTCATACCAGTGCCTCTGCCATGGCATTCAATTCTAAACATGGGACAGTCCTCCACAGCTGGCTACCCAAGCAAAACTGCACGTCCTCACAGGGTAAGTATTGATATGCCAGTGGAAATGGAGGCTGCTGCAAATTAAGGTAATAAGTTAAATTGGTCTTTTGGCATCAGGCTAATATGCTCCTGAGCAGCGAGGTCTCTGATGTATCTCCGTGCTCTCACAGCTCCTAAACACTCAGCTTGTCTCAGCTTTCCATACCCTAGTGCCTCACTTCAGCTTCCTTAGTGTTATGTCACTGTTGGTCTCTTCAAGGAACAAAAGGATTAGAATTACTCATTTTTCTGTTAAATTACCCTAAGACAGCAAGATAAATATCTGTGCTGAAACCTGAAAGTTGTCCATTCATATACAGTTATGTTCAGGACCTTGCAATGTTGAGATGGCAGTTTGTGTCTCTCCTCTAATTTCACTTTTTTTAATTGCTACACCATTTGTCATCAGTCTCTCATGGCTCATCATTTGCACATTTCTATGCCGCATTCCTCCATTCTGCAAATAGCTTGCTAAACGGAGGGGCATGGGTTTAGCACCCTGCTGGGCTCTTCCAATGTCGACACCTGAAGTTGCCGGGGCTGAGCTCCTGGGAGGCTGTGCAACTACTTGCCCACTCCTGCCTTCGAGTGGGCAGAAGTTACATCAAACAGGCAGGTGATCCCCCTGGACTATGCTTGCCAGCTGTCCAAAACTCCTTCCAGTCGGGCTGCGTTGCTAATTTCCAGCGCTGAACAAGGTGTGGGAATAGATGGGGGTGACCTGTGGCAAGGGCAATTCACTCTTCGTTCGGGGATGGGGAAGACAAAATGCAGAACGCAGCATGCTGCGTATTTACATTCCTAGAATATATAATTTCTCAAAATCATGTTCTTTTTAACACCTGATGAGGCTTCCTTGCCAGCCTGAGGCACTGGTAGTTCTTATGGTAATTGGGACCCCTAGTGCCAGGGTATCTTCTCCTGTCCAGCAGCCCCACTCTCCCATTTAAATATGGAGCAGAGGAAGCAGCCTGATTTTACACCAGTTATTTTTACAGGATATCCCTGTCTGCCTCCTGGCAGAAAAGTGTGAAACACTGAGTGTGTGTGTTCTATGCTATGATTTTTAGAAAGATTCTACAGAGACACCTTACAGAAAAATCTGTATCAGTAATTAAGTAAATAACATATAGGGAGGAGATATAAATTTGGGTCAGAGTGTGAGGAAGGAAGAGTTGGAAAAGAGGGTGAAGCAATGAAAAACACTCTGGTTCAAGCTTCTGCAGTCAAATAAAAGCATAATTTTTAGATCCACATTCACTAATTTGAATCTTCTGACCTTTAATTCTCACTTTGAATCTATAAAACAACGTGAAATCCACATTTCAAGTAAATATGTGACCTTGTGCTAGAGTCAACTTGGTAAGCTAGGGATCGAGAGGATGTGGCAAGGGATAGTCTGTTAAAGCTATCGTATGAAGGACATTCACTTTAATACAAATACTTCACCTCTTGATATTTACTGTGCAGGCTGTGGCTGTGAAATCCTTCCTTTTGTGCATGGACCTTTTTTTGCTGTTCACATTTTCATTTTTCTGTGTGCTCCTATTAAAATTCACATCACACCGTAGTTCGGTTCTATTGAAAAAAAAAATTAAAATCCCACAGTATTCTTTATCTGATACATTCCTATGCGCAGTTTTGGTAGCACTTATCTCACCTCCATTGATATTGTTAAAGTTTCATACCAAGCCTTCACACTGTTCTGCTTTTGTGTAATCTTTATAGTAATAGGGCTAATTCAATAATATTCACACTGCCAAGTGAAGAAACCCATAAGGTAAAACTCAATTACCTTTTCTATTCCTTTTCTCAGTTGCTCTTCTGCTGTGCTTAGTCTTTTATCTTTTTCACTGTAAACAGGTAGCTTATTTAAATTTAATAGACACCACTGCCTTCCTCATTCTTTTTTTTCCCTTGAACCTTCTAGACATTCTCATGAGATGTTCATTCACCTTTGTGTAATACCATAGTAATAGTAATATGGGAAAAAAATGTAATGATTGCGTGCAAGCCACAGTAAAGGCCTAATGAACACTGTGTTTATGAAGAATGTCGCTTGGATCCCTAACTGCACTTCGGTAAATTATACAAATTAAATATTCATTACTTTGTACTTCATTAGTTCACATTTGGAACACTTTTTCTTCATTATAATAGCCTGAGGTAAAGGTTTTTTTAATATGGTTTATTCTGTTATTTTTCAGAAACTCTTTAGTTACAATATTAGAGCAAAGTTGTATTTGTTCCACAACAGCCCAGAACACCCATATATTCCAAAGACTGAGTTTTTTTCTCCCCCAAGTATATCATGTAGGTTCACTAATTGTTCAGAGTTCTTATTTCAATAACCAAAGTAACTAAATATTTAAACTGATTTTCACAGTAAGTTTGCTTACTGATCATATCCCAACTCAGAGTGAATTGCAAATACATTAGCACGAGCAATAGTTGATGAATGGTAAAATATAAAGCATTGTCTTTAGTCTGGAGAAGAGAAGGCTGAGGGGAGACCTTATCAATGCCAAAAAGTATCTCAAGGGTGGATTGAAGGAGGAGGGAGCCGGACTCTTTTCAGTGGTTCCCAGGGACAGGACGAGGGGCAACGGGCACAAGTTGGAACATAGGAGGTTCCACTCAAATATGAGAAAAAACTTCTTCACGGTGAGGGTGACAGAGCCCTGGAACAGGCTGCCCAGGGAGGTTGTGGAGTCCCCTTCTTTGGAGATTTTCAAGACCCGCCTGGATGCAGTCCTGAATAACATGCTCTAAGCAATCCTGCTTCAGCAGGGGAGTTGGACTAGATGATCTATATGGTCCCTTCCAACTCTAAAAATTCAGTGAAATTCAGTGTTCTCTACTCTTGTCTTGCATTGCTCGCTGTTGGCATCGGTTGAGATACCTTCGAGTGTGTTTATTTGGTGCAGGAGGCAGATGCTGTTCACCAACCTTGAGAAAGTGGAAGGAGTCATAAGGGTGGTGGTGGATGGGGGTCCAGTGCTCCCGATCCCCCAGGAGGGAAGGTGGCCTTGGGACTGCCTCTGGCCCGCAAGACCCTGGCCGGCACACAGGGGTTCTTGCTGTTATTTGAAACATTGGGAGGTTGTTAACTGAATGAAATCCCTTGAAAGGTTTAGAGTCTCTGATTTGCTTTCTTCACATGTTCCTTCATCCTCAGACACAGTATCTGGGGATATAGTCCATCTCCAGACAGATATAGAAAGTCTCTTCACAAGCTGCGCAACACTTTAAAGCAGAAAAGCATTTTCTGATTGTGTATGGGTGATAAGCCATGTCAAACCTTGTTATTCAGACTTGAAAATGGGGAAGCTGGCAATTTCAGCTGAATTTCAGTTACACTGTGGGGAGGGGGTTCATTAAAATATAATCTCCAAAGAGTTTGGGCTTAGCTTATTAGTTTTCAGTGAACACACAGTGGATAGACGTAAAGGAGAGATCCTTGATCTGGTGATTAATAACTACACAAAAAGAAACAATTTGCTCTGTAAGTCAGCTGCCATATTACTCTTTGCCAGAAGAAATAGTCTTTTAATTCTCTTTCCAAGTAGCCCTCAGCAATAGGACATGTTTGTACGAGTAATGGGATGGGGGAGATGTGCTGGCCTATCCATACTCAATCAGTAAGGCTGGGGAGTGTTGAGCTGCACATGTTGGATGCTTAAGAGCAATAGGGTCAAGTAGGTGGAAAGCAGAGCTGGTAGTGGATTGGGGAGATCTTCATGAGTCCATGGTTGAAAACCATGGTCCGTGTGGCTTCTCGGAGGTTACATAGGGAACCCGTGGAAGAACTGTGGGAAAAGGGTGAAGTGCCTTATTATTTCTTGTCCTCTCTGTCAATAACACAACTTTTTCTCTACTCTTCTGCCAAAATGCTATGTACAAATACAGTGTGATTTTTCAGTCACTGCTATAGGGCGCAGTAAATACCTGTGTTTAAATGAGGCTGTGATTGGTTTAGGTCCTAATCCTTCCCCAACCAATAGGTACTGTGTACATTTTGGCAAACCATCTATTCTTGTTGTGCCTCTGGCAGTGCAACTGGTAAACCGGGGAGAGAACAGGACTTTGCTGAAAAGAAACAGGTGCATTTGTACTGGGTTAATAAATCAGAAACAGAGAAACATTAAATCTGAACAGTGTCCAGCTCTCTGTGTGTCTGCATTTTGCTGCATACTAATTCTCTCTTTTGTGAGAACCACATGAAACACAGATCAAGTTCTACCTCACAGACTGCATGAAAATCAAATCATGTGTGGATTTTGCTTTATTTGCTGAGAGCAGAAATCTCCAGACCATGTTTAGAGCTTCAAGATGTGGCAGAAGAAGTACAAATCAAGGTAAGAAACCTTGTTACTAGTCACTGTTTCTTATATAGGTAGTTGTATTAGAAGCAATAAATAAGCGTCACTTGAAAAGTTTAAGGCAATAGCTATATATGGATCAGCAGAGCTGCATGCTTGGTCCTTACATATTTTATTAAGCAGCTACGTGGGCTACTAGGTAGTTATTTCCAGTTCATCTGCACAGATTGCTTTGTTAGGACCCACCCCACTAGATTCATGTAGTCAAAAGCTTCTTTAGCTTCTTGCAAAAAGCTTCTTTTAAAAGACATGTTACCACATTGTTGGCATCCTTTCACATTGTATACACACATGCAGACCTGCAGCCTAGGCAGAGCTCCTCTCATCTATTGAGTCCTGCAGTGTCCTAGCCATGTACCCTCGGAGCTCTCTGGGGAGGACATTCACCTGAAGTGAGCAGATGGCTCACTTCACCTCCACTGGTGCCACAGGACTCATCAGCATCATGGTGTGTGGAACACAAACAGATTTCCCCCAAAAAGCAGTGGCTAGTTCTGAACTTTGTCTGAGTAAATGTGACTGAACACCATTTATGAAGATAGCTTCACTAATGAAAGTTAAAGGGTTGTATGTTAAATGCAAGAAACACACAGAAACTATGCTTCTAAGCACAGTGTGCAAATTAGCAGGGTCCCAATGTGTAAATAAGAACATCTGATGACACAAACATTAACATACAAAATTAATATCTTCTGCAAGGCACTTACGCAGCTTGAGGCAAAGCTCAGGATGGTTAACGAACCCCCTTGTGTGTATTATCCAACAAGAAGACCTATGTCATCAAATATTTTTATTATTAGCTGAGATTGCCTACACTCTAGAATGCATCTATAATTGAGAGCTCTAGTTATGGTTCCTATAGCAAGCTCTCCAAATAAGACAAAAGCCCAAAACAAAGCAGCATTTTTGATAGAGTAAATCATAAACCTGACAGATCTAGTACTGTAGTTATAGCTCATCCCAGCCATGCACAGCAATATGAATTCTTTGCTTACTTCACTATGCTTTTAACAGGTTTGAAAATGATGGGCCTTAGGATAGACCTTGTACTTCATCATGAGGATTTGGGGGAGTTGGGAATAATTTGTAAGTAGCAGGCACAATGCTACAAAGATGGCATAGCACTGTGAGCTGGAGGGGTTTCACTGTATTTTTTATTAAATGTCCTTGCATTGCTAATCATCAAATAAATAAATAAATATCATCAATAGTGCAGAACCTTTTCAGGATGCAACAGCATAAAAAATAGTGTTATGGTTTATAGCCATCTCATTGGCAACAACTCATTTTACTGAAACAGAGCAGAGCATCCTTGCACCCTGCATATAACTTGTCCTTGAAGAATGTTAATGATTTCTTGTTCAGTTTTGGGTAGTTTTGAGACCCCAGTAGTAGTCAGCTTTGTCACTCTGTGTGGTAAATGGGAAGGAGATGGGGGGAAGAAATTCACCTACCCGAACACCCAGGGCAGACATTATTCAGACATTATGTTGGAGAAAGAGAAAGCTATAAAAAAATATGTAGCACGTGATTAAATAATCTGAAAATTACCTGTGCCAATTGGTGTTAGGTGATGCAAGAAGATAAAAAAAAAATGGAGACAGAAGGATTCAGCCCCATAAAGACTTAGCAATGGCAGCGTGCTGAGTACAGGCCTCCAAGGTACGTTGCCACAGGCTGCTGACAGGTCTCACCTCCCCATAGTGACCAGCAACAGGCAGCTGAGTCTTACTGGCATTCATGAAATCGAAAACACTGCATGGGAACTTGCCTAACAGCCAATAGGTGTGCAAAAGACAGGGTGCCTCTTAACCCTGACCTTCTCTGAGGTGCAGGTGCTTTGGAGTGGACATCAGGGAAATGCCTTTGGGCTCTCCTGAGCCTTGTCCTTGAATGTGCACCTGTGCCAGATTTGTCCTACAAAACACAAGCGAAGGAAGTGGCCACCTTTCCTTATACAATAGCTCAGTTCTTGGACCAGCCCAGAGGAAAAGGGTGAGATTGGATTGCAATCTCTCTGCTGCTGAAATTTTCCCACCTCCCAAGCCATGTGCTAATCAACTGCCATGGGGGATGTGGCCAGGGTGCTCCAACTCAGGGAGAAGGATACCTGAGCTCCAGGTCAATGTTTGCAGGGTGTTGCAAGACCTTGTATCCACTGGTTGAGGAGCAGTCCGCAGGAGGTAGGTGATCTGGCCCTTCTGCCTCTGCCGCCAGCATACAGCTGAGTGGGCCACACCGAAAGAACAGCCCCAAAACCAACAGTGGGTATTTCCCCTGTGGACCAAGAAAAACTCATAACACTAGTAGCAAAGGTGTGAGATATTCTGCACACACAAATTGCATGAATCATTTATAAAGAAGAAGTTTAAGGAACTGCATACAGGGTTACTGCTGTCTCACTATATTATATGGCTCTCTAACAAATGCAAAATGGAAATGCAGATAAGAATCTACAAAGCTGTAAATACTGTACTGCGGTTGCAATGTCTTTCTGCATTCATAGATCTCATGAAAAGACCTCAGTGCTTTTAGGTTGAATTTTATTTTGTTTCCTGAGCCTATGACAACTACTTATAATACTAAGAAAAATAACACTTCTGTTATACTATTTCAGACATAAAACAAATAAAACATAGTACTTATTCTTCTGTTTTTGCAAGCCCTTCTAACTCAGATTCTTGGAGAGTAATGATGGATCTCCCCATTTTTTAATTTCTCTTCAATCCTGAAAAAACATTTCAAAGGCATGAATTAGATGAGGCCAGGGACAGATTTGTAATATCTCATCCTTTCCTGGAAACAATAAGAAATCAGATAAGTCCCTCAAGCAGAGTGCATTAAAGGTGACAGAACAGAGATCTGGCAGAGACCTCATCAAACACAGACAATATTCAGCATTAATTCAGTGTCCATTTTGATTCGTTGCAGTCAGATGGGAAATGAGGTTTGAGTGACAACTTTATTTAGTAAGTCATAGGCTGCTGAAAATTTTATGAAATGATGCAACATACATGCAAAACAGTGGGGCTTTTTATTAGCAATGCTTGATAAGATACAGTGAAAATGTGAGTAATTCTCATTAGCTATTTGTCAATAAAAGGCATGGAAAATAAATTAGATTAAAACCCTGCTCTGCATAATACTGCCTTTGTGTTTGCAGAAGAAACCTTATCACAATACCTTTTAATAATATGGAGCATCTATTGCAGTGTTTGTAGTTTTACTCCATTATGCCAGGAATACTAATTGTTCACTTCATTTTTTCTTCAGCCAAAGCTCCCATTTGTGATTTAGAGCATTGTCCTTTCCAATATTCTTACATCAGTGGTGCTTATGAAACATCTGGCAGTTTCATTGCTGTGGACACTATCTTAACCAAAGGTGCATTTTCAGATGCAGACTCCCAACTTCTTTCAGAAAAGCTGGCATGTGTGCAATGGCTTGTGTCCTGTGCAAGGACAATCATATTGTACTTAACGTTGAATTAAACCCAGCAGAAAGAGTCAGAGATAAAAAAGGTGAGGAGAGTGCACAGCCCCAGGGCACTATAATGAATATCATTCTCATGGAAGGTGTCATTACTGCTGGCATTTGAGATTGAAAATAGGAAAAGTTATATTAAACCTCGCTCATAATAATAGTAATAACAATCCTTTAGAATAATTTTTAAATTAACCTTATTAGTAAACTCATCTAGGTTTAGTTCTTTCCATGATTCCCAGTGGATGAATTCTTTAGAGGGCTAATGCCAGCTATGTGTTTTCTCCTCTTCTGACAGCTTTCCTTGAAGTCTACATGGAAATCAATTTACCTCCTCATTCTTCGTACAGGCGGCAGCTTCTACATAGAAATATTCCTTTAAACAGAAGCCAATTAAAGGGCTGGAAAACAGTTTCCAGAAATGAAAGCTGCCTGTTCCAAAGCACTGAACACTGGAGCCAGCTACAGAGAAAAAACCTACCAATTTTCTTTTTCCAATTTAAAAGCAAACCAATCCGGGTGCAAGATACTTCTAAGTGACATGGGGCAAAAGGAAGACACCATAGTTAAATGTAGAAGAATAATAATTTTCCTTGGCTTTCTGTAGTAGCACACAAATATCTGTGAGTAATGCCCCAATGCTACCAGTGAGCAGGGCACTTAATAAAACCCAAACAACTGTCACATGTAGGTTATAAGGTCATTTCTCACACATAAGATAAACTAGAAATCCATCCAAAGGATGGAATTGGAGAAAGTGTTATGAAGTTCACTGGAAAATAAAAAATGATTTTCACATGTTATTTTATTTCTCAAGGGCATATTGATAAACATATGCATACACTGTTAATGCATATCTTACCCATGAAAAAGGAAAGTCAGTAGCACAGGGATTTAAAACAGTAAGTCTATTTAATAGCATGTTATATTGTTATTGATAATATAGGCACAATAAAAAAGTATAATTATGCAATGATACAGTTTGTGATGCATTTCAGAGCTTTTTCCTGATTATATCTGAAATATTGCAGGTAAGTGTTATTACTGCCTCATGGAAGGTAAAACTGAAACACAGAGTCCAAGGTCAAAGGCCACATCCATTTAACTCTGGTTCCCTAAATGAAGCATCAAAATCCAAGCCCAGTGCAATAAGTAGGGAGCTGGGTTTCAGGAGTAACGCACTCCTGCAGCTCCACATGTGCCTGCCACCCTTTGAGAGTCAGTGGAGGCTGCAGCTGTTTGGCATCTCTGAAAATCAAAATTTCCTGGTTTAACCTTCAGGCGATCAAATTGAAGCCTCTTGTTTTAAATTAGACTCTTAAAATTTACTGAGGTGGGATGGCTGAATGAGTCAGCAGCAGCAAGCCCACTGCTTTAACCACCGACCAGAGGGCATACAGACCAGCCTCCGTGGCGAGGCTCCCTCAGTGTGAATTTTCCCACGGGCTTCCTTTGACTTTCAGTGACCTATATTGTAATGGCACTGCCCTGCTGGTAGCTGCCACCATCCAGCTGAACATACGAAGTCAATTTTGGTTGCCTAATTAGTCTTGGCTGCAGTGAGAAGCGTTGCCCCTCTTCATGATAAAGGCAAATACAGCTTGAGGCCTGGCTGTCTGGGATCCCACCTTCCACCTCATGATCTTCCATGGCAACTGGGGTCATGCGGAGTGCTGGCACTAGTGATCCTCAGATTTCAGTGACTCTTCTTCAGCAAGAAGCCCCCATGTGTTTGGAGACAACCTGAATTCAGGCACCTTTCCAGCAAATAGGATGTGGGATGTTTCTCCTAGAGACGGAGGGGAGTTGGCAGGGGATCTCCATTCCAGTCGTTGTTCCATCTTTTGCCTTTGAAAAGAGACAGATCTGTGCGTATTTTATTAAATTGCACCGAAATAAGTCAATAGGACAGCTTTTGTGAATCTAAGAACAAATAAAATAAAAATTGCTTTTGAGAAGGATATCAGAACTCCATTCATGCATAGATCCAGCCCTAAACAATATTTGGCATGAAGTTATGCAGCACTGATTTGAATCCTCTCAGAGGTGAGAGGCGACCATCTTAACACACCGTACTCCTTCTGCAGCCTAGTGTAACTAGTCTGTCCCCAGTACAGGTCTGCTGGGCTCTCCTCCCCATGCTCCCAGCTGAGGGTCATTGTAAACCCTGCTGCCATATATGTAAGATGTGGTCCTGGCTATGCAACACAGAATTCAATGAAGCAAAAGGTTCTGCTGGAGAAAGACCCACCAGCCACCCTAAAATTTGGCTCTGCTCGAGAAATGCCATTGGATAGAAAGGACCCCTCACGCCACTGCTCTCGAGCTCCTGTTTATCCAGCTGCACATGGAAGACGGATGTCCACGGGAAAGCCAATTTCCTTGCAGGATGAGAAAATACAATGTGACAAAACTTACCAAGCATTGTTTCAGTGTGTAATGTGTGTCTTCAGGAGTCCAAGCAACAGAAAGACAGAGAAAGGAAAATACAAAAGGGGGATATGAGTGTGAATAGGCAGAGACCTGTCTGTGCAATATCCTTGTCCCCACACCTTGCCACAGCTGCTCTGTACCTCACACCTTTGATACCTGTAAAACCATGGAGTGGAAATCAAAGAATGAGAAATAAGGACATTTTCAACAATATACCATTTCAGACACACACATAAAATGCACATTGTGAATCGTTGCCTGGATCGGTGAAGAGATCTTGCCATGGTCTCCACGACCAACGGGGCTGAATGGGAACTTCCTGCACCCTTGGGAGCTCCCATTTTGATTAAACATCTGAGAAATTTCCCAAAAGACTATTACGCTCAATCAATATGACATTGCTTCAGCTAACGAAATTCTTTTAACATCCAACATCCTTTGAATCATGGATTAGAGAGGGCAGGTTAGTTCAGATTCTGAACTACATTTTAAATTACATAATTATCTAGTAACATCACTGTATATATTAGAACATCTCTTTTCAATGGAAAACTCCAATGTTCTTGAATTTCTATGCAAAAAACTATAAGAACTGAATATTGTAATATTTTGAAATATTTTGAAAGCTTGAACAAGCTTTCAGACTTGTTAATGTCATTCAAAGTCAACTGCATATTCTTTAACATAGGAAAATAAATGAATGTACCCTATAATTATTGCTGACATCTAAAAATCTTGAATTTAAAACAGTCAAAAGCATAACTACTTACGTGACAATTTATTGCTGGATTGTGGATATTTCGTTGTCAGTAAAATAGTTTTTATGATACAAAACACATATATTTCATTATATAGAATATATTTCTGAAGGAAATTCGATGAAGGCAAATTAATTAAAAAATGATCCAGTCTTGATTTTCCTTGTTTATATTACTGAAAAAGCTTACCTGGGGTTTTGTTACTGTACTAACTGCCTGCATATTTACTATTTTTATTCCTTGTGTGACAATTAAAATGTTGTGGCATGCTGGAATGTGTTAGATATTGTACTGATAGAACATTATCAAGATTCCACAAAAAGTCTCATGCAAAACTTTGATATGTGAAATACTTTTTAAATTGTAGCTTACCATAGTTGTATTTACAAATGTATTTCAGTCCAAGTCCCCCATAGCTAATCTTAGCTTTGAAGCTAGTAGATTATGTCATTGACTGAGGTACTATTTCTCTACCAAACTGAAATATTTGGGGCTAGCTTTTTTGGAGTAAAAGTGTAAAATGTCTCAGGATTATGAGACTGAGGGGTTTTTTGGTTTTGTTTTTTTTGTTGGTTTTTTTTGCAGGGGCGTGTGTGTGGGGATTGTTCTTAGAAAATTAAAACAAACAGAGAGAAGGCAATGAAGCTGAGCCCAGTTTTGCAGGTGCAGTGGGTATTGGCATAGGAAGGCCATTTCCCATCACAGTGTTTATATTGTGTCACTATTTCCTTGTGATCCCTTTTCCACCCATCATAGCTACCTGCCTCGTGTTCACTAGCACCTGCTAACTGTTCACTACTTCTTTCAAGCATGCATTATAATTCTTATTTCTTATAAAAACACATTAACGGAGCTCCCAAGAATGCAACCAAAATGAGAAATACAATGATGTTGCTATTTTTAAGTGTCTAACCCTTCTTACTGTAGATTCACACAACAAATGTTGTTGTACATTGCATATATTATGCTGATAGCTAAGGAGACTGCCACAGGGGGAAAAAAGAACTTTCATCCCAAAATCATGATATCGGTATTTAAATTTCAGGAATTTTTCAGATGAGGTTGAGAACCAGGAATATTTGATGTTATGTCTTACTTTTCAGCTGTGTGCATTCAGTAAAATAAGCTTTATTCCTCTTTTTTTTGTAAAATTTATACTTTGGAATGTAACAAACAAAAAAAAAAGAAAAGCAAATATTTTCCACATCTATATTACAAGGTGTAACTCACGGACTCCCAGCATTTTGTATTACAGCTTCAGCCTCTAAACATGTTCTGAGATGAAATATAGGACATAAATCAGATTGGGATCCAGGTCTACTTTACATATTTGGAAGAACTGTAGAGAAAATGCTACGAATTGAAGGGCTGATCTGACAAGTGTTTTGGGGAAGGTCCCTGAAGAGGTGGAGGAAAAGGAAGAGGAAAACTCTTAGATGTCTAAATCAAAGGGATTTTGCTGCCTGAAAAAGTAAATGTGAGCATACAGATTACTTTCATGAATTAAAATGACTAGAATATCCAAAGCAAGCTGACCTGACTTGATCATGAGATCATTGAATTCAAACTTTTTGGCCCTTATATCAAATGAACCACAAAGAAGAAGCACTCCCTTTCCCTTAATTACAGTTACATCACAACTTGATCACGATTTTTTGTAAGACAGTGTCAGTTATAACTTAACACAAAAAAAAGAAAGGTATTCTCTAAAAAAATAATGCAAGTCTGTCTCAGAGAATTGTATAGATCACAACTTGACTGTCAGTCTAAACAGAATCTATAGATATATCCAATGCTTCTCATCGGAAAGTATTTTATGTCACGTCACATTTTGACTGGCCTCATAAAAGGATAGAGGCACAATGCAGGAAGCACTGTACTTCAAATCTCATTTCTTTCACTGAGCAAAGGCAAAGACTAGTTTCCCAGTAAACTGTACTTCCCAGCTGGCTTGCACCCTTATAGGACCATAAGCAATCCAGGAGGTTCCTGGAATGCATTGATGCTAACTTCCTTCTCCAAGTGATAGAGGAGGCAACAAGGAGAGGTGCTACACTGCACCTTATTCTCACCAAGGAGGGGCTGGTGGGGAATGTGAAGCTCAAGGGCAACCTTGGCTGCAGTGAACATGAAATGGCAGAGTTCAAGATCCTTAGGGTGGTAAGGAGGGCACCACAGTAAGCTCACTAGCCTGGACTTAAGGAGAGCAGACTTTGGCCTTGTCAGGGATCTCCTTGGCTGAGTAGCGTGGGATAAAGCCCTGGAGGGAAAGGGGGCCCAAGAAAGCTGATTAATATTCAAGGATTACCTCCTCCAAGCTCAGGAGCGATGCATCCCAACAAAGAGGAAGCCGGAAAAAAATGCCAGGAGGCCTGCAAGGATGAACAAGGAGCTCCTGGACAAACTCAAACATAAAAAGGAGGCCTAGTGAGGGTGGAAGAAAGGATAGGTAGCCTGGGAGGAATACAGAGAAATTGTCTGAGCAGCCAGGGATCATGTTAGGAAACTTAAAGCCCAGATAGAGTTAAATCTGACCACGGATGTCAAGGGCAACAAGGAAAGCTTATACAGGTACATCAGTGATAAAAGAAAGACTAGGGAAAATGTGGGCCCTCTCCTGAAGGAAACAGGAGACATGGTTACCTGGCATTTGGAGAAGGCTGAGGTACTCAGTGACTATTTTGCTTCAGTCTTCACCATCAAGTGCTTTAGCCACATCGCCCAAGTCACTGAAGGAAAAGGCAGGGACTGGGAGAATAGGTACGGGCTACTGTAGAAGATCAGGTTTGAGACTGAGGAACCTGAAGGTGCACAAATCCATGGGACCTGGTGAGATACATCCATGGGTCCTGAGGGAACTGGCAGATGAAGTTGCTAAGCAACTACCCATCATATTTGAGAAGTCGTGGAAGTCCAGTGAAGTTCCCACTGACTGGAAAAGGGGAAACATAACCCACATCTTTAAAAAGGGAAAAAAGAAAGACCCAGGGAACTACAGGCTAATCAGTCTCACTATTGTGCCTGTAAAGATCATGGAGCAGATCCTCCTGGAAACACCACTAAGGCACATGGAAAATAAGGAGGTAATCAAAGACAGCCAACATGGCTTCACTAAAGGCAAATCATGTCTGACACATTTGGTGGCCTTCTACAATGGGGTTACAGTGTTGGTGGATAAGGTAACAGCAACTGACATCTACCCAGACTGGTGCAAAGCATTTGACACTGTCCCACATGACATCCTTGTCTCTAAATTGGAAAGACATGGATTTGATGGATGGATCACTTGGCGGACAAGGAATTGGCTGAGTGGTTGCACTCAAAGAGTTGCTGTCAACAGCTCAATGTCCAAGTGGAGCCCAGTGATGAGTGGTGCTCCTTAGGGGTTGGTATTGGGACTGATGCTGTTTAACATCTTTCTCGGCAACATGGATGTGGGACTAAGTGCACTCTCAGCAAGTTTGCTGACAACATCAAGTTGTGTGAAGTCATCAACACTCTGAAGGGAAGGGATGCCATCCAGAGGGACCTGGACAGGCTTGAAAGGTGGGCCTGTGCAGACCCCATGAAATTCAACAAGGCCAAGTGCAAGGTCCTGCAAGTAGGTTGGGGCAATCCCAAGCACAAATACAAGCTGGGTGGAGAATGGATTGAGAGCAGCCCGAGGAGAAGGACTTGGGGGTGTTGATGGATGAGAAGCTCAACATGACCCATCAATGTGGACTTGCAGCCCAGGAAGCCAACTGCATCCTGGGCTACATCAAAAGAAGCATGGACAGCAGGTCAAGGGAGGTGATTCTGCCCTTCTACTCTGCTCTCGAGAGATCCTACCTGGAGCACTGCATCCAGCTTTGGGGCCCCCAACATAAAAAGGACATGGAACCTGTTGGAGAAAGTCCAGAGGAGGGCCACTAAGATGATCAGAGGGCTGGAGCACCTCTCCTATGAGGACAGGCTGAGACAGTTGGAGCTGTTCAGCCCAGAGAAGAGAAGGGTCTGGGAAGACCTTATAGCAACCTTCCAGTACTTTAAGAATGTCTACAGGTAAGATAGGGAGGGACTTTTTACCAGGGAGTGTAGCGATAGGAAGAGGGGTAATGTTTTTAAACTGGAAGAGGGTACATTTAGATTTGATATGAGGAAGAAATTCTTTACTGTGAAGGTGGTGTCCAGAGAACAAGTTGTCCAGAGAAGCTGTGTATGCCCTGTCTCTTGAAGTGTTTGAGACCAGGCTGGATGGGGCTTTGAGCAATCTGGTCTAGTGGAAGATGCTCCTGTTCAATGCCCTTTCCTCCACCAATGTAGGCAGAATGCCTGAGGACTAGGAAAAGTACTGGGATACCAAGCATGACTAAGGACATCTATTTCTTTCTATTGACTTTGTTGGGAGGCTGATGCAAGAGGATCATGAGCATGGACCTGAGACATACTTTAATGCAGATGGTAATAACCATGAAGGAAACCGTGCAAGAATATGTGATATAAATATGCTGCTTTGGTGCATAGCTGAGTAAACAGTCTCCTGATTAAAACAAATTTCTTCTTACAGCACTAGAATTTTCCATTATAAACCAAATTTCTCAGTGACTCAGTTTCCCCAGATGTCATATCAAGACTTTTGGTTGGCATGTGAAACATGGCTAGTAAATACACCTCAGGAAAAAAGCATTCCTGGATCACTAAATAGGTTATCAGGTCACTATTACACTTAATTCTCACTTGTTCTTTCTCCTTCTCAAAATTTCACTTTAAAAGTTTCTATCAGCTGACCAGATACATTTTTTTTTTCAGTATAATCATTTAATTTATTTAATGTTTATACTATTAAGGCTTTTAGTGGAATCATTTTAAAATATGTTTTCGGGGTCATTTCAGCTCTATTAAGCTTTTTAAATAGATTAAATCCAGGGTCTCTGTTTTCTGAATACAAAAGCAGATCTTGCCTCTGAAGCCAAAAACAATTTAAAACATATGAAATGCAGTAGAATTAATCTGTCCAGAATGAAAAGGAAGACTGTATTTATAGCAGCTGATTTATTTGTTTGATATACAGTATGTGCTCTGGTTTATAATTTTTAAGGTGTGTGAAAAGGGTCACATTATATATTACAAAAATAGCAAGGCAATGATTTACAAGACTTCACATTGTGCCTATTGACCTTCTCAATAAGAAAGGTTGGTGGTTGTAACAGCATTGAAAAATTAAACCCATGGGAGTCAATTTAATGTAGTATAAACTCTTTAACAACCAGCAAAATAGCCATATCAGCTGTTCCATCTGCAGATTATGTTTCAGTTGTAAAATGCAGTTTTTAATAAAAAGTGCACAAGCTTTCTTTATTCTACAAAGCATGTGTTTCCTTCTCCGTGGAAGCAGCTGCTCCCTACCTTTTGTGTGGCAAGAATGGAAGTATTGTGTTATAACTGGTCCCCTCAGTGGGAGAAGAAAGAAAAGGAAGAAAGAAATTGCTTAACAGCAGTACAAGTCATTTTGTCCAGTTTCCTTCTGAAAATTAATCTCTGAGCTCTGAAGAAAAGGTGTACATCTGTTTGTCTTTTGTTGTGTACAAATACATTAGTCTGTCCACAAGGAAAACAATATTAGCCCATGTACAGCTTGAAATAATCAATACCTAGACTTAACAATCGGGCAATGCTTCATGTTAACACACTCACTGTGAAAATGAGAGGTTAAGGGCAAGATATCTCTTCTAATTATCAGAGCCATGTGTCATGGACATTCCAGAAATAATGGTATCGGAACACATCTAAAGTCAGGTAAATGAAAGACAAAAAATATTCAAACTGTGATCTTCCTTATCATTTACCTCATTTTTTTGCATGATTATCTGGCTAACCCAGTACCTTGCCCAGATGGAAGCTGGAAAACAAGACAGAGTATTTTCATATCTCTGGTTTCTCATCCCTAGGATGCTCATGTCATCCACTTTTTGCAAGGAATCAGACAAAAAGCAGCCTAGAGGTATATACAGATTGCTAAAGCTATGTATTAGCCACTGTCCCCTAAAACAAAACAAAACAAAACAAAACAAAAAGCTAACAACAAAATGACACAGCTAACACATCAAATATTCTGATTTTGGCTTATACCTTATGGGGGCTTCCCAGAGAGAAAGGTAATGGCAGACATGCAATATTGGGGATATAACTAGCACCTTTCGTCTGTTGGAATACTGTTGGTATATTTTGGTTTTCTTGACAAAAGAAGGCTTTTTTTATAGCTGCTAGTGTAATGATTTGGTGAAATGTGGAAGTTCATTGAAGGTTCGTGCTTCATATCAGAATTTATTTTCCTGACTAAGGAAGCAAACAGCAAGACAGTTGAGGTCAAGAAGATTGGTGTTTGTGTAGAAGTGTATGAGAGATGTGAATAAGGAGATTTGCATAATGCACGCTAGTGGGAGTTCTTTTCCAATTTAGCTCATCTACGTGGGAAGCTCATTATGGTATTTCCTTTATAACTTACGTCTCTTCCAGGATAGCAGAATAAAACAATTGATGGTGCAGCAGTAGATATCTTTCTTGCATCTTCCTGTGAAAGATGGCTGAACACTGTCTCTAATTCTCACTCCAATTACATATTTTATATGAAAAGAACAGGTCTCTTCAGAGTGTTTTAAGTCATAGTTTGGTGTGCTATGTACTGTACCAATCTCCACACATACATTTTAAGTCCTACTCAATCTGTTGATTATAATGCCCTAGGGAGAAAAAATGAGTTAATATTTCAACACTGTGCTTATTAATGTGTTTGACAATTTCATCAGAACATGATATTCCCATACTGATGGTAGGTGAGCTGGAGGAAAGGGGCTGATTGTATTAGCTTGTCAAAAAAGGTATAGACATAGTTGCTGAGGCTTTGATAATGGTTAGAATTAAGGAAATACCATAAAATAATAGATGTCTCTTGTGCTTTTCCTGATTCTAAGATATTTGTTGGATCTAGGAAGACCCCATAAAAGACAGGTGAAACCATCTGTTACAGACAGTGTTAGCAGAGGGAGAGCAGGCTGTCCTGTTGCTGTTTGTTTCAAAAACACATATGCTTGTCCTCCAAGGCTACTGCTTTGCCACCTTATGGAAACCCAAGTGAAGCAAGCATAAGTTAAAATGCTGCCAAGGTGGACAGTGGGTTCAGCACCAGCTTTACAGAGGTGTACATGGCTCTCCCAGAGAAAAGCTGAAAGGAAACAGATTCTCAAGTTCTTCATCGCACTGTTAAAAGGTATTTTAAGACGTGGTTGTCAAAGAAGCCTTTTCCTTCCCTATTGTTTGCTCAGAATTTTCGAAGAAGCCTTCAAGGGGTATCTGAATCTTTGAAAAGCAGAATCAACCAGTAAATAGCAACATTGTCTGGAGTCAAGTGGGCAATGAAAGAGATCCTATTTCTCATTTGATTTGAAAGGACCAACTGAATGTGTTCAATACCTCCAGAAGTAGGTTCATAACCTTTTGTACCTGAGTTCCCCAGGTTGCAAGAACTTGAATATAACTCCTAAAAACCTATCAGAAAGGCATCCCAAGCATTCAGCCAGGGCTGCTTAGGTCAAAGATTAAAGAGAAAAAGCAGGGCAAAAGCAACTCCAGAAAGGAGTCATATTAAGGGTCCTTGTATTGCCTACCATATGGCTTGTGGAGATAGAGGATTTCTAATCATTTACTGTCCTGTCACCACGGGAAGCTCATGCTGGACCTTCTGAAGTATCACAAACCACTGTAGACTAATAATCTTGTGGAAGGTCATGTAAGAAAAGTTCAATAATAAAGCAACTGGGACAGTACCTTGACATTTGTGATAATAAATATTATCAACAACATCAGCTAGAGTTCAGAGAAAGACCTGAATTTCACATGTCAAAATTGCTAGTGAGAAGTATTGGAAAACCTTTTAGACTGACATTTTCCTAGGAGAGGCGATCAGCTCCAGGAATACTTGTGCCTCAGGCATAATTCAATACCGACTATATCCTTTGTCTCCTTGATCACAGAAATTAGAGCTGGAGAAGACTCCCAGGTCACCAAACTGCTACACATTTTCAAGCCTTTCCCAGTGCTCATTTAATGAGAGAAAGTCCAGACAATGACACTTGCATCATTTCTTTCAGGAGACCATTTCTCATCTTTAAGGGGGGCTGGGGGGAACCCTTTTGCACAATTCTTCAATAGTCCCTAACAGCAGTGTCTGGTAATGTAAAGTGCTGCTGTGCTGAGAGCAGGAAGCAAATTACATCTACTTTACAATTTCCACAGGTGTAACTTAAGTGGACACAATACAGTGTGACATAGAATCCGGCCCCTAGGATTTCACTTAAGAAAAGTGCTCTAACAGTTATATGTCTCCATTTTTTCCCTTTTTTTTTTACTTCTGTTGTAGATGCTGTCCATCTGTGAAGTCTAAAGCCCTTGCAGGAGCTGTAGTCATAGACCACATTGGCCGTTGTGCGAAGGGAGACAGGACTTGAGCCTGAGTAGACTAAGGTATTTCCAAGGGCAGAGCACTGGTTTCTTCAAGGACTTTGCAAATCAGTAAATAAAAGCTACAAACATACCAGAGTGGAACCTCAAATAGAAAAACCACTTTAGCTCTATTAATAGCCATCTCCCAGCCTAGAGTAGCAATCCTCCTGTGATGGCCAAAATAAAACCTAAAAAAAAAAAAAAGGGCTGATGCTTAACAGTGTAGCACATATGCTGAGCGGACTGAGCTCAATAAATGGTATCATGTCTGCTATATTGCCCATGTCCCTGAATCCATACACAATTCAGGTTGTTGATATGGACACTCTATTCAAGCTTACCAAAGCCTTCAGTTCTCCTATTTCAAAGTGTACCTCTTTCTTATGCTTTTTGACACAAGCTGAACCAGATATTAGATATGGGCAGATGATGACAAGCAGTTGAGTCTTCATAGCTAGTTTCCATAGTTTGCCATTTGTCACTGAGCTGCAGTGGCTGGCTGTATGTGTGTATGTATGTCACTTAATACATAGGTGGAACAAAAAAACATTAGCTTAAATCATTGCAAAGGTCACATTTGCCATTTTGTGTAAGTAGCATTGAGATGAGGCTCAGTAAAATTAAGTATTTATTTCTAATACAAACCACGTTCATAATGTCAGCTAACACGTTTTAATTCTCACTTGTAACAGACAAGGAGTATTCATCCTATTAGGTGGCATAGCTTATCTGCCAGCTGGTAAATCCTTACGCCTCAGTAATTTGGTTGCTAGCAATTGTCCTGTTACACCCATAGTTTGGAAGGAGCAGGAGGCAGGCTTCCCACAGACTGAGTGCTATAAAACCTTCCCAAAGAGAGAGCATGGAGCACTTCTTACTCTCTTTTTCCTCTGACACATCTTCCCAGCTCAGCGCTCTCATGTGAGGACCTGCATCGCACACCAAGCAGAAGCGGTCAGCCAACACCTACAAGGCTTGCTCTCACGTAGCTTTACACCATGAACACTGAGGCATGTCTGGTTTATTTATTTATACATCAGTGAAAGAATGCTAGGTAAGTAATTGGAGCCAAATAAAACCTGCTGGTTTTACAAATTGGGATTACTGGCTGAAGCTTTCTCATGTCACCTCTACACACTGAGGCAGGTCCCAGGATAGCTTTAGTGATGATTACCAAGCTATAACACAAGCTGTCAAATCTTTTATAATCAGGGGTTAAAATAATATACACTCTGTATTGAATAATTGCTATAAATGCCCTGAGGCATAAAAAAAAAAATATGTTTGAGATGTTGTAAATAATGCGGCTGGATTTAACAGCAATTTGATATGTCTGTTCTGTTTTTTTCCATGTAGCCTGGCCCCAAGTGTCTTTTCAGGTCTGCTCTTCAGTCGATGTTAGCCACAAAAGTAACAGTACCTCCCTGTACAGTATACAAACATCTGGGTCAATCTGAGGTCAAAGCTCAACTAAAAGAGGCAGCATGCAATAAATATAAATGAAGTATATTACTATGATAAATAAAAGTGGTCTACATTAATGCGAACAAGCTTGACTGATAGCGAGTACATTTCCAAGACACAGGGTCAAGCTTGGTGCATCTGTGAGGCTGAGGGGCTGAATGAGATGCATTGCTGCAAGCAACTCTGAGACAAAAATCCCCAAATAGGCTATGATCTCATAGAGCAGACTTATCAATTATGGTAATAAAGTCATCCTGGCAGTAGACTTTCTGTTACTATTTTCAAATCTTTGCTGTCATTGTCAAAGGAAGTGCTATTTCTTTGCTGTTGTAACTTTTTTCGACAAGAGTCTAGAATTGGTAATATTTGATGGTTTCATCACTGAGGCTTCCTCTCCCATTTTATTCTTTCCTCTCTGAAATGTTTACTATCAAGTGAATGCTCTTTAACAAAATATGTGAGTTTCTTTATCTATAGTAAGCAGATGTTTGAAGTTTGTATTTAGAAAACATCCTCTGGAGAAATACAGCAGGAGGCATTCCTGATGAGAACTTGAGGAGTTTTTTAAGTTTTTTATATAGTTTTACTTTTAATTTTAAATGCAGTGGTGGGCTGAGTTCTGACAAGGACTAGGTCTATACAGCATAACTCAGGGAACAGTACGTCCATGAGCCTACCTGACTGGTAGGTTTTCAGTGAGGCTTCTTGGAGTAGTGTGAAAATAGACCCACTGCACAAAACACAGGCAGAGTTTGTGCTCGAGTACTCAGGGTCTTGCTGGAGGAGTCAGCACTAAGCTGAGCAGCCAGACTTGCTGTCTGGGGGATTTTGATGCAGAGAAGCACAGTGGGAAAAACGTCTTAACTGGACAAAGACTAGAAAATTAATAAAACAAAACAAAACAAAACCCTAACCAAAAAACAACAGTGGCAGTCAAAAGATTCTGGATAAAGTACTACAGAACGGAGTGGGAGGCACAACTTGTACCATATCTGATTTCCTTTTCCATCATTTAATAGAGGTCTGAAGAATGAGGAAAATGTGATGAAATGTTAAACAGCAACACACAAGTCTTCTGTATTTGGAGTGCAAATGACTAGTGACATAGGACATTCCATTAAATGATGTCCATGAAAAGCAAGCACATAGTGAATCATCCATCCACACAGGCTTGCAATAAGAATGTTGCAGAACTCATCTCTGGGCTGATATTGCTGCTATTTAATGTAGTTTCTAGCAACCCATTTATCATATTTATGGCTACATCTAACCCTTTTTACTATGTTCTTTTTTCACGAGTTCTCCTAGAGAAAGGCTATTGCACAGCTTTATGAAGCCATGGACTGGAGAATAATGCATGACCTAAAGCAAATGGAGGTGAATGATGCCCACATTATACTGGTTATCCAGACCTGTCAAAGAACTGCCAATACATCATACACTGTTGACCAACGTTGCCATGCCTATAGTTTCCAGATAGGTAACAAAAAGGAATCAAAGGTATGCTTCAAAAGCTCCCACTATTTTATCCTGCACCAAGATTAGCAGCAAATCTCGTCACTTTTTGGAAACAGAAGTGCTGTCCTCATCTTTGCACTACAAATCCCTGGCTTTTCAGCAACAACAAGGAGTACTGCCTAGTCTTTTTGAATACCCATTTCCTCCGAGATTGCACTTTAAAAAAAAAAGTATGCAGAGCTTATTAAAAATGTAGCTGGCTTTTAGACTACTTAGTATCTTCCAATAATTTGGATTGATGAAAAAATACAAACACTAAGTAGCAGCTGCTGGACCACACACCATGTGAAAGAAAGAACACCATGTTTCTATTGAGAGGTTTCTCAGGAGCTTCATACCGTGCAAATCCTTCTGCTTCAGCTAAATCCCTGGAGTATGTAATCCTGATATAGTTAAAATGTTCTTGGATCATTTACTTCCCAAGAAGCTTACTTTGCTGCATGCTTGGTGTGCAATTATTTATAGAGAAAGCCCTCTCCCTTTGCAAAGCAGAAAACAGCTCGTGGTAACTCAGTTGAAACTTGAGCTGCATCGTTTTTCCTTTTTCCTTTCCTTTCCTTTCCTTTCCTTTCCTTTCCTTTCCTTTCCTTTCCTTTCCTTTCCTTTCATTTACTTCCCAAGAAGCTTACTTTGCTGCAT
>KZ505720.1:1199922-1218960 GCA_002844005.1 Limosa lapponica baueri
TCCTCTCCTCTCCTCTCCTCTCCTCTCCTCTCCTCTCCTTTTACCAGAAGTAAAATTCACTGAAATGTCACATAGATTCTCTGAGGAGGTACAGAATATAGCTTAAGAATGCTTATATTGGGTCAGACTAAGTGTTCATACTCCCCAGTATCCTGGATAAGCAGGGAAATATAAGAGCAGGGAAAGAATACAGTTATGCTTCCTCATGTTCTTAAATTTTCTGAACCTGAACCACATCTCTGTGGTTAATTAATAGTCTTTCTTTCATTAATGTTTTCAGTTGCTTTTAGAACCGATTGATATTTTGGCATCTGCTGCATTTTGTGGCAATTAATTTTAGCAAAGAAATGAGCATCTTCAGTTCCCTTTAATGACTGCAAACTTAGAGAAAACTCGAACTTTTCTGGATTGGATCTGTAGGCTTCCTGTGATTTTGTTTTCCTCTTCTTCAAAATTTGGATACTGATACTTACTTATTTGTCTCACTGGCATGAGTCATTCTACCAGTTAATTTACTAACATTTGTTAGTGAGACCTGTTGATTCAATAACATGTGTTAATCTGCACTGAAGACATTTAGGCAAGGTGTTACTCACGTCTTGATTTTTCTTTTTAATTAAAGCTTGTTCATGACTAAAATTGTGCAAACGTCTCATACATGTAACTCCATGCGAAACAATTCTTCATGCTGGCCAGTTTCCAAACGTTAATTCAATTGATGTGTCCCATATACTAGTGGAGAGAGAGAGTTAGTGGAAGATCATTTCTTTAAAAGTTATTATATAAACTCTGTTTTTTTATTAGAAGTTAAGCTTGTTGAAATACTATTCTACCAGCTATAGTTTTCTGAGTTTCTGATATCTTTGTTCAACATACTTTTAATATTAGAAGCTTGAAAAAGTGTTGTATTCATTAAACCTCTCATCTAAATTTTATAGATGCACGTTTCATACAGCCTAGTCAAAGATCCCACTGGAATCAAAAATACAATCATGAAAAATGTTCTGAATGATGGACTGACAAATAATGAAGGGAAATAAAAGGATTACAACAACACACTGAGAAAGAGAAAATTATAGTTCATTTCTCCCCAAGAAACTGCTGATAACAGAACTAAAATGGGAAGGCTACTTCCTACTTCTTCATCTCTCCCCATGAGTTTGTACTATATGAAGATTAGATAGGATTGTGCTAACTGCAGAGCTTCTTCTTTGAGTTTAGCAGAAGTTCCAAAGAAGAATTTTTCTTCCTACAGTCCCATAGCAACATCCCCTGATCTAGGCCACAAGGTGATGGAGTGGAGTCAGGGTTAAGTATTGAGACTTTTGTCCACAGAGCTGCCTAGAGCCAGCCAGTATGAAAATGCTGAAAGCAATGCAGGGCAGAGTTTGATTTTTGTACTAGATAATGTTGTACGCAAAAAAATAGCTGAAATGGGGAATGTAGACAGGCAACACATGCATACATTGTTTGAGTGAATGCCAAAAGCCGAAGTTCTGAACTGTAAAGCAGAAGTCTGCTACTGACTAGCTGCAGCTAGGAAAGGCTAGTCATATATTTTAATTAATATATGGATTAAACCTGGATTAAACAGGTATGGCATGTCTTCAACACCACTATTCATATAGAGACACAAGACAGAACCACCAGTTAGGGGCTGTGTGCTCCTGCAATACACAGACTATATTGGCTCTGGGAAAGAAAAAGTGACCCCAGAATGGAGATGAAGACCTTGACTGGAGGAAAGATCCTGGACATGGGTGAAGGTCCTGGAGGTCTGGGAGATGGATGGAGATGAATGTCAGGGGCATCCAGAGAGCTTGGTGGATGATGCCCAAGATTGGCAACCATGAGCAGTGGCACAACAGGGACTGAGCTGATTTTCTGCCCAGCCTTCCTGGGCCAGCAGTGATTGCCCTGTAGGGAAGCGAAGTCAAGACCAAGTGAACATAACACTGGGAGAAGTGAGTGAGGGTAAGACAGCCAAGTAGGACAAAAGCTTGAATCTTGCTCGTTCTTAAATAAACCCCACTGCTCAGATCCAACACCAATAGCTGTTTACTATGTCTTGCCTGTGACAAGTGAGCAGAGCACACACAGATAAATGGAGAGCCTGTGCACAGTCAAGTCGGCTGGTAATTAGTGGGCAGTTTGGTAGGGTGACACCCTTTCAAATTAGTTCATGGAGAACAGGCTGCTTATATTTTGTCCCTCCCTGAGGGTCAGGTACCACATACAGGTGAAGAGGATCACATTTAATTACACCGCCCAGCATAGTCTCCTGCAGGTAGGTGTCACAAACAAGAACCTTGCCTTTCTCTTCCAGCATGGCTGTAAAGACAACACGTCCTCCAACTGTACCTTCCCTTTCCCATGGGGACCTGCCACTCGGCACGACCCGGGATGTGGGAGATGGGCTTAAAGTCCTTCCTATCGCATCTGATTTAGACCTACGTCTCCCTGTTCCTGTAGGTCTACAGACATCCCCTGCGTGTAGGGACCTGCTCTGCAGTCCTTATGAAACTTCTCCATTTGCAAACAGGTTACTTCAAAATGTGAGAGGAGAAAGGAAAAAAAACCAAGATGACTCAAGATATGTGTCAGTCAGTCCTCGGCTCCAGTCCTTGGCTTCTTCTGCCTGTTTATTTTTTTCTAATGACTGGAGCAGTGCACTCTTTGCCAAATGATGGGACAGTTTCATCATAACAGTTTGAATATACCTTTTACATAACCCATGTTAACTTGTTGATAAGTGTTTGGGTAGTCCCTCAGAAACTAAATGAGAAATGATGGCAGTGAGTCCCTAGCTGGAAGATGGCACAGCTGAATCTCTCATCTCCATTGACAGGATGAATCCTGACCATGGTTTAAAGAGCAACACTGTACCCTCCCACATCAGAAGTCCATTAGAAAGACAAGCTTGCTGCTTTTTCATTTTTTGTTGTGTTGAACCTTGTGAAGGAAGCGGGGTACACAGTAAGCACTTTTATGATTTGCCTGTTTGATGCTTTCAGGAGATAGGATGGAGGATGCCATATTCTGAGTACTGCTCTGACCTGCAGCTACCTCAGAACACCTTAGAAGACATGACTTTGGGATAAGCATGTGAGAAAACCAAGGAGACATTACATTCAAAAATTAAGTTACAGTTATTGAGGTACCTCTGACTCTCTTTAAATCTGCCTTGCATATTTTAGTTCATAACTTCATACTTGTATTACACCTCAATCTACTTTGGGGGTCAACCTAACCTTTATGTTAGTCAACATTTTGTCAGTGTTGATATTTTTGTTTATTTCTATGCCATTGAATACCACAAGATTCTGTACTGATCTGTTTTGCAGACAACTGTTAGTGCCAACTTTCACAGATCTGTCTATCAGCCCAACTGTAATCCATTTGATGTACACTTCACTGATGCTGAGTAGTGGCATAAATTGTGCCCGGCAATAATAAGGCAAGTGCCTTACAAAAGCCTATTTCACCAGAATAGCTGTAGCAACCAAATTGATAACTCCTACACATGTAATTGATATTATTTCAGAATCATATTTATTGTCATAATTATCTGAACCCCATCTTGATTTAGTACTATTTTGTCTGAGATGGATTGCCTAGAGACTATTTGTGCCAGAGACACTTGGATAACCTCACAATTCTTTTAAGATCACCTTGCTTCCAGCCTCCCAGGACTTTGCTGGTACTCTGGGCACAAATTTTTTCGCATAATTCTTTCAGATTTTTAGGTATAAGTTATCCAGGCCTGCTGATTTGAAACGATTTATCCCCTATATAAGGGTTGGGTTTTTTAAATATCTTTCTCAGCTCTTAACTGAGTAGTTCATCATCCTCATGTGAAAAAAGCACTTCCTCGAGTTTCATTTTGAAAACAGAACAGGGATTTATGTATTGTACACTTCTGCATTTCCTGTCTCATTATTAATGGCATTATCGTCTCTAGTAATGGTCTTGTATTATTGCTGAGATTTCATTTGTTCCAAATATACTTTTAAAAAGCTCCTTATTTCATGTTGCCCAGAGACAAATCCATGATGTTATTAGCCTCTCTTATCAATTATGTTCACTTCGCAAATTATATTGATTATTATCCACTTCTTTCTTTTCTCTTGTGTTACATTTTGTTGGATTTCCCCCATTTGTGATAGCGTCTTTTACTTCACTCCTGCAATAAAAGGATCTAGGGCCAAAGTTGCTGCTCTTTTGACTGTGGACTCACAGCTTCTTTAAGAAATCTAAAGTGCATTTTACAGCAATGTGTTTTCTTCCAGTTCTACTCTCTCTGACTCCTTCAAAAACACCCGATGCGTATGTTCCAGATTGGATCTGGACTACTTTTTGGTCACAATAAATGTAATTGTCACAAATTTGGTCTCTATATAAGAACAGCCTTCCAGTCCAGTGATTAATTCACCTTCATCTTCCATAATAAAGCTGAAAATAAGTTCACTTTGTAATGGCTTCTGAATTAGACTGGTTTTAATTTTGATTTTTTTAGGAATTTAATGATCTTGTACTACTGTTTGAAGGAAGCCCTTAGAGCACATGTACTTACACTTACATTCTCTGTGATGTACCAGCCTTCCTTATTATTCTGCCTTGGTTTAATACCCTCCTGGCTGCGCCATTTAATCTTTATACAAAAAAATAAAATTATTCCCCTACAGGTGTAGGATGCAGATTATTACATTAATCTCAGACAGTGGTGGCAAACCTGTGGTGTGGATGGAGGAATAAGCAATGCCACTGTAGCAGTAATGCCATGTCCTTTCCTCTGCTCCCTTTCTCTACCCAGCCCTGCTCCTGAGAGGGGAGTGGGGTGCGGAGCTGCCTCTGAGGGGCATCAGGGAAGAGCAAGGGGAGGGGATCTTCATTATTCCCTGTGAGTTTGTATGCACACAGAATAATCTCTGTAAATATCAAGCACTCCTAATTAGTAAATAATGCAATTAGCCTAAAAGCATTTAAAAATTAAGAGGCCTTATCTATTGCAAGGCCTGTGAACTCAATTATCTACGGTTGGTCCACATTTAGCTGAGGTCATTTTGCATAGCCTCACGAGAAAGCTTTAGAAGGCTTTCTAATGTCAAGATAATATAAAGTTTGCTTTGAAACAGGTGAGGGTTTATTTGCTGCATATAATCAGGAAATAAATGCCCGTCTGGCATATTTATTTGTTTTATATCAGACCTTTGAGTAAAAGCTATTAGTGCTTTGGAACCAAATGTTTCTCTTTGTCTTTGGCCTGAAGCTGGGGAACATGATGATCTTGGAGTCCAAAACTGCATTACTGTCATCTGGATCAGAATTTGGATGACGGTGAATAAACAAATTATAAAATGTAAGTTAAAATCAGTATATGACAGTATGGATAGTGGCATAGAAACATAGGCTATCCATTTTTCCCTATATCCCCATTGCTTAAAAAAAATATTCCACACTGAGATTCAGCTGGCTACAGTATTGGATTTAATACTGTCCTGCATTTTTCAGTGCTGCTTGTTGTTAGAAGAAGCTTCCTTTGGAAGCATACAGATCAGGATCCCATTCCTGTAGGAACAGGAAAACAAAAATCATCCAGCCTTTGTTGTTTTGGCAGCTGCTCATGGATACTGGACCCTGATTGTAACAAGCAGAGAGCAGCCATGGTTTTTGTATGCCTTGAACTAGCTGCTGATCCAAAAACTACAGTATTAATGAAAATATTTCTGTAAATCTCAGTAGCTTTAGGTCAATCATATGGTCAAACTGTTTGAGTCAAACCTTTCATCCCTTTTCTACCTGTGGCAAAATGTCAGAAGATTATTGTCTTAAATTGAGCAATAATCTATAATTGTTACCACAGCTAAATCCATCTCACATAATGATATTATACCAAAGCAAATAAAAGATGGTATTTTGTGGTAGCCGTGAGCAAAGAAGGGAGTGATCCAGGTCTCTAATGCCGATTCTTGCAGGATTTTTTCTGCTCTCTCTTCACCTTGTAACCTCAAAAGTCCTCTCATATCTATCAGTAGCGTTCGCCTTTGTAATCTTTAGGTATTGCATTAATTACTATGTTGCATTAATTACCACTTTAACTATGAGCCTTCTCCTATATCCATGCATGGATAAAATGTAGTTGTTTGCAACTTCTGGAAATAGCCAGCACTGAATAAAACAGAGCCATTAACTCATAATTTCAGTCCCCAAACCAGGTTTGTGGGATGCAGGTTAGTTCAAGAGATATTCTGTAACACTGAAAGATGCTTGTAAAATTAAGTGTCTTCTTTATTCAATGGCAGTCTTCTTTTGTGTGGAATATAGCACATTATCATTTATATGGGTATTTTATGTAGCTATGCAGTTAGATGGAAGTGTAAGTATCCCCCTTCTTGCCCAGACTGTCTGTAACATCCCTTATTTAAAGTATTTTTGAATGCTAATTAGGTTTTCATTGCCCCTGTCTTTAGTGTCTGCTGGAAGGCAGCTCCCATCCAGTAACCACCTTGAAGTTACCATAGATCTTGCTAATTATCTGTTTCCCCATAATTCCAGTGGATAAGACCCTGTGCAATCTTTGACAAACGGGACCTAAATTATGCAGTAAGTGCCCCTGGATTCTGACTTTTTAATGCAGCAAACTGGAAATACTGCAGCTTCAGGTAAATTTTAAAAATAGGGATTATTATTGCATTCAATACAAAATGAATAATCCATGAAAGAAATTCCTTGCATTATTTGTCACAGTAAATTAAACTTGTTTTACCCTACACCTGCATTTCTTCTTTGCTTCCAAAATGTACGTGAAATGAAGAACTGAAAAGCAAAAAAATTTTCAGGGACAACTAACAGCAGTTACACCGGCTACAAGACGATTTGGGGCACTAAGGAAGCCTTGGGAAATGATTTGAGACCCAGGATTCAGAACTCAGCATGAATGTTTCTGCTTAAATGACAAGCCTGTAAAAAGCCTATCTGGTTAACATGTTAAATGGCATGAGAGAAGTGCAATTTCAGTCTGCCTGCACATGGGAAAACAATGCTGAGCTCCTTGTAGCTGTGCTAAAGAATATAAGGCAGAATATGGCTATCCAGAAAGCAACAGTTTTATGGCTAGATCAATACAAGGACCTTAAATGTTGCACTGCCTAAATTTTAGGATGGAAGGGTATCTCTCAAGTAGTCAAGAGGGAAAACTAAATAGAGGCTACGTCTTAAAGCTGATCTTTCTCCTTACAGCAGCACAAAGATAGAGATGGACCAAGATGCCTCCCGAACCATGGCACTCCTGGGACCAGCCGGTGCCTTTGCCCAGAGAACATTGGTTCCCACCTCAACTGCTCTGCCAAAGTCACTGCTCCTGTCACCAGGCTGCTGGCAGCCTTAGGACAGAGTGAAGGAAGACCTACTGTGCCACATGTGGAATAAAAACACTTGGTAGCCGAAGGGGACAGGTTCCCAACTCCCATCAGGAAAATGGGAGGTCCTCTGTTTTCAATCCATATTGAATAATTCTGTAGCTCGAACTGACAGACCAACACACTTGCTGCCAGATAATGTGAAACACTTCTTGGACTCCAGCTGTCCTCTTCCCACCATAAATACCTGGTTCATTTAGGCAAGGGCTAAAGACGAGAACATGTGCAGCCCACCAGCCCCTGCAGCACCAAGGCTGCGTACCCTGGTGACTAAAATGTTTCTGGAGCCATGTGAGGGCTGTGGCTCCAGGCTCCACTTGAAAATAGGAAACAGCAGTACCCAGGGAACGTGTGTACTACGGAGCTCTTAATCCAAGGCAATACTGCTTCATTTTCTGCTCCTTTTGGGGAGGGTCTCATCTAATTGGTGAGCTCATGAGCCCCTTGGGTCAGACTGCAAGCATTGGTGAGACATGCTGTCCTCCCCACATGCTTACTTTGG
Organism: Limosa lapponica baueri; assembly: GCA_002844005.1. NCBI lineage: Eukaryota > Metazoa > Chordata > Aves > Charadriiformes > Scolopacidae > Limosa > Limosa lapponica. Next base: position 1,207,843 of record KZ505720.1, read on the forward strand.
GGATCGAGATGGGCAAAGGGACACGAGATGAGTCCCTTACTGTTGAGCACCCTCCAGGCAGTTTGCTGCCTTATTGGGGAAAAATTTCTGCTAGGTGGCAGATCACCTGAGATTTTTGAAGGCTCAAACTTTGAAAGCCTTCAGGGCATCCCATGTTGGGTTTCTTTCTTAGACCTTGGCTGTAAACCCAACATGTGCCTGTACAGAGTAGTCGCTAGCAGTGTCTCAATCCAGTTTTAACTGCGGGAGAGGGATGCATTAATTTGTTTCTTGAATGAAAATGAATTTGGCCACCGGAGTGTGATTCTGCAGTATGGGATGCCAGGGATACAGATATTAAACTTTTGATTTATTATGTGAAGTGCAGGTTACCCTGGTACAGATGGTAAAAGGTTGTGATATGACAGCTGCAGCTTTGATAGCGCCTCTGTGACTTACTGGTGTCTGCAGAGTGAGCTGTTCCTGACCACTTCTCTCATTTACCTTCTACTTCAGGAGCTCTGCGTGGGACTGGGATGCACAGGACAGACTTCATTGCTTTTTTGTACCACTACGAAGATCCAGAGCAATAACAAGGTTCTAGCTTGAAAATGGAAGTTTTATAGACCTGTCACTACAACTGTTTGTCAGGCATCCCTCAAACGATGTGTCAGACGTATCATCCATAGGTGAGAAGAGCATTTCACAACTTCCAGACATGAAGATGGCACAGCTCTCTGAACACATGTATCTTTTTGCAATTTAAAGCAGATTAGACATTTTCAAGTTGATTTTTTTCCTGTGTGTTGGGAGGATATCAAGGCTGAATTTCACCTAGGCTGGTGTGTCACTTCCCCAGCTTCTCATCTATCACCTGAAAAGACAGACCAGTATAGGGGTCCACGTGCATTTCCACCTGCTGCTTCTCAACAATTGTTTTGGCAGGCTGCTCTGAAAATGGATCACAGACCCTCCAGGTTTCTAGAGTTCCCAGGAACGCTGGTGGACTCTCATATTCCTGGGACATTGTGTTCCCCAGCAAAAAATCTGATGGGCAACAAGAATTCCTGGGAAATCTCATGGCAGATGTCTCATGTTAGGCTACCCCTGGCTGGCTGTCACCCCCATTTCTCAGATGGCTGGCTCCTTACTGGCCCCCATCCTGGCAGCAAGCTACCTCCCTGGACAGCTTGGCTCTGTGTCCGTCTGCCTGGCAGATTGTAGAAGAGCATGTTGCATTTTGGAGATACTGCAATGTCCCTGCTTGAAAAACATTCCTCTGTTTCCAAAATAAAGCACTAAAGATCTTTTGCTTCCACTAGGAATCTTAAATATCTGGCGCTTTTTTTATTTTATTTTTTTTTGTCTTGATTACATGCAAAATACTCCAAACATTTACATCCTGGTTTTTGGCCTGCCCTCCAGGACCCACTGGGGAGATGTCTAGAGCCCAGCTACATCCATAGCTTAATTACACTCTACTGGCATTGACTACATAAATAGAAAAAAAACCTGTTTTGTTTCAGACTGTCTTCCATCACTCCTATGCTGTTGGAACATTAGCTGATCCAGGAACAGATGTATAAATCACCTGGGCTGTGTATCCATGTACTGGGGGCTTTTCCAAAGGGATGCATTATGATCCATCTGCACTTACAGTCGGCAAGGATTAACACTCCAAATGCCTTTTGTTCTTCTCAGTTCTGCCCAACATGAAATATTTGAATTGAGGATGACTTACTCCTCTGCTGAAATGATTTCTAAAATGGAGGACTGCAGCTCCTCTCCAAGTGAATAAGGAGAGACAGTGGAAGTGTCTGAAGTAATAGCCAAGGTGAGAATATTCACTTTTGCCATTCTAGCAGTTCACAGTATTATTGGTTTGTTCCTTTGTATTAAATCTTTCCCCCCTTTTTTTTTTTCTGCTATAGAAATCTAATTTGCATCATGCCTTTCTCCCAGGAGGGAGATGCTAGAAACTCCTCAGAAGCTGATTAAGATTTTTCTCACTGAGTTCACATTTGTCTTGTAATGATTTGTGAGTAGCCTCATTTGTTTGAAATACTAATGCCAGAAGTTTGGTTTAATTGACTAAGCTCTGGATCTTCTATAAACTTCACAAATTCTTTCCTAATTTCTTTCATTACCATGTCCTGGGCAAGAAGTGGATCAGCAATCATTACTAAAATGTTATCTATATTCTACATAGAATCATAGAATCATAGAATTGCCTAGGTTGGAAGGGACCTTTAAGATCATCTAGTCCAACCATCAACCTAACTCTGATAAACAAAACCAAAAAAAACCAAAACCAAACAAACAAACACCACACAAAAAAACCCCACAACCCCAACATTACTAAACCATGTGTCTAAGCACTATGTCTACCTGTCTTTTGAATACCTCCAGGGATGGTGCCTCAACCACTTCCCGGGCAGCCCATTCCAATGCTTAATAACCCTTTCAGTGTAAAAAATTTTCCTAATATCCAACCTGAACCTCCCCTGGTGCAACTTGAGGCCACTTCCTCTTGTCCGATCGCCTGTGACTTGGGATAAGAGACCAACCCCCACCTCTCTACAGCCTCCTTTCAGGTAGTTGTAGAGAGCGATAAGGTCTCCCCTCAGCCTCCTTTTCTCTAGGTTAAACATGATTTCATTCTCCAAATCTCCTATATTTTATACCTGCAAGATGGAAATTCTGTGCAACAGAACCATTGCAAAAAGGAGGTATATGCTGAAGATATAAAGAACTGTGGTTAACTTTGACTCCAGCCAAAGGGGTTTTGTAGTGGAACTGTACCTATTGATCTAATACTTGTGATATTTTCCCATTATCTACGCAATCCAGGACTCCCCTCTAAATCACTTAATTCCGCTCCTTTTAAGACTTCTTTGCACCACAGAACAATGGCATACCTTTCATACACTTACAGCTCTTCATATATTATCTGCTAATGAATGCCCTTGAAAACAGTTTCTCTGATCTCTGCTAACTAATCAGGCTGCAGAGAGTCCAGCCTATTAGCCAGCAAGTTGGTGAATATCTCAACATCAATATAGAACAAGGAGACAGGCCTATGAGATGCAAAATCAAATTTGTCTTTGTTAGGTTTCAAGTCAATTAAAGATGGGCTTGTATTGATTTTGAAATTTGCTGGGATTCCAGGAAATCAACTTAACAGGGTTGTGAGCCAAACCCTTACTCTATTTAATGCCTCAGTAAGGCTTTTCTTCCTGCCCCTTTCAGTCTTCTACCACCTCCTCACATATTCTTTCACGTTTATTTCTGTTAAGCATTCCTAGATGGTTTTCGCCCAGGATCTGAATTACTGCAGTGTCAGCTGTTAACTTTGGTGCATAGCCTGAGCTTTTAAAACTTCTTTATCCATTCTATTAGTTTTGCCTCAATGGGAATGACCACTTGCAAATGAAACACACTTTGTGATTATGCATCTGAAGTACGGCCTGTTTAACACATCAAGATGCCCTTCTAGATGTAGGAAATGCTGATTCCTTCTGTTTTGCTAAAGTCAAATGTCAGTAATGGAACCATTGGGGTCAAGGAAGGATGTTTAACTCAACTCCTAAAATCTAAGATCTCCCTAGATTTTGGAAGAACTTATTCAAAACAATGCAAAGCTGCAATTCTAATAATCTCTGTGTAACTATTGTTTGGATTAACTAAACTCTTTTTTTTTTCTTATTTTCATTAGTGTTTATCTTCTTGCTTCTTTATAGGACTGACTATCTGGCATACAAGGTGGCCCAACCCCTCAGAAGCATGACTTCGTAAATATTCTCAGCCCATGCCTAATACATACCAACAGGATTACATGTTTCACAAAATAAAGAGATGTTCCAAACTTTCTTTTATATCAGCAACAGGCAAAAGGAGATCTTTGTGTGTATTGATCTAGTAGCTGGCACATTCTCACTGGAAAAGGGAAACTTGCCCAACTCCTCCTCCTGCCTGAGGGGATTCAGATCTCCTTCAAATCTCAGGATTTATTGGGCTAGAGAAAGGGAGAAGGAAAGAATGCACCTGTATCTTAAAGCACATGCACTTCTTCAGGAGTGAAGGGGCCAGCATATTAATCTTTGCCCCTGGGACTATGGCTTTTTAATAGGAATTTGAAAAGCAGTGCTGGAACAGTGCTTCTGGATTGGGAAAAGTGGGGTTGAAACGCCTCAGGGCTCCTCACTTTGTGGGCGTATAAAGTTGGACATGATCATCTCCTCTTCCTCTACTCTTAGCTTAGAAATGAGTCATGCTTGGTGCTATTGAAAAAATTTGTGGAAATCTGTCATGAAGAGCTGTGTAAAGGTTCCCAAGTAGCACAGAGGAAGGGAACTCATGTCCCAGTATGACAGCATGGTGCTCAGCTCCCTTACCTTCAGCAGAAAGCTTCTAGTTCAGTGTCTTGGTTGTTTGGGCTTTCCATTTTGGGGTATCTAAGTCCTCATGTGCTAGGCTTATTTAGGGTTCTCCCTTCGTTTCTGGGCATCCTTTCTCTCTGATCAGTGTTTCCCCTCTTACTCTGCTGAACTCCATTTCTCATAGAAAATAAAAGAGATGTATCCTTTTTCACAGTTTAATGATTCCTGCTAAGTACTCATTTTCTTTTCATTAGTAAAGTGTGGTACACAGCATAGTGTGAAAAGCCATGGCTGCAATGTGCATGAGGTGCCCCACCTACATATGCCCAGGAAATTTTCTCTCCTTCTCTCAACATTTCCTTTTGTGGGAATTTAGCATTTTTGAAGAGTTCCTCCTCCTTTATGTTAGTCTGGTCTGGGATTTCTTTCAATCCAGTGTTATTTCTTCTCTCTCAATTCTCCAAATTATCTATTTTTTAGGTCCTTGCTTTCAAGCTCCTGAAGTCTCTTATCTGTATCAGTAACTGTATCTGAATGCTTGTTTAAGCCTGCCTCAACTTCAGTCACTCTACCTTTTATTGTAATTCCCTGAAAGAGGCTTGCATCAAAGCTTCCATTGATGTTAGCTCAGACAGTAATTCTCTAATGTCTGCCAATCTTCCTCTGTTGTACTTTCTTTGCAGCACAACGTTCGGCCTCCGGGACCTCCTGGGGTCCCACTGCTTCTCTCTGGCCGCTTGCAAAGGCATTGGGAATATCAGAAGTGCACCTATGTACAAGCGTGCTGGCATCAGGGATCACCAAATATTTTAGGTGGGGTTTTGGGATGTTCTGCATTCCCTAAAAATCATTAAGAATGGCAGACTAATGGTTGCTTTGGAAAACTACTACAGCCTTCAAGACATACCCATTGCTCTGAACAGCCTTTCCTCTCCATTTTTGCTTTTAGATTTCTGAACTTTTCAGGCTGTAATAGTCTCTCTGGTCCAGGTTAGGACACATGATTCATGGCTGCACCCTCATGGCCCTTCTACATGCACATAAAAAAGAATTACTGAGGAAGAAGCGTTGCCAGTCCCAATCCCACTTATCCTGTAAAAGTGGTCCCCCAGTCCCAGGTCTACAGGCTTAAGCTTCCCCTTTTGCCAAAAATCAATTAAGTTTATTTCTCATTTATGCCTTTCCTTCCATATAAGTATGGAGAAATGCCTAGCCCTGCATTCTGCATTTCTTCAAGGATGGTCTGTGCCTTCATCATTCCTCCTAGTTCTCATGTTTATAATACAGAGTAAAAGAAATGCCTTTTTTTTCCTCCCCTGCCCTTTCTTCACTGCCTCTAACTACTGCTGCAAAAATTATTTGTAAGCTCCTTGAAGCAGTTGTACTCAGTCTGAAATTGTTCTCTCCTCAGCTTCTTTTACAGCCAGTACCTGCCCAGTCTGAAAGCAAGTACCCTGTCCAGTGATGAGGCTGCCTGATGTGCTTTCCCAGGCTAGAGTGAAAAAGTATGTGTGTAGTTATCCAGTGTTGCAGTGCTCAGGAAAACATGACTTAAAATGTGTAATTAGGAAATTCCGAGGAGACAGGCAAATCCTAAATCCTATCTCCCCCTGGGTTTTGCATGTCTCTTTGTGAACTACACAAAGCTCACAGGGGTTTAATTTCCCAAAACGCTCATTTAGAGATAAATATTCACAGTCTCAAAGAACCCACTGCAGAGCTTGCTTTTGAAACTGTGCTGAAGAACTTCACACTTGTCATCCATTATAAATTTGTCCTTTGGTGAACGTTACCCCCTGTGCTGAAGCAATACTGACACCAAGGGCAAAAAGCCCAGGAGGTCTCCCACATAGGGCAGAGAAGCTAATAACATGAGGAGCACCCCACACTGGGCTTTGAGTGAGAGGCCAAACTCACACTCCAGCCTCAGCTCACATGGTTTTTCAGATGGTTTGGTAGCTCAGCTGTGCACTTCAGAAACACAGAAGAGCAGACAGCTATCTAAGCAGTGCCTGTTGTAGCAGCACGTTTTGACCTGGTGAAAATACCATGTGCTACATGCCAGCCTTGGTGTTTATTGCTGCAAAGGCCCTTGCTTTGCCCTAAGCTTGGGTTTATAACAGTACTGCAATGAATTCTACAGCTCCCACGCTCCCTGTCAAGGGAACAGTAGAGACAGCCTAAAAGACAGAATTCTGCACAGGTGATATTATTCCTCTCTAAATTAAAAACTGGAAACCTCCGTCACTTTCTCTGGAGATGAAGAAATCAATCAGCAATCCTTGCCCTCCAAGAACAGAAATGTATGAAACTGTTTCCTTTGCTTTAATCTACAGGGATATCTGTACATTCTGCTTTTTGCTTTTTTTTTTTTTTTTCTGTTCAGTTCTCTCCTTGCCCAAGATTCATAACCCTGATTTAGGTGCTTATATGTTGCAGTGAGTTCCCATCCCCAGGCAGCTTCATCATCTCCAAGCTGTGCAGGCTTAAATGCTTAACCTGTCATAATACTGTGATTAAGACCCATCATACATTTAGTTCGAATGGTTCGAAAGCCCATCTCTGCTTCACCACCGGACGCTCTCTGTCGCTAAGTGGGAAGGCAAAATCAATGGAAACAGTGGGAAGCCAAGTGGGCAGTTTCCATGGCGTTTTACAACATTATAGCCCAGCTCCCTGATCATGTTTATTCTGCACTTCTAGTTCTGCTGTTTGCAGCCTTGCTGGTCTTTGTGGATGAAATAGAATAATTTTCTTTTTCTCCTTCATACTGCTGATAACTTGGTGGTTTTAAATGACGATAAACTTACATTGCCGTATTACACAGTTCCTTATGACTTTTTGATCACACTACAGAAATTCGCATTCTTCTTGTTAAAATCCCTAAGTCATGGGTCTCCCCAGTACATTATTTGTCATTCAGGTATTCCTGAGATAACCCCATTTCAAACAGTAGTCATAAAGATTGAATCAATCCATGGTGTCTAACTGAGGAAGGTAAATGACTATGAGCCATGAGACCATGGAAGTTCACTAGCAATGTTACAGGTAGGACAAGACCTGCTCGCAGAAAGGATTTTTTGCTTTGTGCTGTGCCATCTCAGAGGGTGCATGCACGTGTGTGTTAGTTATCTCCTGTACAGTAGAATAAAAGCAGTTGAACAGTAGTAAGCCTGGATGCTCACTGCCAGACAAAAGCTTAAATCAAAACAAAAGAGGAAAGCTGTGGTGCTGCACTAAGCACAGACGGTAGATATGTGAAAGAGTATTTACAGGAGCCAAACAAAAATAACTGTGTATGTAAAAAGCCTCTCCTTTTTTTGCAGTTCATATCAGTCTGATTTCTATCTTGCCTTCAGTGATCAGGAAGAAAAGAGCTCCTATTGTTTAGTGGCATTTCCGAATATTTATAGTTCTCTAGTAGTAACCTTTTGTTTGGTAGATAGTGGAGTTTGCACAGCATGCTGAGTATGTCATTAAACATTTGCCTGAAGATCTGAGTGTTAGCATCAATGACAGAGTTTCCTAAACATGTCACATTTTCTTTGGCTGTCATGAAAAATTATAGCTACTGTGACTCACACTTTAATAGCAGCTATTTGTGATATTTTAACCTAATGTACAGCCCCAGAGGAGAAACAACAGACACAATAAAGCATCTGCCAGTGACTTGCTCGAACGAAGGGACTCCAAGCATTATTAGGATGCCAAATTAAAGAGAAAAGGCTCTTGTGTCAAATGCCAAAGGGTCTCGGTGTTTGTTAACTTCACTGTAATTTATGTCTTACCTCTGAAAGCATATAAAGAGAAAGAAAAGAAATATTCCTTTCCTCTCTATTGTTTCTTTCTCTGTGCTTAGCTGCATAGTTCTTGTGATAGGAAGGGTTAAATACTTTAAAAAAAACACATGATGAATCATTAAAATTTTTATTTATATCAATTAAAGTACTTATCAGGCAACATTACCTTCTAGTGTATCTTAGTAATAGATATTTTTTTCAATCTAAATTCTAAAAAGTAACACAAAAGTTGAATGATGTGCGTATTTTGGATGCCATATGGAAAAAAGACACTTGTGTTACATTTCTTCATCTTTTCTCTTAATTACCTTGCTCTTTTGTGTAAGAGAAAAACCAAAAAATGGATATTCCAGATGTGTGTACCAGGAAAACCATTCTTTTCCAGTTCGTATGGACTCTTTCCCTGCTTATGGCAAAACCTCTTTTGCCCTCATTACATAAATCAGGAAACTTATCCATGCACTAATTTGCCCATCTGTAAAATGAGAATGGAAACAGTGGCCTCCTTCCTAGTTAAATTCAGCCTTGTTTCAAAGTGTTTTAAGGACTTGGAGGGAAGATGAAATGGTTGCACAAATGCTATGGTTTTGATTTATACAAATTCAGAGATTTATCCCATATGATTAGGGTGACAATGCCAAAAGCTGAGCTCCAAAGGAAATACAAATAACTGCCACTGATAGCAACCAGTTAACAGATTTTCTTGTGATGGAGCTCTTGAAGCCTATTTTAAAAGTGTAGATGAATACAGCATTCTGGAGCAATATCATCAGCCACACAGACCTCTTTGCCTTGGAGTACAGGAGCCACTGTAGGATTTATAACAAAAGACCAAACTCTGCAGTCCCATGTGTGGCTTCACTATACATCATTTTCTTTAAAGTATTTGTTTCCCCACAGGAAAAAAAAAAAAATCCATGAAATGTGATGTTGTTTTTGCTTGTCCTCGTGGACATTCAGTAAATCAAGCCACATTACAGCAGCTATGTTCACATTTCAACATAAAACTGTGATATCACCTAAGCAGCTTTGTGAAATATGTTCTCAATAAACAGGACTGAAAAGCAAAGTTGCTATCTGAATTAAAGAACAAAACAACCTTAAGAAAACTTAGATTCCCTTTTCAGACCTTATTGTGCAATATATTGTATCTGTTAGGCTGACACTTGCAAATTCATAAGATTTTATTGAAAATTTGATTGCATTCTTTAAGCAAGGCACCTAGGCAAGATTTGCAAGAAAGGAAAAGTCTAGCTGGGATGATCTTCCTAAGTATCCACAGATTGCACTTTCTATTTTTATTGACTGCATTCATCCCTCTGAAGCAAGTCTTTGTTTCTAGCAGATGCGTTAGCACAAGTACATCCATCATTATGTGCCTTACCTTTGCATTGCAATACAACTTTTGGTCCTTCCTCTCAGAAACACCAACATGCATTCCTGCCTGATAATGGTATACCTGGATGAGCGCCACCATGCACTACTTTTCCTAAGAGGATTATGAAGACAGAGCTGAAGTTTTTTATTGTAGTTTGATAACAAGGAGCATGTGTGAAAGCTGCATTTCTCTCCTCAAAATTTGAATGGAATTAGTTCCTAGAACTGACGGGTTGCAGCTGTCACCTGTTGTTACAAGATCATTCAGAGCCTAAGACTTGGAATGCTACTAAATTTATCCTTTTAAAGCGAGACTGCAGAAAAGGAAAGAGTACAATCTCAGAGGTGGGTCTCTTTGAAACAGGTGTTTCAACACTTTTTAAAAAAAAGTACAATGGGAATTTGGCACCTAAATCTAATGGACACAAAAATAATCATACAACCAAGAAAAGCAGAAGCCATCCTTGTGTAAGATCCCACTTTTTGTCTTGGTCCCACAATAAGTAATATCAGCAGGTACATCAGCAATGCAGTCTCCCACTGGTTATGGCTTGGGCTAGGATGATGTTCACGTCAAGGACAGCAAATATTCTTCAGATGGCACCATCAAGATGGTCCTGCACTCGCACAGTAGTGCAGACTCACTGGGATTCAAGCAGTTTAGGGACATATTTTGGCTAGCTCCAGTCCACAGCTCAGCAACAAAGTATAAATTCAATGTGAGTTGTTATTGATCAAAAACTTCCTGTAAGTTGGACATTCCCCTGTTTAGAATGAAAAGAGAGATAGCACAACACTCAGCCCATTCTATAAACTGTACTTTTATAACACATTCAAATGTTGTGAGAAGGTATATATGAAGGTAAGCTGAGATGCTAGTGAAGGACAGAGGAAGGGGGAGAAGGAGGGAGGGAGGTTACAGAAGGAAAAGCAATCAACAACAAGGTGGAAGAAAGCATAAACCATCCTGATTTATATTTTTTCTCCACCCCTTCTGTTGATTGCTTTACCTTCTAGAGACACATCTTTTCTCTTCTTCTACAAGGTGTGATGTGAACTGATTTACGCTGCCTTCCCAACAGATAGGTAACACACTGTCCTATTCAAGAAAAAATATTAAAAAATTAATAAACTTTACCTTGTTCAACTAGCTTTGTCTTCACCGGCTGTTTTTTATCTCATGCCAATCAGCTACGTTGGCGAGATATAAAACACCACTGAATTTGTTGCCATAACTAGCAGTAATAAAAAGTATGCCCATATGGGCTTAAGTGAAATGCACAGCAGTAGGTATTTGGAAAATGTCAGATGCAAATGAGTCTTGGATTGTTCTATGCTTAGCAGTATTGTGCAGGACTGCGTATTGGCTGTGCAATGGGTAGAGCTGTATAACACGCAGAGCCCATTTTCTCCGTTTCACAACTCTGACAGTATAAATTGCTACACCTTTTTTGCAGGAGCTGCTGCGTGAGCGAAGGAATCAGGAATTTCACTGAATTTCACTGAATTTTTTTAGAGTTGGAAGGGACCATATAGATCATCTAGTCCAACTCCCCTGCTGAAGCAGGATTGCTTAGAGAATG
>KZ505720.1:1219935-1305670 GCA_002844005.1 Limosa lapponica baueri
GGAGGCAGGTGACTTCCCTGTGGGACGGGTCTGGTCTACAGATTGGGCCCTCTGTTCCACTCAGAAGGGAGTCACCTATTACAATCACCTTTCTTTTTTTCTTAGTTGGTGAGGTCCTGAGGCAAGGGGGTGGGTGACTAGGAAGAGGTAAAAGAGTCTCACAAAGCTGCTCCAGCCCTAGCCTTCACCCACGGGGGTAGGACAAGGGTACGAGGGGGTTTACATGGGCAAAACCACGTCCTTGCAGGCAGCAACCCCATGTCCCCTCCTGAAAGAACCAAAGCCAGCCCTGTCGTCCACAGTGTGGTCAGGTGGGCAGAAGAAGTGCCCAGATGGCCACGGCCTGGGTCTAGGGTGAGCCGCCCCCTGCAGGAGCTCACTTTTGCAGGCATGAGACCCACTCGCACACTGGATACACCGTTTTTCTTTGTAACAGACAGTTTACATAACACTGCATATAAACGCCTCAAAGATACAAGGAGTAGTGACTACTTGTGACATATGTGAGATGGAAATTTCCAAACTTAAAACACTGTATTTGTTGGCAAACAATTCCACAAGGATCATATCTGGAAAATGCTACAAAATAGGACAAGAAGGTATTCCTATATTTTCAACCATACTTTTGTTGTATAGTATCTTTTTAATGTGGCAGTTTATGCCACATTTGAGAAGTCCAGATGTTACGAAATGCAAACCACACTGAGTCACTGCTTCCAGCAGTGAATTCCAATCAGGATTAGTTACTACCAGAAAACAGTACCCCTTATGGGTGTTCTTGGTGCTGACGAGGCCAGTGGGGTTCTTATTTCCTTTCATGCCATCTTCCCTGTGTAAGCAACCATTTCCCATTCTCTACCAACCCCCCTGGTGTTTCAGATCTGACGTTAGAGGTGAAGCATAGGGACAACAACCTGCAGCTCCTGTTTTTAGGAGTTTCCCCCTGGTTTTAGGGAAATGGAAACAGCAGTTTCCCATTCGTGCTCATGTGGCTGCCAGGCTGAGGTTCCTTTTAGCAGGAACCTGCTGCCCTACTGCTCTGGGTAGCTATGAGGTGATTTTACTGACTCTTTGTTGTCTCCTTCCAGAATGATGGCTGCCTTCAGCTTGCTGAGCGCTTGCAGATTTTCTGAATGGGACCTTGTCACTTTTCAACCTGCTGAGGCCTCGTGTTCATGTCAGAGCCTCTGCCTGTTGCTGATGGTGGAAGAAAGGATCTGGATGGCTCTTGTTTCAGTCCTGGTAAGTACAGCAGTGTTTTTCCACATCACCTCCTGTGTCCTGCTGGCCTTCTCATATGAGGTCCTTTCGGGTGGTAACTCTGTGTTACAGAGATTTAATAGAGCACCCAGTTAACAGAGGTGCCCTGTCTGCTAGGGTCCTCCAGGAATACTAAGAGCTTAAGAGCAAGAATAGGATTTCAGGTCTGATGCTCATGTGGAAATAAAGGCAGCTTTTTAAAGGTCTCTCTCTACAGCCTGCACCAAAGTGACCTGTCAGGGTTTCATCTCAACTTGACATTTTGGCAGTGCTCTTCAGGTAAAAACTGAGAAGGTTCAATTTTGTCAGAACTTGACTTGAATCAACAGTTCTGTTTCTTATTCCTTTCTTGCAAGAAAAGAAAAAAAGAAAAAAGGGGGGTTTACAAGTGAGAATCTCATGAAGCAGAAAATCCAGCTTTTACATTGCATTCCCCCTTGGCAACAAAGGGCACAAGAGTGACACAGTCCATATCATGGCCTCAACACCATTCAGATTTAGGAGAGGGGCTGCTTGCTGTCCCTGCAAAAATGCTGTGTCATTTCTCAGGCTGTCTTTATCTAGATAATATTTTAAAAAATTTTCAGTTCTGAACCTGCCTAAAACTCCTACCTCCACCTTCTCGCACAAGCAGCATATTTTTAATACAAAATAGGCCTCTCATCTTTGCCCTTGGGTAAGTGATAGAGTATGAAGTAAATAGGTAATATAACATTTCTTTTGTATTCTATATTATAGCATAAGTTATCAGAAACAATGGCTCTAGCACAATAGTACAGACACCTTTGAAAATGGTTTTGTGCTGGCTCGCCCACCATATTTTCCTTCCATGGAATGAAAATACTGTGAAGCCACTTAGGAGGAAATGAGTTCTGGAGGTAGTTAATCATTTGTGCAAGTGCAAGGTGTGGGACGGGAGATAGGATTCACAGGCAGCAAACAGCAGCAAGACACTGAGAAAATGTGTATTCCAAGCGCCATTAATTTGCATTGAGTACACGGGGCTAGGAGAAGTGGTCTAGTTAATTAAACCATCTCACTGAAATGGATTCAAAATAGGTTTAGTTTAGCATTAAAATCAGCTTTAGCCTACATTCCACATGGGTTACATTGAGATAATTTATTCTGTATCTATCTCATTTATTCTATACCTGAAGAAGTTCAGATATAGATTATGCGGCACTGCTGGTTTTATAGAGCAGGGTTACTTGTATAAACGTTCCTCAATATCTGTGTGCTGTTCCTCTCATTTCACTCATTTGAAAATGTCAGTACAGACAAAAAATTAAAGGATGAGATTCATGGAAGGTTAATTGTTGCAAGAGACAAAGGTGAAGTGAACCACTGGAAGTCTGTGGTAGCTTTTCACCTACAGACATCTGCAACAAAAAACACTGGAGTTTGATAACATCTATTTACTCTTTTTTATTCACCCAGTAAATCACAGTGCAAGTCAGTAGGGTTAGTTCAGACTTACAATATTGGGAGTGATGTATGTCTATGTTGAAGAACACTGATGAGCCAGGTAGAGGAAGTCAGACTAAAATAACATCTGTTTGATCAGCACCTGTCTCTATTCACATTTATTATCTTCATCACATTCCCCATACAATAAAATGGGTGTTATTTGCGTAGATAATACATGAGGGAGAGGAGTCCACTGTGTACACAGATGGTAGGCCTTCATCTCAAATTAAAATTATCATCTTTTGGTAGCCCAAAATTTGTTTAAATGAAAGCAATAAAGCCCACAGGAATGCAAGGAGCAACCGTATTGTTGTATGGCTACCCTATTTTCTTAGACAATGAAAGATTATCTTTAATTTAAATATTTTTTTTAATTTTAATTTCATTTGAGGTTTTACCATTTGTGTGTGCACTAAACTCCTCCTCCCTGTGCTCTTAGCAAAGATCTTAGTCTCTTAACTTGGGATCTAGAGAGAAGACAGGCTGGAAAGATGTTCAGCAGAACTGATCAAAATGGACTTTAAAAGAAAATTTTAGTAACTGGAAAGTTAAAGAGCTATTCAATGTGAAGTTGTATACACTCAAGATTTGTATTTTCTGACATATTCTACTAAAGAAGAATGAATACCAGAAATACACTAGAATATTTTGTCAATAATTCCACAAGTTGCCACAGTTTCTGAAGAAGAATATGGTTCACTGAAAGCATTACTGAGTACCTAAAAGCTTGAGCTCACAGTCAGATTTATGGTCGAGGGAATGATCATCTTTACAGTCCCCAGAACTGTTCTGCTACTGTGACCATAGTCATAGAAGGGCTGAAGATGTCCAAACCACATGATGCAAACACAGTTACTTTTTGACTTCTGGAAAGTCCCTGTATGAAAGTGTTTTTTCTCACTTCTGTTATTCAGTGCATGAAGCAGTACAGGGACAAGCAGGAATTAGGCTACTGATGTTAAAAGTGCCTGTTACAGAGGATTTGCATTATGTCCTATTCCTGAGCATAACAGCTACAAGCACAGGGAACAGTGGAAACCCAGCATCTCATAGAAAACCAAAGTCCGAGACTTCTTTGTAAGTATATCCAATTCTTATCACTCCCTTCATACTTTATGCTCAGCCTGCCACCTAGCATTTCAGCTTACTTCATTTTCACCAGTTGTATTCCCACAACATACCCTTTGTAATCAGCATGATGTATAAATTACAAGCTAGCACAATCATGGTATCAACAAGCCAAAAACGTTCCTAAACAGGACATGACAAACCAATGCATGAAAATGGGATATTGTGAAAGAAACTGTCATTCAGATCAAAGAGATGGAAAAGATGTGATCTATAAAACAATGATTTAAAATACATATTTAAATTTCCATCTACCAGTCTCTCCCAAAAGCATGCGTTGCTGTTCAATATGCAGTTTCAACATGCAATTTCAGAGCACATAAAATTCCTAATAAGAGGCAATATACTAATAGGAGACAAGTTTATTCAAATGCAAGTTAGCTGACAGGCCACAAAATGCAAAACAACCGGAAAATAAGCATCTATTTTTTCTTTCTTTGTGAGGTTTCCTTCGTATGTAATAATTGGTTTTAGTATCCTGAAACAGACAGTAAAATGGATACCTACAAAACTGACTGCAGATAGGTGAAGTGTCATTAATTAAGCAATAATACCCTTTGAAATCAGTCATTACCAGCAGTTTTTGGTTATAGGCCATTAATATTTTTAACTAGCAAGTCATTAATAGTCATAATAGACAATTCTAAGGGGATTATTGCTTGAATAAACTATTTTTTATGATTTTAAAACTTCTGAGAAGCTTGGTCTGTTTTAACTTTAACTTTTGATCCTTTGGAACGTCTCTGCATGAAGAACTATTTCTATTCGCACAGAAATACAAGCATTACTACAAGTACACAACACAATCTTGCATAGAATTTGCTCACAACTCGTATGGCAAAAGGTCTCCCTTGCCTGTATTATTATATCTGTGATGTTGATTCTCAGTCATGGCTTCTCTCATCTGCCTTCTTTCTTTTTTGATGAGTGTTCTATAGCTTGCCTTGATCAGGGAGACCTGGGATACTTCAGTCATAGCCTCTAATCCCATCTCCTGCATCAAGCTGTGGCTCTCTTTTGATTTAGATAGGCATGTACAATTACTCTCAGATGAGGTTCTGAGGGGCAGAGAGACATGGTTTAGTCCAAGCAATATTATTTTTGTGCCTGTACGCAGAGTAAGCCTAATATTTAGACTCTGTCCCTCTATATCTATTAAAATACTGGAATTCATTTTACAGATATCTCCCCAACAAGGTTAAATCACACAACTCAGGAGAAATAAGTTGACACAAAAATGTTTATTTCATGAGAATAGTCCCAGGCCTATATCATGTTCACATGAATATAGCTTGAGATAGGAAAGACAGATAAGAAAGATAAGACATAAAGAGCCTCTTACCCCTCTGAAAAGCAGAGATCACTTTTCCTCAGGAGACACAGTATTTCCTAACTTTGATCCTATCAGGCTAGCCAGGAAGGAAATGGTATCCGTTTTATGACACTCCAGAATTCCCATCTCTAAACCCCTCCTGGAAATCTAACTTTTTAAGTTGTGAACCCTTTCCTTGACTCAATAAATATATCAAAAAGGCAAGAGACGAAATCCTGGCCTCAATATCTGTAATTGTATTGTACAGGGAATGGTATTGGAACAGGATCCAACACTGTCCAGAAGGTAGAACCAGGAGTAGGCAGATAGCATCATGGCAAAGTGTATCAGATTTTCTCAATTTTTCATATTTTCATTTCGTCACCCTGATGAAATTATATTCTGTCTTTTTAAATGGTCATTTTCCCAAATATATTTACAGGAGTTAAGTCTTTGTAGCAGTCTTCCAGTTCTAGAGACATACAATAATGTCACCTTTCACATGTGACAGTTATTTTGAATTATCAAGATCAATAACTCTTCCAGTGGACAGGTTTTCTATCGAGGCCTCAGCCCACAATATTTTAATACAAGATGTCTCTTGTGTTGGGCCTGACAATTTCTGAAGGTGGAATTTCTGCCAAACACAACCCAACAGCATCACAGGTGGGACTCTGCTGAGGAGTCAGCTGAGTAGTTTCAGTCACTTCATCATCTCATAATGGATAATTTCACTGAAAAATGCGAGAGTGCATACGATCTCTTCTACAAACTCTGAATATACAATAAATTGGCATAATCTGTTCCCCAAAACACTAGTCGTCTGCATTATGATTTTACTTTCCAAGAAAAAAAACAAAAGCATGAATTAACTGGTCTATTGGATCTTTCGAAATAGAGT
This sequence comes from Limosa lapponica baueri, assembly GCA_002844005.1. Lineage (NCBI taxonomy): Eukaryota > Metazoa > Chordata > Aves > Charadriiformes > Scolopacidae > Limosa > Limosa lapponica. The sequence continues at coordinate 1,226,004 of KZ505720.1, forward strand.
TGACACTGGATACCAAAAAATGCAAATATCTCTACTGGTCCTTTTCATGCTTCCTCAAAAGGCCAGGTAATAGAATGTCTTCGAGTGAATCCACAACTTCATTCATTGTGATCAGCCTTTGGTGATTCACTACTTCCTAAAGGTACAGCAGTCACCCAGAGCTTACAGGAGGGGTCTCTTCCCAGTTTCTCCCTGTTTACTCCTTATTCCCAGCAATAACACTGTGCCTCTCTGATTTCTCCAGCTGTCCTTTTTAAGCAAATTTTTTTGCAAAGATAATAGCTGCATTTTCATACAGAAACAAATCAGCACATTCATCGGTAACAGATGATGTATGAGAGGTTTATAAATTAACAGATAACAGTCAGTATAGCTGACTGCAATTATTACAATGGGGGAATAGGATGATTTAAGAGACCTTATGACAAGGAACCTCACTTCTAGATTGTTAGTTACAATTCTGTCAACTCAATGATGACTGAAGGACATTACCTTGTCCCTGTTTGGACAAGCTGTTTGGTGGCTTGTGCTGAAGTGTTGACAGACAAAGTCAGTGACAGACTTACACATTTAGAAGTGGAAAAAACACAGAATAATTTCTTCATTCTTTGCTTTTCTGCTAAGAAATATCAAAGCTCATCTCATTCCCATGCATCTGGCTTTCTGCTTTACAAAAAGGAACTAATTTATGGAAAAACTCCTTTGTTTTCAGGCTTAGAAACTTAAGAATAAGGAGCTATGGGTTCTGGATCAATAAGTAGAAGGCTGTTCTTTCCATGTCTCATAGGACTGGCCATGGTGTCACTCCGTGGTCGTGTGCATGTCTCATTGATATTCTCAACCAAGACTGAGAGCACCATCATCATAAAGAGGAAATATGGGTGGCAATTCAACAAACATAATGAAATACAGCATGGGGGATGCTAAAGTTTGATCCTTCCTGTTATGGTGGGGTTAGGAACATGGAGGAAAAAATGTGTGAGGCTCTGAAAGCGATTTGTACTAAACCTAAACCTGCTGCAGTGGGGGGACAGAAAGAGAGGTCAGGGTGACGGTGAAGTTTGGTTCCTCTCCTTTCTGTGTTTGTGCTGTGCAGAAGAGGATCTTAGTTGCCATGGCTGCCAGGAACCGGTGATGTAACTCACTAAAAATAACTTTCACTGCTCAGAAAGATATAGATCTTATAGATTGGGTAAAAATGAAGTCATTCCTTCTATTATTTACCCCCTTTCTGGCCTCCTCCTCCAGAAATACTCCCCAAGCGGAAGCAGGACTTTAAAATGGAAGATATTTTGTGATGATTTACACCTGAGCTCTATCAGACACACACTTAGATTTGCTTCCTCCCATGCACAGATCCCTGGAAACAGGACGTAACTGTGACAGATATTTGCAACCCCCTCTGAAGTCTAGCCTTGGGAAGTCTTTTTCACCTCACCATACGCATTAAGTTTAGTCAGAAAAAGCATTACACATTTGATGGGAAAAGATCAGGATTTACCTCAAGAATAAAAAGGATGATAATTAGGGATAAATAAGAAATAAGATTTGAAATGCATATGTGATATAGTAGCACCCATGAATCTTGTACTATACTAATCTGCTCAAGGCCACCTTTGTGCAGGAACACAACAGCAATGCTAAACATCAACCATCCCTGCAAGATATATTGAGATCTGCAGAGAAAAGACATGTCTGTTGGTGCAGCGTATTCTCATTATGAGTTTCATAGGTGGGGCATTCAGAGCATAGTGGTGAAGTAAACAGGATTTCCAATTTTCTTTTCAGTTCACCTTTACAATGATGCTGTCAACTGGAAATGAAAAAGGAAGGAGGCAATGAAGCAAGAATATTCAACCACAGCTGAGAAAGGAGGAAGTAAGGGTAAATGCCAGATACGCGTATAGAGGAAAAGAGAAGCACACTTATAAATATATCAACGGAAAAAAATATTAGGGAAGAAAGCAAGCAAGAAAAAGATGTCTTAAAAATAACCAGGCACAAAATTTCCTGAGAGACTGAATATACTGTTAGGTTTTAATCTGTTTTTCACAACAGAATAACAGATAGAAAATCTGAAAAGCTAGATAGGCATAAGACTATGCAGGCTTGTTATACTTTCCATCAGTCATGAGTATCTGGTTGATGTAGCAGTCTGTACCACAGCTGGAGGGTGACTGTGGGATTGAATACTTTGGAGATGGTACCTAGAAGCCTGTCTGCTTAAACATGATTTGAATATAATCTTTAACTAAATTGCCTTCGTAAAAACTTTACTTACTAAAAAAGGGAAAAGTTTACTTGCTAAAAATTTGAGCTATGCTTACTTTGCAAGAGCTAGCAGTTGGCTTCACAGTAAAATTACTCCCTGTCCATGCTATTGTCTGCAGGCCTCAAACTATTCTCTACATTTTATGTCATAGACCCATTTTATGGAGAGATTATATAATTTGCTGAGGGCATGTGAGTAGGCTGGAGTTTAACAGAAAAATAGATGCATTTTGCTGAAGATGTAAACTAACTATCCATCTACCAGATCACCTGCCCTTTTTTCTTGCTTTCATCCCATTTCCTTCTTTTGTGGTTTCCACAGCTTTGAAATTGCCTGATCCTAATGCTGGTAACCGGAACAGAAGCAGCTAAGTACTTACGTTACTCCGTACTTATTCTCTTCATATCAATTATTGGCCTAAATATGTGGTGGTACATTTGTTGAGTGAAGAAATTGTTAAGTACATATTAAACTTGCATAAAGCCTTCTTGGAAAACTGCATCTTATGCAAAAAAAAGAAAAAAAAAAGACATCTTCTTGCCGTAATGTCTAGGAACTCTCTGAAGATAATATCAGTGGAAAAAGTTTATTCTGCCCGTAAAGACCCACGTATGCTGGGATTCTGTGCTGCTTAGTGAGGTGACTTTTCAGCCATGTCTTGCCATGCTAGTAAAACTTGCAAATGTAAGCAGTCACACGCAAACTAGAAATTTCTTCCATCCTGTTCACCTGCTGCTGTGGGCAGTATGAAGATGCATATTCTGGAAAAATAAGTGTACAGAGGGTGTAAGGTACCCTCAACACAGTCTGACTGAATCCACACTAAAACCTGTGCTCTGTACATAATAGGGAAAGTGGGGGAGGGGATAATCACACACCTAACAAAACCAATGAGGGGACAAAACCTGTTAAACTGTCACTGACTTCAAGGCTAGAGCTGTGGTAAAGTGATCTAATGCAAGCATTACATCATAGCTGGGTAACAGACCTATGAGATTTAACATTTTGTCATATTTCCTAAACTTCTGGGTGTTTGAAGTAGAGTCTGTAGCATAGACATGGATTTTGGTAAGCCAGTTATATAGCAAGTTAACATGCATGCTAGATTTATGTAGAAGTACACAAAGGTTGGAACTGGAGCTCCTGAAAGGAGGGAGTACTACCAGACAGTGCAATGCAGAGAGCTTGGAGTACAGGGTAATGGGGTAAGGATGTTAAGGGGGATGTGCAGAGCCATAGAGCCCTATAGTAGGACCAATATTTACTTACCACCTTTATTAATAATCATGAAGATGGCAGAATAAAACCACATTCATTAAATTTGCAGATGATGCTAAATTGGGAGATACTATACAAGTCAGGATCAAGAAATGTAATATAAAGCAGCTCAGAGAAATACAGCCTAGGAATAGCAAAATGAGATTCAGCTTGTAAAAATGCAAGCTAATGCATGCCACAGGGGAAGAATAACTTGGGCTGGGGGAAGCCACAAATTCAATAGAAGGCAAAAACCTCAAGGCGACAGCGGGCAACAAATTACACAGGAGCATTCCCTGCAGGATGGGTGCAAAAGGGTAACACAATTGTGGGCTGCGTGCGCAGAGGTACTGGCTCATGGACAGAGAGATTCAAGCCATCGGGTTTTATTCAGGATACCAATTTAGCTTCAAGATAGATATACGTGGCATTCCACTAACTCAGATGTATCTGTGAGGGGAGATTTCTACAAATAGCTTCTGGTGTGCAAATTGTCTCTGGTGTTTGGGATACAGAATGTGAAGGCTGGCAAGGTGGAGTGAGCTCAGAGAACAAAAACAGTGATTCAAAGATGGTAGAAAGTGACAAGCAAAGGACACTTACACGGGCTAACGCTGTATCATACAGTGAAGGGACGTCCTACAAATGCCTGGAAAAGGAGCAGCACATCCTTCAGAAGCAATCACAGGAGTCCTGTTGTTGTCTTGATTAAGATACAGGAACAAAATACTACTATTTAGTAGAGTACAGTAGTTGTAGCCTCTGAAAGAGTGGAAGATCTTACTTGTGGGATGCTTTTTGAGTAGGGGTGGCTAGAAAAATCACTCAGGAGAAGCAGTCCTATACTGAAAGGGAAGTGACGATGGAAAAAGTCTTTTCCTCCTTTGATATCTGTTATACTAAGTTTAGAAGATTTGTGTGTATTCTGGTATTTACTTCTGTGAAGCAAACAGGGATTCACAGTAAAAAAAAAAAAGCAGTACAAGAAGAAACTTCTAAAGGATCAGCATCCAAGCTCAGAAGAAATATTGGGAAAAAAAAACAAAACAAAACAACAGAAGCCCCAAAACCTAACAAAGCCAGTGTTGTTAACTAAAACCATAGTGAACTGATCACAATAATAAAAAGGTGTTGAATTGCTTCAGAGTTTATTTTGGAGGAAAATCAGAAAGCTGTGGGGAAGGATCCACAAGGGAATGCGATCAAAGATGGATTAATATTCTACATGCCCAAAGGTTACATATGCCATCTCACAATAAATATGGCAAGAACAAGAATGGCCACCAGGGATGAAAAGGAAATTACCAAAACAGGAGGGCATTTGGAAGTATAATTTAGCCTATATGAAGAACTACATGACAAAATCTACAGGATACTTAATAAATGCTCAGGTCAACAATATGGGTTAATACAGAATGCTGAATACAAAAATAGACAAGAATGTTTATGAACATCCTTTGATTTCTAACCAAGATAATCAGCTACATGACAGCAAGATATTTTTTCCTGGACTTTCAAATTTACTCAAGTCAAGGGTTTCAGTGAAGCTGGACAAATTGTGTGAAAAAAATTGTATCCATGAGTGAGCATGTTCTGGATCTTTCTGACACTCATTGTGCCTTACCTAACTATTTCCACATTCAGAAGTACATGGAAACAGATCCCATGTTATGGAAAAATGTCCCCAAGCAAATCTCAGCTGGAAAAAATTCTCATAAGCATTTTGTCTCAGATATTCTTAGATAGTAGATTTGAAATCTTAATTTGAAAATCTAAACCATTATTATTTCTGGACTCAGTGCAATAAATAGGGGAATCTCGAGGTTGATTCTGTATTATGCATGCGCTTAACTTTATGCTCAGCAAGTCGTCCCATTGTTTTCAGCTCCAAAGCCTCCTGGAGCTCCTGGCGGTATGTGAAACTGAGTTGAGGAATGCATCTCTGTGGGATCAGCTTAGGTCCCAGCCTGGTTGTGAGACTGCACTGGCTGTCTCTGTCCTTGGGCAGAATTCACTGTAGGGTAGGGCCCTTCCAAATGCAGCTCACAATCAAAAGCTGACCCTGGGGGAAAACAAATCAAGCTTTTATGTATTTTTCAGATAGTCAGAAGTAATTCAGGCCTGTTAAACGACTGAAAGAATTTCTGTAGGATTCATCAAATATGAATATAATACATGACAACAAAGATATAACTGATTTCTAGAGCTTATTTCTTTTTCCCTACTGTTCTCTCTGCAGAGTAAGGCAGCAAAAGAGCTGTAAGCTACAGGACCTGATACCTTTTGTACATCCTCAGTGAAATATTCACTAAACTCAGCCAACTTTACCTGTGGAAAACCACTGACATGAAGGGGGCTGCAGGGATGTCAATGAGAGCACAATTTGAAGCCAGTGTGTTACACAGTCATCTCAAGGGGGCTAATTTGGCCTGCAGGTCTTTATTGCTGCTGATGATAGGTGAAATGAAGAGATGCTAAGGCTGACAATAAAAGCCCACAGTGAGTTTGCAGGAGTGGCAGATAAAATCTTTCGTATCTTTTTATTTGTAAGCTAGGTCTGTTTGATAAAAACACAGTAAATATGGAGCTGTTTTCACAACCTCTTTTTTTTTTCAGAACAGACCTGAATTTAACTACACATCATACAGAACTCCTGCCAAAATCTTCTCACAGTTTTCAGCTCCTGCAGAAAATCCTTCTGAAGCCAGGTTGTAACTTTTGTCGTTCTGCCTATAGCCATAAGTCAGGGTTAGTTGTAACTGTGTGAGCTTTAGAGAGCCCACTACTCCTGCACTGGGATGTAGTTTTAAATGGTTTATGGAGAAAAGATAACTGGGAGTTATGATTCAGAAGTTTCATTAGAGGGCCATCCTAAACTTTAGCATAGAGATATATGAATGATAAAGACAACCTGTGGTAGTCACAAACTACCTCATAGGGTAGGTTTAGACTGGACATTAGGAAGAAATTATTCACAGAAAGAGTGGTCAGACACTGGAATAGGCTGCCCAGGGAGGTGATTGAGTGGGTGAGTTTAAGAGCCGTTTAGATGTGGTGTTGGGGGATATGGTGTAGGGAAGAACTGTAGAGTAGGGTAGATGGTTGGACTCGATGATCCCAAGGGTCTTTTCCAACCTAGATGATTCTATGATTCTATGATATGATGAGGAACTGGGGCATGGTGGAAAGCACATAGGAAAAGGCATTGCTAAAGGAGGTTGCTGCAGGGAAGGGAAGAAGGCACAGAAGGAGGCTGATGTTCCTCTCTGCACAAGTAGTACATGCTCAGGCACATATCCTTAGCAGATAAATACTACCATCTTGATTTTTCATCTAGGGATTTATGGTATAGAGACTTTAAGCTCCAATCCTGCAGTACTGAAGCCCAGAGGGTTCCCATACTGAGCTGTGTGCAAACCTGGACTCAGGCTCAGCATAGACCTCCTACACATCTCCATTACTCTGCCCAGAACTGCCCTAGGAAGGATATTGAACTAGTTGCTTTGCCTGACATCAGCAACAAATCCTTTACCAGAAGGGCTGATATGGTATTTGGAAGTGGGGAGGAGAAAGGCACAAGGTCCTGGGAGCAGCCCACTTGTCAATAAGTGTGCCCTTGAGAATGCTATGAAGTACAACCTTCAGATGCTCCTAGACATTTCAGCAGAGTAGCTGTAGAGTCAGAGGTATTTCAGCTGGAAAGTCCTAAGGTCTGAAGTGTGGCCTTGGGATTCTCAGAGTATATATGCAAAAATACTAAGCATTAGTGCAGAGCTACACCCTGGCTCAGAAGGTCACAATTTCCCTGATGTCCCTTTAAAAAGTGAAGGACCTGAAAGTTTTAACCTGGCAAACTCCTTACCTAACCCCATCTTCTTTTCCATAGTAAGGAATGGGACAGAGAATCCCACAGGCAAGCACAATTCAGATTCTTCCACAGCAGAAAGACAGGTTCCCATTAACTTCAAGAGGATCAAGTGCTTTGAGGTAGTTTGAGATTACCACGTGTTGTCTTTATCGTTCTAATCTTATGGGTAAATCTTTGCACAATACTCCGATTCAAGTGCAATTATTGATGCTGTGTAAATATGACCTCTACACATTAACATAACTCAGTGACAGGCAAGTCCTAAGGAAGAGTGACGTAATACTGTTTTTTCAATTATTATAATTGCTGTTACTTTTACTTTCCTTGTTATAATTATGATGACGAATACTACTTTTTTTTTTTTATTGATACTCCCTATTTTATATCTCTGAAAACAGGAAAAAAGTACTGTCACATTCTCCATGTAAAAGTGCCAGAGGGGCCATTGGAAATACTGATGAAAAAGTCTTTCTGTTTCTTGGGTGGTTTTTTTCCTATAGCAACACTAGAACACATTGGATGGCACTTGGACCTATAAAAGCTGCTTATGACTTATGCAATAAGACAATCCATTAAAACAGAGACAGTGGGAGGGAGAGGGTGAAAGAGGGAGAGAAAATCCTGTTCATTCAAATTTGAAAGTTTCTTCTTTCTTTTTACAATATGACACACCGAATGAGTATCAATCACAGCCTTTCTTCCCGGGCAGCTTTCCGCCTTAATGAAGAGGGTTCATCATGATTTCCTATGACAATACCTCATTTTTACCCACTGTTCCACTGCTTTTTTGACTCCTTTGATTAAAAGGATCATGCTGCAGTGTTCCACTTGATAACTATATTAGTTGGGGTAAGTAACTGATCTATTACCACAGGATAATATAGTTTGAAGGCATTTTAATAAGGGCTGGCAGATTTCAATATTATTTGAGGGTCATAGAGTGTCTGACATTTCAATTTGTTATCAGGCCACTCGTATCACTAGGGCAATCATTAAACATAGACTCTAATAAGTTTTCTGCTATGTAGGGTCATTCATTATTGACAAGGAAGAGAGAAATAAATACCTTCCCAGGGGCAGCTTCAGCATGTAATACAGTAAAAACTGTACAGCATCTGGAACCATATTTTCTAGATTTGCTGGCAAATCAAACATTACGTTTCAAACTAAACCAAATGAAAGGCTACAGATAAAAACATGAATACTTAAATTCTATCTTTACATACTGTCAAAACGCTCATTGTAATCATATATATATATAAAAAATCATAATTAGATTACAAGTTGGCTCATTTTACCGCTATGAAGGGAACTAATAACCCACTTGTGTCATCTTTGGCTTTATGAGGTCTGTACGCCTGGGACAGACTTTGCATATTACAATTAATCATCATATATCATCTAGCTCCAATAGCTATTTAACAGATGAGCCATCTTCACCTTTCAACTAGGTAGACCTGTGATTTAGCTTGAAAACAAAAGGACTAAATTCTTCATAAAAGCTTATTAATGTTTTTCCCCCTAGATTAATGTCTGGGTTTTTTGGGATATGTTTTAAAGTTCCTTTTTTAATTTCAGATTTTCTTTGAATAATCTTAAGATCATATACCTTTCACACACTTTTTAAAAATTACCTGTGTTGTCCTTTAAAACCAAATTGAGATACAGAAAAAGGAAAAAATAGTTTGGAAGAAAGAAAAAGATATTGTTAAAACCACAACTAAAGGGATTTTGACAGAGCTGTTTTCTTCTGGAAATTTAGTTTGGGGAAAAGATACATTTTTATAAAACCTTTTCTCAGTTTCTTGGGAAGAAAAATAAATTACACAGAAAATTGGGGCATTAGGATGTACTTCAGCATTTGCTGAAGAAACAGCAAACAGTGTTGCACCAATGGATGTGAAACAGAAAGGGCCTAATCCTGCAACTACTTATTGTCTCAAGTAGTCCCATAGGCCTGATCCAGATCTCATTCAGAACAATAGAATTTTTGTCCTGATCTCTATATCAAAAGGACTGGGCCCAAAATAGCAGTTCAAGAGAGCATCAAGCTCAAGAAAAAAATGAGTTGTTTTAATTTACTGTTAAAACTGATGAACTGCAGCGTTGGTGGTGATAGTGAATTAGCTTACAAATTTTTTTCCAGGTTTAATAATATAAGGTGTTATTAATAACTCAAGTAAAACAACATCTCCCACAATTCAATAAGGTGATTCTGGTTTTTTAATTCATGAGAAGAGCTTTAATTGGATCAGACGAGCAACCAGCAGACAAATAAATTGACAATATAATTTAATTCAGTTAGTGTAGTGAGAAGGAGTCTTTACTGACAGTTATTTATTCAACCTTACTTCATTCCTGGCTACCAGCTTAGTCAACTCCAACACAACAGCTTCTCTCCAGCTCATCTTTGGGAGTCCTCCACAAATAATCATTCAAATCTTAATGGTGCAGTAACTTGGCTCAGTGGAGCAAGTTGTTCTTATCAGGTCTCAGAGATCCCTGATCAGGGAGAGTAACCTTCAGTAAGTCAAGCAAGAGATGCTGAACTAAGAAACAGTTCTCCCTCCAAGCCATCACAGGATATTCCAGGAGAGTCAGCAAGGAATGACATCAGGCAGGATGTCCTGGGCACATCTAGCAGGTCTCCATGTGGAGAGAGAAGGATGCTAAAGAATGAACAAGTAAGAGATATTCCCTGGACAGAATGGAGTAAGTCTTCAGGAAGAAATTCAGTTATATGGTGAGAAGCTGAAAGACTAATCACTGAGTTCTGATATTGTCCAACTTGAGAGCTGAGAATCCTAACAACATTCAGATATGTGGACGTACTTATTTAAAATGGGTTAATACTGCTAAATATACTGCTGTCTTCTATGGCCAGCCTATCACAAACATACCTAATATTCAGCTGACATTTCTCTGTAACATGCTGTGTCTTATGAGACTCTCATGCAATACTAGAAAATGAAGTTTTATGGTATTGATCATGATGTAAATTAGGGATTTGGTACCATGATTCATATGTTCATTTAGTCACTTTTATTCAAAATAATTCACCATATGTCTAACGACTAGGCTACAATGGTTATATTGTTGTCTGGGAAAAAAAATATCTTGTTGTATGATTACCATTAGCAATTTAGGATTATCGGACCTGGACAGCACAAAAATTTATATCTCAGGAAATACTTCTTCATGTGAAATACAGTGAAGATAGATACAGAAACTTCCATCATTGTATCACATCATCGCAGAATAGTTGAGGATGGAAGGGATTCCTGGAGATCATCTAGCATAACCCGTTTGGTATACCTCCAAAGATGGAGACTCCATAACCTCTCTGGGCAACATTTTCCAGTGTTTCACCACACTCACTGTAAAAAAGCTCCTCCTTATGTTAAAATGTAATTTTTTTTTTATTTCAATTCGTGCCCATTGCCCCTTGTCCATTAACTTGGCACCACTGAGAAGTCTGGCTCCACCTATTTACACACTCCCTTCATGCAAATTAGTCACTAAATAAGATCCCCCCTCACCCTTCTCTTCTCCAGGATGCACAGTCCCGTCTCTCTTAGACTTTCCTCATAAAATAGGTACTCCAGTCCCTTAATCTTCATGGCTCTTTGTTTGACTCTCTTCGATAAGCCTATGTCTCTCTTGTCCTGGAGAGCCCAGAACTGGACCTAGCATTCTGGGTGGAGCTTCATCACTGCTGGGTAGAGAGGAAGGATCACGGCCCTCAGTCTGTTGGCCACACTCCTCCAAATGCAACCCAGGATACCCTTATTCTTCCTTGTTGCAAGAGTATGTTGCTGGCTTACGTTCAATTTTCTGTCCATGAGACCCCCCAGGTGCTTTTCGGTCAAGCTACTTTCCAGCCAATCTGCCCTCACTCTATACTGATGACTAGGGTTATTCCTCCCCAGGTGAAGGACTTTGCATTGCTCTTTTCTGAACTTTGGGAAATCCTTGTTGGCCCATTTCTCCAGCCTGTCTATGTCTCTCTGAATGACAGCACAATCATCTGGTCTATCAACCACTCCTCTCAGCTTTGTGTCACTGAAGGTGCACTCTGCCCCATCATCCAGGTCATTAATGAATATGTTAGACAGTACTGAGTCCAATACCCACCCTAGGACTTCACAACCAGTGACTGGCCTCCAACTAGACATGTGCAGCTGTGATCAGCACTCTTTGAGCATGGCAGTTCAGCCAGTTCTCAACCTGCCTCACTGTCTACTTACCCTGTCAGTACTTCTTCAGTTTGTCTACAAGGAAGTTATGGCAGACAGTGCTGAAAGCTTCACTAAAGTCAAAATAAACAACATCCATTGCTCTCCCCTCATACACCAAGCCAGTCATGTCATCACAGAAAGCTATCAGGTTGGTCGGGCATGAGTTCCCCCTCATAAATTCATGCTGATTATTCCAAATCACCTTCTTGTCCTTCATACATTTGGAAATGGTTTCCAGGATTATTTGCTCCATCACTTTAGTACAAGAAACCGTAAAAGAGAAAACGTACACACTTACTTGAAAATTACTTGGAAAATGGGACAATGTTGTGTTTACAAAGACAGAGAAATATAAGAACAGTATAGTTAGTAGTTTTCTTGCCCTTGTCCCTTTAGTGGTTGAAAGTCACATCAACGAGTTTAAGAGGGAAGCCTGAAAAGTGTTTTTTGTATGCTCTCTGAAGGGAGCTGTTGCAGACACAGGAGGTTTGAAAGTCTGATAATGTCTCTTTCCAGTCAGAAGAGGCATCATAACTATAGTCAAATGAGTTCTCACATCTCAATGTGTCACAGAGAGAAAGGATAGATGAGACAAAGATGAGGAGTTTGAGTCAATTTACATTCAAAATCACCGGGAAATCTCCATTGATTTTACTGGAGGCAGGATCAGGCCTGTGACGTTAAATTTTCTTGTGGTCCTTTAAAGGAATGTCATATGAAATGTGCAACTGTTTTTGTAGTCATTAGATTATCTCCCATTTTTCATTTGGTTAGCCAAGGAAAGACGATGATACAGAATATTCTCTGTTGAAGTGTAAATGCAGTTTCTGTTAACATGGACAATCTAATGGTAGCACCCCAGACTCATTGGAGAATGTATTTGCCTCCATGACACATTAATCTAAAGGCACTGTGCAAGGGGTAGCTGTCAGATCTCAGCAATAAAACTGAGTACAGCCTCTGCATTTTAGAAAGAGGAAAGTATTCTGCAGAAATATTAATATAAATCTATGTGCCTAATTTGATTTACACAAATCAGAAGGAGAAGGAACAAGTGGTTAACATTTTGGCATTAGCTGTCATCTGCTGTGCAATTATTGTTACAAAACATAAAAAGGATTGGAGGCTGTAAGAATTTTTACATCAGCAGCTACTAATTTAGTAGTGAAAGCAACTTGCTTCAGAGCTGCTAATTTCAGTTGAAAATATACCATCTCTTCATGCTTGTTGGAGTTGGATTCATTTTGCTTACGTATTTCAGGAAGAGAAATTAGGTACTTTCATTCATATGGTTATATAGCATTTCCATAGTAGCAGCTGTTCCAAATCTCTAGAATACCAACAATACCTGAACTAATAAACATCAATACCATTGCAGTATCAAATTGTTAGTTTCATGCCCTATTCTACATTATTTTCTGTAACCTAACCCATCTGACTCCTCTTCTCTTGGCCTTCCTTTTCCTGTGCCTTTGCCTCTGTTCTACCCCAGAACCTCTTTCTGGTTCATAGCAGGGATGCTACGCTTCTCCACTCCATCGCTGGGAAAAGGAAGGGGCTGAAAGTGGATTGTGCCCAGTTTCCTGGGGTTGTTTCCTCCAGCCAAAGCAACTCTTTTTCTTTTCCAGGAATGTGAGAGAGAAGAGCAGCACTATGACCTAGATATGATCCATGTGATCTATGGGTTTAAGAAAAATGGATGAGAAAAAATCAGTGCTGGGACAAATCATGTTCCCAGGAGGGGTGATCCGAATGCCCTGGCACAGCATCCTCCACAGTCAGATGAGCTCTTTCACAGTAGTGTGTTTGTAAAGGGATAGAAATACCCCACAGCAGTCCAAAATGGCTTAACAGAGTCAAGATATTTGAAGGCTTCATGGTCCTTCTTGATGTCTGTCTGTTTCTTAAATTCTGCCAGAATCATCTGCTTGTGTCATATTCATTTAAGTATCAACACCTATAGGAATACTCTAATGTCCTTATAATAATAAAGAAAATATTTGTTGTATATGTCCATTAGCAATGCTGCATATTTCACAAGACAATGAGGCAAAACACAGTCTGTAAGAGAAATAACATGGTCATAGCAATTCAATAGTTAATCTTTTCTGATGTAAACAGGCAATCATCAAAGACATTCTCAGGTAAAATCCCAGTAGACATGCCAAATATAGGAATGGTCCAAGCTGATCTAAGGGATGTTCAGGTATTTAGCTCTGTGCAGTATGGTCTAAGAGGTCTGCACAGGCTCAATGCCTGAATTCTGGGTCTGGGCACTCAACCAACACAAGTCAGTTCTCTCCACTGCCAAAATGAATCAAACTGAATTGAATTAGGGCTGGTTTAATGCTGAATAAGAATGTCTATAATGGGGATCAATGTAGCTTAACAAACCCATTTTAACCAATACTATTAGTTCATTCAGATTTACTGTTCTAGCTCTTCCCACACAGTGGAGCTCCCAGGAAACACTACGTCATGAATACATGGTTTAAACTCAACGTCATCAGTGCAGGCATAGTGGGGCGGTTAAGTGGTGTGCAAAATCCTTCACATCAGAGAGGATGGGCATTTTGTTGCTGTAGCAGTACAGTAGCTATTGACGAGGACATGAAGCTGACTCCTGAATTATGCCTCTCATCCCCTTTCAAAGCTTTACCTTCTGTCTGAGTCACTTAGTTCCTGGTTCTTACCCAAAAATGTGAAGAGGGAGAATTCAGAATTCATGTACCGAGCTGTAACATTTTAAAAAAAAAAAAAAAAAAGCACAGAAAAAGTGCTGCAGATAGAAGTCAGTAGGTATTTCTTATTCACAAGTGGGAGAGTCATTTTGGAGATAACGATACCAAAATAGCACGGAGTCAGTTTAGGTTTGTCTCCCTCAACAGCATTGGCACTTCTTGATTTTTCATATTACCTCGGAAGTTAAATATCTCAAGAAAATATCATCAAATAAAGACTCTTAGAGGAAATTTGTGTGGAGGTCAAGTGGGAGATTTTAATTCTGTCGGAGATGCATGGGAAGATACTGAGTGGCATGCAGAAACTGCTCTGACAACAGGAAAGACCTTTCAGTGAACTACAACTATTTGATACTCTCTAATAAAAAGAGAACTCTGTACATGGCGCTCACCTGTGCATCCCACCCACTGGGAACTCTAATGCACCCATCTATTTACCAGTGTTCTGCTGGTCAAAATGAGTCTGTTTCTTCACTCATTTAATATCAGCTACCTTCCCATAACTAAGTCCTTACTTATGAGTGTGCTAACTAGGGCTGATCGGAGCTGTGAGTAGGAAATGAAATTTTGTTCTCCAATTGCCCTATTCATTATCCTCCTCAGCATTTATATTCTGCACAACATTAGGATGCTGCATATAGTGTGACCATTTACTATGTGGCTGTGACTGTCAAAAACAATGAATAAAATAGAGTCTTCTGAGAGAATTATTCTATGTACAGGAAAAACACAGCTTGTTTTAATGGGGTTTAAAAGTGAGCAAGTGTAGTGCAGTGGTTGTGTAATACACAGTCTTTGTTATTAGTCTTCTTTTATATATAGAATACAGTTGGTTAATATTTACATAAGTCAAATGATTCATGAAGCAACATACCACTTCTCAGACCTGTGTGGGTCAGAATGCAATATTGTACCAAATTGTGCTTTGTTGTTAATAGATCTAGGGACAGGCAGAAAGAAGAGGAGGGTGTTTTTCCTCCTCTGATCAGCTGATTTTAGATGCCAAAGTTTTATGAGGCTCTAAGGACTGGAGAAACACAAAACTGTTGTGGTTTTTTTCCCAAAAACCAGCTGCTTTGATCTGGTCCAGGCAGGAGAGTGGAGGAAGTGTTTGTCTGAAGCAGGAAACAAGATTTCAGAAGAGCTCTGGCTTTCCAGAAGGTTCCTTCTGCCTTTCCTTCCCTTCTCTTCCTTCTCTCTTCCTCCCTGCCTGGATGGATTGGTGTCAAGCTTTAAAAACCAGGACTGAATGATATAATTTTTTTCTTCCAAAAATGTAGGTTTTTTCTGAAGAAATCCTTCCATGTGTTAAGAGTATGGACAATGGGACACAGACAAGTGACCACAGAGATAAAACTCAAGTCAGAAAAGGTATTTGTAAAAGAGTCTGCAATATTTTTATGAACAGCTACAGCTTTTTCTGCAGCGCTCACCTGTGTGACTGAAAGTATACAGAGGCATGAAATATTTTCCTGGAGGGAAAATGCACAATTGAGTTGCTTTTCATGTAAGTGATTTTCCTTCTAAAAATTAAATATGAAATTACTAATGTCATATAAATCGGATAATATTTATAAGAAATGTAGTTTACCCAGCCTAGTGAGAATTACTCAGTCCTGTACATCATGTACACCTGAATTATTCATCCATTACATGGCTTTTCATCAGAGCATTTTTATGCTTTGGAAGCAGCTGCTGTAGAGATCACCTCCAGTGATCAGTGACTCCAGTACAGGTAGGAAAGGTCTCACCCAGCACCCACAGTTCAAAAGCAAGCAGAGGCTGCTTTGACACCAGCATTGCTCTTCTACAGCGAAGGTCCCGCTTCTTCCTTGAATACAAAAGTCATTCAGGAATCTTTAAAATCAACATGTTTTAATTAAAAAGTACTCAGTATTTTTTGGAAAAGAGCATATGTACTCGCAGGGACTGACCCGCTAACCTCTGTCTCAATCAATTTTTCAATTCCTTTGGCTACCCGTGGATTACTGCAAAGCAGGTATTGTAGTGTTGCCTGCATAGTCACTGCAGTGGTGATATTACCATTTTGAAGCACTTTGGATTATCATAGTTATGAAATACGCTTTTTGGTAAGCATAATTTGCAAACTCTATCCTGTTCCAGAACACCAAGTGCAGAACAGGTCACGGTTTAGTGCTACTCAATACAAAATCATTGATACTGCATTGATACTGCTAGCAGAGTTTCTGGGCATTACTGTAATATACATATTTCATGCAAAATAAAAGTAACAAAGAATAACATTTCCATGTGGATCTTCTTTCCACATGGAGAAAAGCCTAATCACGGGAAAGGGAAATATTTGTTTCTGTGGAGATGCATAGTGAATTATTCTATAAAAACATGCTTTTGCAGATCAATAACCACGGTCTTGTCTATGTGGAATATTTTTTTTCCATATCGTATAAGATAAGGGCCTAATGTGATACTGTGTCGATAGAACAAATTCTCCTCTCACTCTTCTGGACATGCTGGCTGTCTTACTCTGCTGTAAGTTTCTTTTGATCTGTCTGCTAATTGGGAAGAGGTTGAATCTCTTGCCCTTGTGCAATGGTAAAAGAAGTTGAATTAAGAAAACTTGTTTATATAATTATGAAATTGAAACTGATGCCACAGACCAGCACATCCTTCTCCAAATATGGCTGAGGTGGTGAAAAAGAACTCAACCTCTTTTTCTCCTCACTGCCCACCAGAAAGCCACTGCCTCCCCATGTGCATACATCTGCTACCAGTGCAGAGTGTTTCTACACTGAGGTAGAACACTGAGTGAACATACTGAGGGAAACAGTAATGCTCTCCTGTACAGTGAAGCTCTTGGAATATGTGCTACGTAAAACTCTACACTTACTTCATAAAAAAGCTTTAAAGGATTTAAAATGGTGTTGGTGTTCTGTCTTTGACTCTAACATTTAGTTGGACACTGCACAGGGCTCAGAGCTGGGGAGGAGATGGAAAATTGAGTTATTTTAATATTTTTCTCCATGTGTTTCTGGCTGCAGTGCCTCTATCACACTCCAGCTTTCCAGAACTTTAATTTAATTTACAAAAAGGCTGGAACAATACTGGATAATTAAACTCAAAGAGCCACTGTGCTCTGGACCCTCCCTGCCACACGTGGAGTTGCGAGTGGGAGTGACTGTAACTCCAGAATTGGTGTCATCCTCCAAAGTTTAACCCAAAACATACTCAGATTTAGAGGAGGAAAACATCACGCATAACTTTAAGGGATGGTGAGCTGAACGCCTGTGCCCTCTCTGTAGTTCCACCCCTTGGAAATGCTTTTAAATTCTGACTGATCCATCTCTGCAGGTGCTGGAGAGGAGCTCCTGCAGTGGGGAGTGCATGCCATTGGGGTCTGCGGCTGCCAGCAAACACCCGCTCTGCGGCTTGGTGGCACGGTGAAGGCAAAGGCTGCCTTGCCAGAGGCAAAAAACCTGCCTCAGAGGCAAACACAGTGTCACAGATATTTCTGTTTCTGTGTGGTGGTGCTGACGTGAAAAAGTAATTTACAGTGACAGTATTCTGGCTTCGTTAACCCTGCCAGTAATAGCAGACAAGTATTTGCTTCTCCAAAGAGAGTCTGGATTAGCCCTGTATTCCTCTTTCCTAAAAACCAACTTGTATTTGCAACAGGGTGGATTATCCAGCCTCCTGGTCATACCACCCGCTCTCCCACTCCTCCTGTTGCTTATCTTCTGTGTAGGTTCAGTAAACCTGTGCCTGCCTTTGGAACTGTGTCGCCATGAGGTGCTCACCACTTCCACAGCAAATAGTTATTGCATCTGGCATGTGTCACTCCAAGTGCAAGATAAACTGAAGCCCCTAATCCTCACATCCTCACAATTTGTTCCTCTTTCTTAATGAATACACCTCTGGAAAATCACTCTACATCATTCTCTGTTACCAAGAAAGAAGTTTTCAACATTTACTTTACTGAGTGTTCTGTAGATTTTGGGGCTGTAGCCATGTAGCCACAACTACCTCAATTTCTCCCAAGTTGTTTTTGATATGGAGTCCCCTACTTATGATTTTATAGACCCCACAACTGTTCCCCTTAGATAGGAGGGATATTTCTGCAAAGCAATTGGTAATCTTATGTTGTCTGGAATAATAAAAGTCCATCATGGTGAGCCTCAGATACATGGATCTAAGCAAATGGGCAATTCTTAGTTACACTGTAAGAAACTATCAATCCTTGCATAGTGACAGAGTGGTGACTCAACCAGTCAATCAACACCTGAGAGAAAGGACAAGTAAAACGGGTACCCAACACGTAAAGAAACCTCCTTTGCATAGACATCCAGACCTAAAGTGGATGCATCACCAGGCAATATGTTGTAATTCTAGACAGACAGATTATCTATTATCAGAAATCTTTTTATCATATAATATTCTGACTCCAAGGCAAAATCAGGAAGGGGTCATGAAACTCACCCCCCTGCTTTGACTTGACAGCCAGGAAGGTGGAATTAAATGGGAAGTCATTTTAATGAATTTGTGGCAGTATCAGTGCAATCAGTAGAATAAGAAGGTGGGAGTGGTGCAGGGGATCATAACTAGGGGAGGCAGGGGTGGGAAAGGAAGGCAAAGCAATTAATCTGTGTGCCATGAAAGGGAAAAAGCCTAATTAGTTCCATACTGGTGCCACACTCCGACAACTGAGCCCTGGGTTAGGGAAGCTGTAGCGAGTGCAGGACCACCACCAGGTACTGAGAGAGGAGAATGGAGAGGGTTCTGCCTAGCAGGTGATCAAAAGCAGAACCTGCCTCCATCATTTGCTCTCTGCAACAGCTGGCAAATCTCTGTTATTTTACTGACAAGCAGGGTTAATCTGATATAGATAGATAGATATAGATGATATAGATATAGATATAGATAGATTAGATATAGACAGATATACGTATAGGAATAGGTATAGATAGACACAGAGGGATACAGACAGATACAGATGATACAGACACAGCCCTGCCCTGCCTCCCCATGCAGCACCCTGACACACCATCAGCAACAGCAACTAGATTAGCACCTGACATGACGACAGGGCAGCCTTCTGGGAAAAAAAAAGGCCAAAAAGTGGTTAAACACCATAAATCTGTTGGGAATAGGCCTGTCTGGGGGGTTGGATGAGCAGACAACAGCAGATCAGAGAGAGCCAGAGAAAGACTGAAGCTGCTGTTCTCTCAGTTCACCCCTCCCGTGTTTTCTTCCCAAGTTTTCACCTTCCCTTTTCTCTTTTGCTCTGTGATGGTGCGATTTCACGTTCTGCAGTGGAATAGCTGATAACAGACATGCCTTGGGAGAAGCAGCACAGACTTCTTTTCTGAAATGACAAAGAACCGATGAAGATTTGTGAAGCATTGCGAACAAATGCCACGCCTGCTTTTTTTAGTCTATAAACACACAAGTTTGACTGCAGGTCTTTCTGTTATTGACCCTGTGACCTTTCTCCAATGCCTTCATCTCTCCTTTTCTCTGCTGTACCTGCTGCCTCTTGGAAAAGATTTATTGTCAGTTGAAACTTCCATTATAAATACATTTGAAAAATTAAATCATTGTCAGTGTCAAAGGTTAGGAGTTCTTCTTTAAATATTAAATGAATTCACGTGTGGTTAGAAATAGATAAAGAGATGGCAGGACTCTTTTAACATTGCATGCAAGTAGCACCTTGGCCCATTCTAATTGCTTACTTTTAATCATGATCACCCTGATACCTCTCCAAACACACAAGCACAGAAGATGGAACAGATTGCAAAGTCTGCTTTTGGGGGGAAAACAGTCTAGTTAGAGTCCCCTTGGCCTTGAGAGGTACTTGGGGACTTAGGCTCAGGGCTGTGGCTGCCCACGCAAGCACCTCAGCTCATTGCATCTAGTGACAGGAGCACCACGAGGGCTCTCCAGAGCCCAACATGCAGCATGCCTTCAGGCCCGCTTGTTCCCAGCTGTCCCCACGGTCTCACTCTGCTGCCGTCTCGCTGCTCAGGACAGCTTGCCAGCATCACTCTCCTCCCTCCCTTGGCGCAGGCAGACTGCTCGGGGCTAGTACAACTAATTCAGAATCAGCTTTTACCACTCCCCTTCAAACAGCAGGGGTTAGTAGTTTTTCTCTTACGTGGAAATAAATGTAAAATTTCCAGACCCTCATCTGAATGCAGTCGCATGTTAGGGGAACTTTTTCCTTTACTGGCTGTGGGGAACTGTTAGATTTTCACTGAAGGTGTGGTATTAGCTGGTGTGTAACCTCCCAAATTAGGATGGAGCAGTGAGTTCCCAGTTGCCTCCTGGCAATTTCACCTGAGACTGAGGAACACACATTGGTAAGACTTACCTCAAAGCAGGGAAGAGGTTGGATCCAGAACCAAGCAGTAGTACAGTGGAAATTAATGCAAAGGGCCATGCCCCTTTCCCAAGCACACGGAACCTGCCCTTCTCACCTCTTTGAAATGAGAGCATTTCAAGTCCTGAATGCTGATGGGTAGTTGCTACTGGCTAGCTGTGAACAGACCAGTTCAAGCCCTTGTCCTCCAAAATCATGGACAAAGGCTCTGAGCTCATTACACGCAATCAAGTTCCTATGGCTTAGCCAGATGCTACAAGTCTGCTGAGCAATGATATATGACTGGATGCACACTCTTAGGTCACTTCAGCTGCAAAGTAAAATGCACGAACTTAAATTCACCACAAAATGAAATGGGAAAGTCAAACCTCATCATTTCAAAATTTTCCCACAAAAAAGAAACTCTAGAAATGGATGGGTTGTCACAGACTGTTTCAGTGGAAATGAAACTGGTCCATGAGAGAAGACTGTTCATCAACATGGTTTTAGCCAGTTCTGTCAAAACAAGCTTTGACAGAAAATGTTCTGCACTTTTTTTTACCCAAAGGCAAATGAAAGAGATAAATCTATGGTGCTCTGACACTGGTGTCTGCTGGATAACTTCTAATGATTTGTTTGCTCCATCTGGCAAGAACTTAAAAGGCTTATTGTGTGATCACAAATAATACCTTGTGATATTCTTAAGTTGTCATTTAAAATTAGGCCATTATAACAGAACCTACTGCTGTATCACCAAACACAAAGAGAAATACCAATTTTGGAATAAGCAGCCTGAAAATATAACCAGGTGGCAAGAAAATTACAACTTTGAAAAACCTAGAACAGGAAGAAAGCTCTGAATACTTAGTCAGTTATTTAATTAGAGCTTCAAAATTTCCCAAATAGAAAAAATATCATCTGTGCATACTTTTTACCTTTACCTTTCAAAGAGTAAGAACATGTCATTGTAGAAGAAGAAAACATTTCCTAATACAATATAACTTCCATTTTTCAATATTGGTAATAGTAACAATATGTTTATGTTTCTAAAGAACACAAACCAACGAAATTTCTGTGCTGAACAGAAAAGCACTATATCCAGGAAAGCCTCAAAAGGGCAACTTGGCTTCATAATCAAATACCAAAATGATTTTGAAAAATCTAATAATCTACCATCTCCCGGCAATAAATAATACATCCAGCAAACACAAACTTAGAAGGAAAAAAGTCTTCAATCACAGTAATAGTTCTCCTGCTGCCCAGTATATCAAATTACCTTTTCCTTTTCAAAACAATATATTTTCCCAATCCCATTTATTCCTATAGCCTCTGGGCCGGGTTCTGATCTCAGATACACTGTTCAAATCCAACGTAACTAAACTGAAATCATTCCTTTCAAGTGGGACATTTTCTCTGGGTTAAATAGGAATTATTGACCAATGGAACTGCACAAGCAGATTACACAGAGGTAATTTTTGTGTTTCAAAGCATGAACTCTCTATACTGAATGCACCACATAACATTGACTTAACTGAGCACTTGCCTAGCCAGACCTATTACAATACTGTTTTAAATGCTACCCTTCTTCATGTTCATACAGATATTTTTTTCCTTTCTTTGGTTTCAATGTTATTTAAATACAAAGAAGTGAGACTGCAAGGAAGAGTCCTGTGAAATGATAAACTCTGCAAGGGATCCCATCCTTCCCAAACAGATAAATCTCTGAATCATCCACTAGCCTTCAAAACCCCACCTAATCTGAATGATCATCATAAGTTTGCCACCGCCATTTCTATCACCGGCCACACTGTCCTGGCATGGTAATGTGCCTCCAGCTGTCCTAGGACTTGGTGGTGGTCTCCTCCTGCCTACAGTGCTGGATGCTATGCTAAGGTACTGTTTCATACTTCTCCTGCTTGCACAGGATTAAGAAGCAAGTTGTAGAAATTTCACAGCCTCTCTGGGTAACATGTTCTGTGCTGCAACATCCTTCTGATGGTTTTTCTAATGTCCAGACTGAATCACATGCACTGTGGTTTGTGGCCACTGCCCCGTGTTATATCATTAGCTTTTTCATGAGGAAAGTTTGAATCCATCATCTCTGAAACTGGCTTTCAGTAGTTGCAGGCAGCTGTTGGGTTGTCCCAAATGCCTCTTCTCACCAGACTTCATAAGCCCAGCAAAGCCTCCCTAGGACAGAGCTAAGAAGGCATCGTGAGATCGCAGTAGCTGAAAATAAGTATCTCATAGGGTTTGGAGATGGGAAACTCTGAGGAGTGGAAAATATGGAATGCTCACTACAGCACAAGTACATGAAATACATTAAATCAGCATGTTTTTGGTACAAAAAAAAATAACTGATGTTTAGTCTAACAATGCATCTCTTATTTCTTCCACAGGCACCTTCAAAGTGCCTGTGGAAGAGTTCTCCTCTCCTTGCAACCTTCAGGCTTAAAAATGAACCAAACAGGGAGAAGGGAAGGGGAGGGTGTGTGAGGGGGAAGGTTGTTTGTTGAATGAATTGCAGGTAGCATCCAAACCTAGTTCTGATTACAAGCGTCAAGCCGTTTCTGAAATATCTCAGAAGAGTGGAAGTCTGGACAGATTTATGGGTGTGCATACTCCACTGGTTTTTATTTTGGAGGTGTATATATATGAGCAAAGATTAAAAGCCAAAACAAATGTCTAAATCATCGTATATTGGTGGTACAGTGGGATAAATACAGCACAGACCTCAAGATTCTAAGTAATGCTGATTGTAAAAGATAATTTCATCTTGCATTCACCTCACTGAGACTTATGAAAAAAATGCCTTAAGAATTATGAGAACAATTTCATCTGTACTATAACCTCCTCTCAATTCTTAAAGTGTTCATTTTCTATTTTGATGTGGATCACATTAAAAAGAGAATGTGTTATAGATTTGAAAGTGTTTTTATTTAATGTAAGATACCAACAGAAGGTGGTCGCATTGCATGTCAAAAATCAGAAATTCCTGAAATGGTAATACCATCCCCTAAAAGCCGTTACCGGTAGTAAAAATACTGCCTTCCGTTATCAGGGTCCCTCCCATCTGACAGATCCCAAGCTAGTACATGTACAGGAATCATTTCATCATTATTAAAATACAGCTGTGATTACTATATTTGCAAAATACTGCCACAGAGTCTATTTAAGGAGAATATTGGGAACTAATTTAGAAAATTGTGATTATGAAAGGTGGAGTTAATGCAGGCCACTTGTAAAGCCAAGGAGAAACATACATCAGCAGATTTATAAAAAGTGGTCCTTTAGTGACCACAAATAGTGGGGACCATATTTTACGTCTCCTTCAATTGACATAGATTGGATTCATGTATATACAGAATATCCAAAGTCTGAGGCATCCCTTGTATGAATTATAGACATAAATAAAATCAGTCAATAACATCCTTCTATCTAGAGAATTAACCCTATAAAATCTGACTTTTTAATCTACCCCTTGCTGACAAAGAAAGATTTCGTGTGTCCATGTGCATTTTAAGCAACTTGATTGGTCACCCAGCGTGTACCAACAAGGGCAGGGAGTACCAACACAAGTTTGGCTGGATTTTGTGCAGTTTCATCATACAACAAAAGCACAAAAAAACCTGATTCTGCAGCTAATCAATATCTGGGGGAGATGTCAGTGACTGTATTTGCAATTGCACAAGGATCTCAACAAGTATTCCTGAACTTTTCCCCAATCCCAGAGGACATGCCAAGCATTGATAACATCCAATTTATGACTTTAGCAATTGCCATCACTGTTTGTTTCCTGCAATCTGGCAGGCACTGTGTATCCTTTACAAACAACAGTTGTATCTGACTAACCTCCACACAACTGTGCTGAAGTAGCTCTGATCTGATCTCGTGCCTGGCCAAGAGTAACTGAAATATTCAAACCAAAGGCCTTTTTTGTAGACTATGATGCCTATGTTGGAAGATCTTGCAGAATCTTTAGACCTTTGCATGTTCTCTCCATATAACTGAAGTTTAAAGAAAAACTTTTCAAAGCTCTTGGAGTTTGTTTCTTCCCTCGGGATGTGCCCAGTAGAGCTATTGGTTAAATACGCTCCCTTGTTTCCTACGGTAGTACTGACGTACCATTGTAAAATCAGTGGAGTTACATTAGCAAATGCCTTGCCTGATGTGAGAGGATTGAATAGCATGTACAAAGGAGATATGGTTCTGCTAATCCTGCCTCAGACTAGGGAGCCTGAGAAAGTGATGTGATCCATTTTTAAGAGTTAGCAGTATTTTCTAATACATTTCTGAATTTCTAATACATTTCTAATACATTTTCTAATACATTTCTGTATTTCTAATACATTTCTGAAATGTACAGGCTCTTGTATCAACTCAAGTGGACATCTGCAGAGTCTATGCTTATATAAACTTGTTATTTGGATTCTTTATTATTTAAAAGTGATCTCAGTCAAAGAAAAAGACACTTCACTTGTTTGATCAAGAGTTTTATGCAAGTTGAAATGGTAAGCAGAAAGTTTCCTCCTTAGGAGTCTAATGCTCTTCTAGTGCTGATTACAGAACATGAAAGACACACTCTACTTACCTTGCTCAGGATAATAAATCACTAAATTGGAAGCTTCAGTTACCTTACAGATTTTGATAACAACATTAATAGAATTAGCAGCTTATCTGCCTCACCAGGAGATTGTTAAAAACAGAAGCTGCAGCAACAAGAAAAAAAGTAAAAAAAGATGGAAAGAAACCTATTTTTATGGCCAAACCTGGTTGTATTTCTTGTGTTTTATAGTAAGACAGTAATTGTGCTTTCTCTTCTCTTGTTCTCCCGCAAAATTATACAACCCTTTTTTGAAACAATGGAAGAAATTCTATCCATTATTGTCTGCTTGTTCAGGTTTCATGCATAATTAAAGCTGGACAAAGGCAGCCTCTGATCAGACACTAACAAGCAGAATCGAAAGAGTTCAGCAGCAACCTGGTGCTGATAAACAGGAATTCTGAAGGGCTGATAAGCAGAGAGCCATTTTTATCCAGGAGAGGATTTACTAGCCTCTGTTTGGTTTGTTTGCTGGCTTCAGGGCAGGATCATCTTCTGTAAAATATATTGAGTTTTAATTGCTCTTCAGTCTGCCCAAGTTCAACCAGTCTTGAAGCCAGTCAGATTTCCATCAGTTTCAGTGGGATTGAGATTGCACAGGAGATGTGAGAAATCTACATCTCTCCTCTTTCTAGCCCTGCCTTTGTGCAGTATTCAAGTGAATTTGAAGTCTGCTCAAAACTGTTCTTTACTTTTTTTTTTTTCACCCCTTGCCCTTAAAAAAGGGATAGATTTGAATTTTACAACTTCTATGTAAAAAATGGGAAGCGGTATGCAGTAAAAAAGATGTCTCTGAAGCTGTTAAGAAGTGTGGGTACAATGAGAACAGGTCCTACTCTCAGTCTGCCTGTGTGAAACCAAAGCAGGATTTAGAAGCTCCTACAAAAATAACACATGCTGGCTCTGTATGTTGATGTGTGAGGAAGCTAGTGAGAAAGGTGACATTTTTCCCCAGGCTGTACAGTAGCAGCAGCTATTCTGGGAGTGACGCAGTATCTCTCACAGCTGATGTGCATCTCCCCACAGCCAACACTGCAGTTAGATCAGCATAGCTAAGGATGCCATCAGTGAGCTGCCCCACCCTTAGACAATGTCCTTTCTCATAATAAACAGCTGCATTGTTGCATGAGGAACTGACATATTCCATGTGCACATTCCTAGTACTCAGTGTGCTCCTGCAGCTTCTTCAATTGTCCACAGCCTAAGACAGACTTCACCCTCTGGGCCCTGGAACAGGGAGGAGAACAGGGTTAGCCAACTCAAATAACAGTGAGGTTACTGCTAGTGTTGGTGCTTATGAGAAGATCTCACATCACTGTAGACTGGACTGGATGTGAAAGAATCGAAGCCACAAGGCAGGACAAATTGCCTCATAAGACATTTGCACCCAAAACAGATGTTGATGGGCTGATAGGTACACCTAAACTGAATGCAGAAATAACATGCTTTTGAAGGAACACTGTGCCCTTTCTAAGTATCACACTAAAGTGCCCTACAAGTACCCTAAGTACCCTGTCCTGTCAAATGAGCAAGGAGCAGGTTCCAGGGAAAGGCACAGGGAGAGCCAAAGCAGAATTTAATTGTGCCCTGGGCATGTGACCTCCCTTTGAAATCTTTGGAGATCTATCCAGAAGAGCCTGGGAGCCCAGAGAGCAATTCAGTCTGCCCTAAGGCTTGGTTCAGGGGCCACGTAACAGGAACCCAACAGAGAGCCTCTTTTTTGGGCTGATCAGGACTCTGTTACCTGTACATAATGTGTGGTGGTGTCTGAGATGCACTGGGTTCTCCCTCCTCTCCAGAGGTGTGGATCCCCAGCAGGCACTGTATCACAGACGCCACCCTGTGCAAACGCCTGTGGTACCCCAGGACATCTCACGTAGATGCCTGTGATTAGGCAACTGAATTGACTCAAGGTTTAGAAACTGAACTCCCAGGAAAAAAAAACAAAAACCAACAACACAGAAGCAGCATTTTGTAAGGAGTTTTATTCAGTGCTGGTCTCAGGTACATACCAGGAAACGACCTTGTCCAGTAACATTGTCTTTGTAGGAGCAGCAGCAGTAAGAGCGCAAACCCAGCTCATTTACAAAAACTGACTTAATGAAATCCCTTGGGACTTCACCTCACAATTGGATGGAGTGGGGAAAGCCTGAAAACCAGACGTCTGCCAGACCCAGGAGGCCTCAAGATCTTGACCTTAATGTTCCCTACCACAGGTGCTATCTGTCTTCCAGTCAAACATCTGAGAGAATGGAAACAAAGACCTCTGAACGTTAGCTCCACAGAACAGAGTTAGGACAAGGCTGACATACCATAGGTTCCTTTGGATGGATGGGGGATTGCCAAGGCAAAGGTTGAAGTTAATCATCTTTTAAGTGATTATATTTAAATGTCTTTCTTTGGGGGCTTTGGCTCTCTGGAAAACTCATAAAAGCCTGATTGATTACTCTTGCCATCTCTGATTACAAAATTTCCCCACAGTTCTAAATCAACCTGGGGTAACAAGGGCTTGGAAGTTTACTAGAAAACTGTAACATTAAATTCATTTTTTACCTTGCTGCAAAGACATGTGAATAAATCTAATAGAACTATGACAGCTCATAAACTATAGGAGATACCTAATTAATTAAATCTTGCTAACTATTAACATTTGTAAATGCAGGATGTAACGTTCATGCATATGTAATCTCTGCAGGTCAACACACAGAATCTGAGTAGTTACAACGCAAGCCCAAATTATGCAGCAGGCTCCCTTGTGTGTTAGGAGATTTATCCAGAAAAAATATTTTAAAATACTTTTCTGCTCCCCTCTAACTTTATGGTCATTGAACATTAATGGCCGGACAAAAGTCAAAACTCAGAATTAAAATATAAAACCAAAATACATTTCAAAGGTTTTAGGTCTGAGTTCTGAAATACTTTCTCTTCTTCGTGATCATTAAAAATACTTCCTGGAGCTCATTTCACACAGCTCACAGTTCTGTAGACTCCATTCTGTTTTGTTAAAATACAAATTCCCAGTCTATGGAGTGAAATCTTATAATCTGCCTTAGAAGCTTTTCTTCATCTTGAGGACTCATGTGAGTAAAGCAAGAAGGATTTGGCAATGTTTTTATTTTGAAGTAAAACTACTTGTGGGAAATTTGTTTCTGATACAGCTTTATTTCTATTTCTGAGTCATCTACTATCCTACAAAGATTTCTTAAAAAGTATTTTTTTATTCTCTGTTATTGTGTATTTTTATTATATTAATGTCTGAAGACTTTAACAAGGTTTATAATCCCATTGTAGTAGATGATGAATAAATAGAAAAAAAGATAATGTGTGCCCTGGAGCCCTTACAGTTGATAAATATTTGCTTAGTTGCTTAGAGAAATAATTTTCTGCACATGGCTTATTTGAAGCTATTAATTTCAGCTGTCCACTGCAAGGGTTACTCTGTGTCCCGTGTCACAGGCTACTTATTGTGTTCCCTAACTGGATGACAAACTTTTTAAGTAATAGAAAGATGAATGGTGAATAGTAAATAGTACATTTCCTAGAGGAATTTTTGGGCAAATGACCACCTGTGCTAAAAGCAGTGAAACACTGAGGGGTCATAAATATTCACACAAACATTTGACAGTTCTCCAAACGTTTGCAAATTAGTAACATGACTCTACAAATAACAATGACACCATACATTTACTGGGAAAAAATTAGAATATATATACACAGTGTTCAACGGAGCATGCTTCCAGGTGCTTTCTGTTTACAAGACCTCCTCCCTTTTGAATGATTTTTTCATATCCCTTCTTAAAATAAAGAAATCTTGTCACATATGCCACTGTCAAACACTTTTCTAAAAACAGCAGCAGCACACTTGGCTCAAGATAGAGTTTTCCAATGACACCACACATTTCAAACAGAGTCCCAAGGAGGAGAGAGATGTCAGGGCAGCATCTTTACTGAGATCTCCCATAGAGATGGTCTGGAATGGAAATTCTTCTCAGGAGGGTAATAATTCCAGGAACGTTATAGTAAACCTGCTGACATCCATTGCTATTAAGGAGAAACATGCAGTAAAATTCCTACCCCTTCTAGAGACATCTGTACACAGATACCCATTTTTTCTGAACATGTCCAGAAAACAACAGTAGCCAACACGGACCCTTGTGTATCCAAGCAATTAAACCCACTGCAATTAGAAATAGGCCATTTAAGATAATAGCATTTTTTGGAGATGAAGAAAAGCCACAGGTGGTAAATCATACACTGAAAAGATTTGCTAAACACACCAGAAGACCAAAGATTTGTAATTGCATACTTTGTTGATTGAACAATGGGGATATAAACACATCTTCTTCAAAACAACTCAACAACAAAAAAGGCAAAGAATAATCTGAAATGCCAGTGTAACACAAACCCAACTCTGAATAGACTGATTCAGCTGAAATTATAAACAGTACAAGTAAAAGAGGAAATATCTTGTGAGTCTACAACAATATACTACTAATTACAACAAAACAGAATTAGTTCCATGAAAAAGAATCTTCGAAAATGTTTCTAAAAAGAGAGGAAAAAATTGAAAAGCAAAATGTTAGCCCTTCCTAATTTTACTTCCAGATCAGAAGCAGAATGACTGCTTACTATTTTTACAGCACCGCAAACGTGCATGGCTCTTTTCTGTGATATATAAGCAATTTCCCACTATAAGGAGCTCACAGTCTAACCATCAGATGTGTCAAATGCTACTATCAGCCACAAAGTTTAGTATCCTGGGTAGTCCCTTTCTGAAACTAACCTTTAACTGACCTGCTGCTCCTGTTCTGGTAGTGTTCATGAAAAAAATGCTACACAGCGCATTCTCAGACTGATGCTGTGATTTCACAACGGACACCACTCAGTGCTAGAAATCAAATAATCAATACTGTTCCCAAAGATAAAATTTAGATTGTCCCATCAGGCTGTTGAGACATGTAACAGTCACAATATAGAATAATATATTAATTGTTTATTTAATGAGCTATTTATTGTTAAATGCACTAGGAGAGCCTTTTTCTCCCCTTAAATATTAGTGCGAGCTTCTTAGCACTTTCATTTTGTAACCCTGGTGTTACAAGAGTAACAAAACCTCTGCTGTATTTCTGAAACAAAACCCTGATTGAAGTGCTGCTGACAGGGAGAGTGGCTCTTCTGTGCTTTACACAAAAGGAAAATGGGATTTTCCAGCGCACTTACAACATGGAAGCCTCCAGTTCAGCCTGCATCAGAACATGCTGGAAGCTTGCAAAATAGGGAGGATGAATAAACAGAGAAATTAGTAGAAATTTTAAAAGTGAAAAAAAATCAAAGGAACTGAAGGTTGCTGTCAATCAGATATTATCTACATTTTATAGATAAACATGACACTAGAAGCTAATTTACTGCATAGAAGGGAAGAGTTGCATCTGTAAGCTTTTACCGACTGTTATCACTCTCCTTCTTCCCAGAGCTCTTTGGAGTTTTTTCACATGCTATTCATTCCTTCTTTATCTGCATTTAATTTTCTTCTTCTTTTTTCAAATGAAGTTCCAAATAATTTTGTCTTTGAGAAAGCCCGGTAACTGACATCTTAAAGAAGGACCATTCATGGACATAAGGACATGTACCCCAGGGGAGCTGAAAGACAAGCCACCTGAACAAGGATTTGAATTCAGTTCACTTATGAAGCTATGCTGATATTATCTACTTCTTGAAAAGACTTTTCTGTGCAGACCAGAAAGTGGAGGAAGTAGAAAGCCTTCTGACTATTAAATGTTTCCCATTTATCGTGGTTTCTGTGATATCCTGGCAGAGATTGATTTATAAAGGCAGTGGTCCTTAGTAGTTGCTAGGAAACAGTGCTCTGCACTCCATCTGCACACGAGGGGATGTGCAGCCAGAAAGTGTGGTTTCTAATGGAGTAATTCTTCTGACTTCAACCCTGCACAGAGATATTTCAGTGTGTGGCTTCCCCAGAACAGCATAAGCAACTTTTAGTCCTATGTGCATATACTGTGGGTTAAACTAAGCTTAGCTCAACTGAGCTCTTAATAACCTTTTTTCCCAGTCTGATGACCATTTTCCAAGTGCAGCATTTACTCATTTTAGAAATTTAGGAAAGCCAGGGATAAACTGGGAGGGACTTCCTGGATCATATATCTGGTCCTTTAGTATTTCTGGCCCCCTATATAACCCTCTTCTTACATTTATCAAACTCCATCTTTAAAAAATGCAGGATTTTGTCCATTACAAACTGCACTGGTAAATAGTACCCTCTTTTAATTTCTAGCGTAAATTTATTCCTGGGCTTTTGTGTGTGTGTCAACATTGTCCTTTCAGCTAATCAGGTTTTTCCTCCTTGGTTTTACCACCTCAATGCATTTATAGGCAGTAATCCTATCTCATCTAAGACTGTGGTTTTTTTGACTAACCAAACCCAACAAAAGCCCCTTACTCCTGTATAGTAAGTTCTCTTTCCCTGATGTGTTGTGATGCAGCACTTTTCTGTGCTTCTTTGTTTGAATTTTTCTTTCTTGAATGTAGGTGACCAAAAATGTCCATAGTGATTCCAGGTAACATATTACAATGCATCAGTGCTTCCCCCTCTCTGCTGGAAATACTTCTGTTACTGCCTAGTATATGATGTCTTTTTTTTCCCACCAATGGCTCAGAGGCATTTTGTGAGTGACAAATACAAATCCATCTTTTTTTATTTTCCTTTTTTTTCTTCCCATTTTCAGTGAGTAGCAACCATTCTCATTATTGGTTCTTAAAAGTATCACTTCAGATTTTTTTTAGTTCATCTAACCCCACCCTATTAACCAGATTCCTACTGAATTTGCCCTGTTGATATGGGTGGGTGCTTCCCAATTTTGTACCTTTGACAAGTTTAATTAGTGTACATCCACTTCTTGATCACTAATAAAAGTATTTGAGGAACATAATTTGGAACCTCACTCTAGAGTACTAGTTTCCCTTTTAGCATAATCCATCACTGTCTGCCCTTTGGAGAGTTCCTTGGACTAATTCTCATCTCACAGAATACCTAACAATTATGTGAAATGTTTTACTAAAGAACTGGTAGGCTATAGCTACTGTGTTACTGTATTTTCGTTGGCTAAAAAAAATCAGTTATTGAAGAAGCCTGAAACTTGATCCTCTTTAGTAAGTTGATATCATATTTTAGGACATCTTCTATTATTCCCCATGCCTTTAATTTTCCCTGAAATCTTGCACATCAGAATAGCTGGTCCATGGTTGCTAGATTTATCCTTTAGCACCTTCTTGTAACTGACACTTGCTAGCCTCAGATGGACATATCATCTCGATGAATTCTGATCCAACATTTGTGGGGACATTTGCACTTTGCATTATCCTGTTCTCCGTGAACAGTCTTGCTATCACATCTATGTTCCACCTGCTTGTCTTCAGAGGCAGAGACAAAGTATTGTTTTGGGGGCCATCCTTAAAATAGCTTTACATAGCATACCTCCTGTTTTTTTAGTTATTTATTCATTATGGCTGGATAATCTTTAACTCTTCTGGTTTCTCAAGGTCTATATTATCCCAAGTGTTCAAAATTCATATTCTGATCTTTCACTTTCAATACTCCAAGTTCTGGTTTCTTTTTCTGAGCAAATCTGTTCTGATTCTTGAAGATTTTTTGGCAAATCTCAACAGCTTATTTACTCAAATTATTTGTCCAGTGAGGCCTGGAGTTCTTTTGACTGAGAATATGAATTTCAGACCAGCACTCTACCCCAATTCAGTGCCTTTGCTCTTCTGACTGATTTGCTATGATATAGCCTGCTCTTTTACAGTTAAAAGCCTTAACTACCAACTTGTCTTTGTATATACTGCCATTTCATTTAAATTGAAATTTGGTCAGTACTGTCATGACTTGATAGCATATTATTTTCTCTACTACTTTCTCTATAATATCTTTGCTACTTGTCCATCACCAACTTAAAATACTATAATCTCTTAGCAGTTCCATGGCTCCTTGGAAGAGGAGTTTTTTCAACTTCTCCTCTGAGAAATTACTGAATTCTGCTGTGGATGTAACATCTCTTCTCCAGTCTCTGACTGTGAGATTTAGTCTCCCGTAAAGATACAATCACCTGGTAGCTTATCTCTCTTGTGATACTAAAGTAATCTGAAGCCCAATGTTCATTGAAGAGCCCAATCTCTTTCCCACTACAGTCTTTTTCAGAATCCTTTCCTAACACATTTTGACACAAACTGATCCTCTCATATCCATACTATTAATTAACATTTCTTTACGTCAAGCCACATTCTTAATGTATAAAGCTACCACATTATCTTAACAATTCCTTCTGCATTCCTTTCACAGTGTGCACCCTGCAGTACTTGCACTCCAGTTGCAATTAGTATTCTATCATGTTTCTGTTATCCCTCTAATATATTGTTTCATGTCACGCACCAATAAGCCTAATTTTTCCATCTTCATGTGCAGGTTGTTTTGTTGCATCCGTTATTGCCACCTCACTTCATTTGGTTTCCTAGCTAGGTTAAGTACAGTATTTGCACTGATTTATTGCCTATCCAGTCATTGGGGTTTGGGGGCACTTTTTCCCTCATGTTTCCTGCTATCTGATATTCCTTTATCTTTGGTATATCCTCACTGACTTGATTTTGCTTTCTTTGTATCAAAAGAAGGTGATGGTAGTATAGCCGTTTCCTTCTTCTGCAATTTAAAGGTCTTCCTACCCATCATGGCAGACTTTGTCCTAGGAGAGCAATGATCCAAGGATTCAGATGGAACAAATTCCTAGGAAAAGACTCTTCTTTGTTGGAAGGCCCTTATATGTTATATTTATTTTGCCCCTTGGCAGTAGGTTACTGCTTCTGCTACTATTGCTATCTTTTCTATTTGGGGGCAGTGGGGGGTGTCCTCCATAACTTTATTTGATAGTACATTAAAAACTCTATTAACTTTATTTTCCTTTCTCTTCTTTCTATCTAAGTATTTATACCATGCTCATCACCTTAGGATTTGGCTTTATTTACGCAACTAGAGTCTTTTATCAGGACATTAACAGCACTGCAAAATGCTTTTCTACATGGCCCTCATCTCAGACGAAAATAAAGTGCATTTTCTGGATCCTTTCTTCTTGGCATTTCTATATTTCCAATAATAAATGCCTGTTTCAGTTACACTATAGATACAGGTATTTTGCTGTAGTTGGGGGCACAGGCAGGAGAATTTTGCAGATTGAAATAATATTTTTATTGCGCCAACTGGTACAGTTGGAAAAATTAATCAACCTTTTCAGCATGAAGGCACACCTCAGGGTCACTTGGTGTCTGAACTGTTATAAATGTTAATAGATCTTAGTGTCTAAATGACCCCTGAAGGTAGAGAAATACTATTCTCCTCTTAAATTTAGTGTTTAAGTGACTTGACTGAGTCGCAAGCAAGACTCTGTAGTAGATTCAGATCCAGAATAATGTGATCTGGGCCTAAAATATGTGCCATTCTTGATGACACTATTAATGATATCTGTAAAGAACAAAACGGAGAAGAAACATGACTTCCTACAGATAATTCATTCAAGAGTGTGAACAGAACAAAAAGGAAAGAACAGAGGAACACAAATACACACCCATATGCCATCTCCAAACATGACATGTAACCACATGCTTCCTTGTGGAAGCAGAAAGGCAAAGGACCGTATAAACAGCACAGGGGATACACGGAATAACAACAAGAGCAAGGCCCAGGCCTAAATAGGTGCCAGTTTAAATGTCCCTCCAGCTTTTGACATTTTGTCAAGGGGATGGTCAGTAGCTCCCATCCCACCTGCAGTAAGCAGCATACAGTTTTGATCTAAGAATTAAACGACCTTGCAGGGTAATGGAAATGGGATGATGCCTCATAGCATTCAATAGCCCATATAACTGATGTATATAGTGGCTAATAACAAGAATTACAGTAATAGCATGAACATACAAGCCAGAAACAACTCAGAAGAAAGTCTTAGTTTATCAGAGAATGAGTAAGAGCTGACACTGTGGGAAAGGAAATGCAATTCTAGATAGACAAGGTGAATACCTCAGTAGAAACAAAGCAGCGTGAGCTTCACTACCCAGAACGTGGGGAAGATCTCCCCGACCTGTGGTGTGCCGTTTTGGGTCTCTCAGAAAGGAGCAGATGCAGATCATAATCAGGGGAACAGAGAGCTAAGAGTGTGTCTGGTAAGCCTAGGAAAATAAAAGCTGAGGAAGGATATCATGCCTCTCTGTAAGCACGTCCAATAAGTAAGCACCAGGGAAAGGAAGAGCTATTTAGTCTAAAAGACAGTACTGGCACAAGTACAAATAGACCCAAACTGACCATGAATACATACATTCCATACACCTGGAATTAGAAGAATGTTTCCAGTCCCCAGGGCAGTGAGGTTCTGAAACAGCCACTGGGAAGGCTGTTGGGATGAAAACCTTTAAGTTTCTTCAACATGAGATTGGTCAGTTTGTTAACATTGACTTAACATCACTTTTCAGGAGAACAGAAACTTGACTCAGTGCCCCACAAGGCCAGTCCCAGTCCC
The DNA here is from genome assembly GCA_002844005.1 of Limosa lapponica baueri. Classification (NCBI taxonomy): domain Eukaryota; kingdom Metazoa; phylum Chordata; class Aves; order Charadriiformes; family Scolopacidae; genus Limosa; species Limosa lapponica. Next base: position 1,261,891 of record KZ505720.1, read on the forward strand.
ATGTTCCTTCCTAAATAATAATACCTAGTAATTAAACAACATTGTCTCTTCCAAAACAGACTGCTTCAGTAACCTATCAGCCAATGCTATGATGCCTTGTTGGTAGAGGATATGTTGTGGCAGGGAGCTCGAGCAGTGCAGTCCTGCATTGCATTTCACAGAAAGTATTAAACACAAGGTGTTTCAATGAAAAAAAAATTGTAAGCAACATTTATTTCTATTTTGAATTATCTGTATAACAGCAAGCACATGCCTAAACTACTAGCAACTATTCTAAATATAGATAAACTTAAGCATATGCTTACAAGGACTTCAGGGTGCAACTCGTCAGGGCAGGGAGTCTGCCCCTAGACTCATTATTTTTAAAACAAAGTAAACATCTATACAAGTAACCACAGTTTTAGATTGCTGCTGGTGGTGGCCAGTTAAAATTACTTCATTAACCTTAGATGTGGAAGTGATTACTACCAAGTACTCAGAGCTTTTTGAACAGTGAGACATCTGAAATACTGTGCACCGGTCCTATTTCTTACATCCACAGCAGGGGTGTAAATATTCACAGGCATTTGAGCATCACTTAAGCAACAGCAATAAAGACCCTGAGCATTTTGTGAGAATTAATGACTGCCTGAGAGTGTTAATAGCCTGAGGTGGAACTTTGGGCCATTAACCCCAACTGGTCATTAAACTTCAGGAGAGGTCCAAGGCTGAGGTCATTATGACAGTTATGAATTCTAGGGGGGAAGGTATATTTATATGTGTTGATTTAACACTATTTCATCTGTACTGTTGTAGATCAAAGCTACAGATAGGCTAAAGAAACTATAGATCTCTAGATGATGGTAACAACTGTCAACACTTCTTCATCTCAATGGAAAAGACTGCAAATATCAACACATCAGAAAATTCCCAGCCAGACTGGAAACATTTTCAGCATTTGTAAAACATTCACAGAAGCAGGTGGGTAGTTCCAAAAATTTCGTAAGATATACCCCTGAGAATCAATCCAGAATGTTCCCTTAGGGCCACAGACCCTGACACGCATAAGCCTAGATACGAAGTCGGGGAAGGAAGGTGAGGTGGATATAGACAGCAAAAGGGGTGAAATTCACCCAGATCCAAGGTACGGCACCTCTCGAAGTCCCAGGTGAACCTTGATGGTACTAAATCCACAGGCCTCCTCTCAGCTTCTGCACAGATACCTAGTTTACGCAGTCTCTGCATTTCTAGCAGTGGGCAGCTTTGCCACACACATCAGAGAAAGGACGAGGACTTGGTGTGCTGCCGGGGGCAGCAGTGACGCTGACTTGGGGGTTGCCCACCTCATGGGATGCTGCAGCTCAGAGGAGATCCGAGAGGGCACCCTGAGCACAAAGCTCAGGGCTCGAGCGCCCAATGCAAAAAGGCCACATAACAAAGGACATCCAGATACTCCTTACACCAACGAGGAGAGATGAAAGGGAGATGAAAATGCCTTGACTAGTAGAAAGTATCCAAGGGTGCTGTTTCACATGGCAACGAGCTGCTGTAATGGTTAGATGCTTCTCAGTGAGTGACCTTGCTCCCCCACTTGCTTTTCCTCTATCTTCTGCCTTTGTGGCCCTGGCCCTTCTTGACACCTTGATAAGCCCGTCCAGCTCCCTAAACTGGCAGAAACCTGGAGGGCAGGGAGGATGCTCTCTTTTCTTGTCTGTTTATTTGGGAATGAGTGGGAGAGCACAGCCTGAAACAAGTAAATGAGGATGGAGGGACACCAGCCATTTGGATTGGCTTGCCCGCAGTGATATGCCTTTTTCCACAGCCAGAAAGCAGTACTAAGCTAAAACGATTTGAAAACCTTATCAAACGGGGCAGAAGAATCCCACAGAGAAGTCTGGCTTGTCTGAAAGACAGTGGCAAAATTTCCACTGGTGTCACTGGAGACAGGAGCTCACAGATGTTCTTTGCCACATCTTGCGCAAGTTTTCTTGCTAATTTCTGGTGGGGAACTGAAGAGCACTAAAAAGCTTTAGAAAGACAAATTAAAAAACAAAGAGCTAAATAACCATATTACTCTCAGTTCTTTGGAACAATTAAAATGTAGAGACAAGTAACATTTCCGATCCACACATAGGTACTAAAAAGAAAAACTGTTCACGATGTATCTAATTCCCCAACTGTTTTTGCCACAGCAGGATTAGATACCAGGGATAAAGTAGTGTGCTGGCAAGGAGCCAGAGCATTCCTGGATCGCACATATGTTAGATGTGCCTGGCATTTATTACAACAGTGCAAGAGCACCTCTATAGTCAAGGGTCAGTGAGCATTTCCATTATAAACAAAGAAGTTAAGGCTCTAATAGCTTGCTTGTTTCAAAAGTCTCAGTAAAGAATTGCAAAAAAAATTTATAGAGAAAAGTCTGACGGAAAATGCTATCAGACAATTTTAGTTCAGAGATCTTCCAACCCCAATTTTTCCAAAGCCTGGAAAAAAATAGCCTGTAATATTGTTTTTTAAAGCTTTTAGTTTGCCGGCAGTTCTGGAGGTAGTGCATGTTTTTTTCATCCGTGGATTTGACCCATGCACGGTTGAGGCATCATTATGATCTCTGCCCTTGGGGTTCTTTTCTTATACAGGAATCACAAAGCACAGCAGCACATTTAAAGCAGGGGGTTATGGCTCACGCTTTCTGTAAAGGGACTGGCAAAGGTTAATACACCTGCTAGACACATCCTGCTAGACAAACATTATTTTGCCTTCACAGGTCAGCAAGCTACCTCCCTATCAACCGCATTTTAAACTGGGATTGTACAGCACCATGGCAAGTCCACCCAGCCATGGGCAAATGAATATTAATGTCCTTGGCTGCTTCTAATAAAATCAACACGCCCTGTGTGGGCCACCATGGCCTCAGACCCACCCCAGGACATCAGACCCTGCACCAGGGTCAGCAACCCAGCTGGAGCTCTGTATGGGAGTGTGGAGCAATGGTAGTTACTTGTTAGACAGCCTCTGCTGTGTGCTCTGCCAAAGGCTTGTTAGGAGCAGGATTCACGAAGCACAGTTATCTGTTCACGATGAAAGAATGATTTTTGGTGTATGCTTCTTGCACCAAAGGTAATGGGTACCTGAGATTATACTCGTGCTTTGATTTCAGTGGGAGAAATCTGTTATTTTCATCTAAAAACTGAACACAGAAGAGCCTCACAGCATAATTCTGCCAGATATGACTGTGGTGATGACTTAGAAACTTCCGTGGCATCTTCCTGTTTGAAGGAACTAATCAGGATTTTATCATTTACTTTCCTGCTTTCCCCTAAAAAATTAAATCAAATTATTATTAGAAATAGAAACAAGGCCATCTCTCTACTAACGGAATAGTGGTTTGTAAAATAGACTCTTGCCTTTGAAGTAAAACCAGATACACACTTCTTGAAGATCTAGCATCCTGCCTCTCAAAAGCCATGCTTTTTGGAGTATTTATGATCAGACCTGAAGTAACGGCACATCCAATTGAATTATGGGAATCCTTATTTTAAAAAATGAGCCAAATAGTAAAGCATTCACATTTTTCAAGAGAAGGATGGGAGCAGAGCAGTTACTGTGCAGCCAGTTTCACCTGTATTAAGGGACATTGCCTTCTGAAGAGTTGGTTTTTAGAACATTAGGTGTAGTTAGCAAGAACCATATCACACCTTTAAATCTTAGCTAAGGCAGGGCAAGCACATGCTCCCTGAGGACTTGTCATGGCCGGAAGAGAAGGAATGGGTTTGAAAGTCCCCATCTGCCCAGCAGAGTCTCATTGTGAAGAAAAGCTATAGATAATGGCCTGTGGTTTGCAGTTATCTACTCCTAGGTCTTTACAACCAGGGGAGTGCCACATATACCACAAGCTGAGTGCAAGATGAAGCAATTAAACCAGATCCTTAAAAGCAGTCTGAGTATACTTTGCTTGGAGCCATCCATTACAACAAGCAATATATCAGGCACCCTTCATTATCAGGAATCTGTCCTGCAGTACTGGAATTTCTCCTGCTTGCTTTATATTGGGCAAGAAACTGAATTTTTCCCTATAGTCCCATACAAAGGATCTTACACCAGTTCCCACTGAGAGTCATAAGCATGTGCCAAGAGACCAGAATCTGAACTTTGAGCAAGATTAATACAGGTTCAGGCACTCTAGCTAAGTGTAATGGTGAGTGACCTCATGGGTATAACTAACTACTGCCTACAGCAACTCTCCTGTTTCTGTTAGCTAGTATCAACTTCTGGTTACCTTTTACTTGGACACAATATTGTTAACAGCACATCTTTGCATTCATGGCAGTAGAAGAAGCCACCAGCGTGGTCAGAGGGATATTTTTATCATGTTTGCTTTACTTTGGTCTCCTGCGTTGCCTCTGATACAGCACTCACTCCCCCTTTATCATGGAGTCTCTGACCAAAATCAGATGGCAGAGTCTGAGGCAGTGACAATCTATCTGGAGAGTCAGTTTGATTTTCTTCTCTGTGACCTCTCTCTGTATTGTAATAAGTGTAAAGATTCAGAATCTAAATCAGAGGAAACACTATTGTACCAGGACTAAACTTGGGAATGTTCAAGATATTGAGTGACCTGTAATTTGGGGGCTTTTTCTGTAGATTATTCAAGAAAAACATCTATTTGCCATGAAAATACTATTCCTTATCCCAGCTTTTGTGTGTTTCATGGGTAGGACTAAATTCTCTGATGAGATTTATATTCATGCACTAAGAAACATCTGTTTTCCTTAGCAACTGTAAATTTCATAATAAACTCCCTCCTACCAGCCAGAATTTAAAGATACTGTTCAGTCTGTTTCCTATTGAACATGCCTTGGTTTCCTTTCCTCTTTTAGCTGTGTGCTGCTGTAAGTACTGGAAGGTCTCATGCAAACTCCAAGTTGGTATATTTAGGAGGGCTTTGGATTGAAAGAAATGGAACAGCCTTTATTTTCATCTTTTCCTTGGTTTTCATAATTATTCTTTCTATGACAGTTCTCATCCTCAAACCAGGATCATATTGGTTCTATGGGCATGACTCTAGTCCCTAATGCTCCTTCCACATTGGTGCATGGGTGGGAACGTGTGTGTGCACGTCTAATTAAAGAAGGCTTCCTTATGAAAGCACCATCAAAGAGTTGGAGTGCACACATACACACACACAAGTCTGAGTGTTGGCTCCCCACACTCCCCCACTTCCTTCAAGGAACGGCTTCAGCAAAAGGGAGTGAAGGTCGTTCCGCTTTGGAGATGAAAGTGAAAGTTCGTATGTGGTGCCCAGGCTGTGCACTGCTGATTGTTGCTTAGCAATGAAATGTGCAGCACATGGCAATGGTGCAAAGATACCAGAGCATTTTCATATTTTTTTTAAAGGAAAAAGAAAAGGGATAAGAAGGTCACACTAATAATCACTGGAGAAATGGGAACATTATCAGATGCAGCAGCTAAAGAGGAGGTCATACTCCCCCAGCCTGTCTTCTTTCCTCATTTACTTTCAACACGGAGGGACAAAAGATGAGGCAAATTCAAAGTGTTTTGTCCCCACTCCTGCCTTACTGTTAGCAATCCCATTCCATTTTAGCACATTGGAATAGGATCTTTTTTTTTTCAAAGAAGGCTTGCTCCTGGGTTAAAGGGAAAAAGGCAAAGAATCTGCCACATTACACCAAAATAATGGGTTTAGAAAGGAAAACATTTATTAGTGTAGATGAAAATACAAATATTATTTTCAGGCTAGAGTGAGGCACCCCATTAATAATGATTTAGCAAGGATCCCAGAGGCAGCTAAATAAAACAGGAAGGCTAGGCTGAGCTAGACAAGTGGCTTATGATTACAGTTACACTCCAGCCTCAGTGGAAAAAAAAAATAAAGAAAGAGAATTGGCATCCTTCACGAAGTAGAGTGCAGAAGAAATGTGACTTGTGGCCTTTTCTTAATACAGTATCAACTTTAATTGAACCTCCAGGCTTTGATTCAAGTCAATATATCTGGAGCTTCCTGGAACAATAAATCTTGATGTTAACCACAGTAGAGGTCAATCTCTGTCTAATATATGCTTTGTAATGCATTTAAAGTAGAGATATAGTATGTAGGTGGTGAATTATTCATACACACAAACTATTAATGAATAAGTCAATATACGGACAAGATTTGGGACCCTTTACATTAGAAAGAGGAATTAGCTCAGCAGGAACACAGATTCCCAATGACAGTCTAACACCATGCTCACCCGTGTACTCATTCTATTTATTTCCACCAACCTCATTTGAGCCCATTTCTAGGATGAAAATTTGCATTCAGAGACTTGGAGTTTGGGAATGCGCCTCTCCCACATTGCACACAACCTCCAGGGATAGACTGAGATCTCTGCACAGCTTGAAGCAAGCTTTGGTTCCCAGAGCTGCCCTGCCTGGGGGGACACCACAACCCCCAGCTTGGCACCAGCTCGTTCAACCTCCCCACACCTCTCTCCCTTTTCTGGGTGGCAACGGCGGCAAATGATGGCAGTCCTCACATCCCCCTGCCACCCCAGACAGCAGAGCTGAAGCTGCAGATGTCTTCCTCCTGCCTGCCAGCTGTGGGAGAGGAGAAGACAGACCCAGGGACCACAGGCACTGTAGCTGCCAGAGGGGAGGCTCATTTCAGATTCTGCAACTTACCTGAGCCTAATGGGCTCACAAACCATAGATGCTCCACAAACCATGGTACCAATGGAGATGTCCATTTGGCTTATCAGATTTGAAAGTGAAAAGAGAGCTCACAGTCTTTTTCAGAGGAGACAGGGAGTACGTGATGGTGGGCAAAGATGGGCCTCCAATGAATGAGTTGTCATTTTATAATGTAGCCTGGTGCTTCAGCATGGAAGACCATTAGCAGCAAAATTAAAGTTAATATAAAAAAGCATGGCTACAATTAAACATTTTGAAAGCAAAGAAAGCCTTCCTTTGCTCTTTCACTTCCTCTATGATACACAGCCAGTCCAGTCAGTCCCTGCTCGTACATATTGGCGGAGGACATTACACAGAAGTCTCTGCCTCCCTCTCATGAAAAGAAATAACACTGAAGCCAAACAAAAGTTGTAATGTTTAAACTATGGTGCAGAAAAAGAAAAAGCAAGGAAAAACAGTAAGATAAACTTTAACCAACATATTACTTGAGACACCCAGTCACAGTCAATGAGTACAGAATACATGGGCCAGCTTGTGGCTCTTGGCTGCAAGAAGAAATGATACAACACGTGCAACAAGAACAAGAGATCTCCTTTAAATGAGATATGTCTCCTTTAATTCCTCAGTGAGCATGTATCTTTTCCAATAACATTCAAGAAAGTTAGTAAGCACATCAGTAAGAGAAAGTGGCAGTGTTTGCCAAACGTCATTCAGACATGAAAGAAATTTTACCATTTAGCACAGCTCCCCTGCCCCTTTCAATCATTAGACTTGCTTGTTAGAGCTGCCAGAACCTGAACAAATGTCTTGACAGAAGCATCTCCACCGGTACTGCTGTCCAGTCAATGAGAGTGTCTCATAAAAGGAGAAATAAAATTAGGGATTCAAACTTCATTTCTCAAATGGCAGGAACTTGCCATGGTGAATAGCAGCTGCAAAACTCCACTTCTCTGGCCTTGCTAGGGTTAAACAATCTTTAATAATTTCACCCCAACACAAATCCAAACTATGGATTTAGGCAGATGTGATTTTTGTAACATAATCTGTTTTTTCTATAATTCAATCTGACTCACTTCCTATGTGAAAACTCAGTGGTGGAGAAAAACTGCAGAGATCAAACAGAAGAGGTATCTCTGCTTTGAATCCTTGGAAGAAGTGTTTTGCCAAACCCTAGCATTTCCCTGCTCTGTGATGTCTTGGGCCAATAAACTGGCAGCAGAGGGCTGCTTACAGCTTCTGCCAAATATCTGTCCATGTAATCCTTGGGTCGTCAAAAGCAGCTTTCAAAGAAAGGAGTTTTGCTCTTCTCCTCTTCCCTCTCCAAAAAGTTTCTGTCAAAAGCTCCCACCACCTCCAGCTTGAGGGATACAGGATTCATCTGGGTTCTGGGTCACAGTGTGATGTTGTTCATGACAGCATCTTATTTGTTTCTGTATGAAAACCACCTCATCATAGTTGTCTAAAAATTAAAATATATGTAAAGTGTTGGAAAACATCTGTAAGATAAAGGTCTGGGTCCCTTGCCTATTCTACTCCCTTCAACTGCATTCTCAGCACAGCTTGTATATCCTGAGCCTTTCTGGGTTAATTATTCTTCCTGAAATTGCTGCGGAGAAAAAACACTGCTGTGTATCAGTAACCAAACTTCTCTGGGTGTCACCATAGGTGTTCTCTGATAACACATCTTCTTCATATATGTAGCCACAATGAAGAGAAACATAATCATTCAAATAATTCAACACATTTTGTATTTGAACTTCTCATTTCAATAATTTGTTGTACTTACTTGTCTCTTGGAAAAAAGGCTGAGGATCATGTGGCTGTGAAGTTTGACACAGCACAGACCACTCTCCATCCCAATTATACACCAGCTGCCCTTATCCTTAAAACTAAAAAATTGTCAGTGTCAGCTTCCCACTTCCTGAGTTTTCAGTATCATCTCCAACCATCCTGAAAGCTCTAAGGAGGAAAAAAAACCCTCTTCCTTCACATGAGTGATCTTCTTATTCCTTAAAAATCCTTTTATCAATACTTCTTGACAAAGCAGTCATTATCAGCAGTCTAGTGTCTTTTCTCAAGGTATTTAGAGCTAACAAGATTTGCCACAGCCTGTTAATGCTCTCACTAGCCAACCATTATCCAGAATAACCACCAGCTTCATGGTTAATATCATTACTGAAATGTGGAACTTGAATTTTTAGCCGTTTGACTTATGGGACTGGTGTATTTGATAAACTCATAATTAATAGGTTAAAATGAGAGGGACAGGAAGTGCTTGCTGATTCAGGCATGAAGCAGATGTTTAAAAGCATTGTGCATTTCTGGGAATATTGGAGCATAGGTCTGCAAGGGATCACACAGATTATTGAGTCAAGCCCCCAGCAATCAAAGACAATATGGAATAACTGTTTAGTCCGTAAAAAATGTATAGAGGGGTCCTTCTATGTCTGCTGTTCCTGGAACATGTATCTCACAAAGCCCTGCTCACCAGTGACAACAAATTACTTCTCAGCACTCTGTATCAAACTAAAGACTAAAAGACCAGAGGTGTCTGAATGCGCCAAGGGTAAATACAAGGAAAGATCACCGATACAAGAAATATCCAAAGTCCCAAATGAAGGTCCCTAATCAGCCTATGAAGTAGACTGCAGTAATAAGTAGAAGAGTGTGCAGAATGTAAGCAAGACAAAATGCTTAGCTATCTCAATCAAGCTGAAATTTTTTTCTGAGTACTCAGTGTAATGACAACTCCACCTCAAAATACTCTGAAAGGCTTTCAGGAGCCAAATATAAAGAGACTTTTCCTTTGAAGATTAGCAACAGTGCTAATCTTCAGGGATTTGGAAAGTCAATCCATATTAGAATTATATGGAATTAGGTATCCTACCCTCTGGAAGGCTTTGAAAGTCCCACATTGAAAATCCTCAGCTCCCTATTTAGTCACTGGAGAGAAGTAACTTTTGTGCCCAAACAAATTATCTACAGACACAGCCTGACCTCTGCGTGTCTCCTTTGGTTGAGTTAGGGTCTGGCAGCCCCAGTTAGCAGGCTACCCAAATTGCTCATTGCTCTTTCTAAGACACCATGCTAACTGCCAAGGTCATCCTAGGTGACACAGTCAGATGTGTGAATACCACCTGTTCTCTTTTGGTCCTGGCTCCAGGTTTCTCTTCAGAAATGTTGTGCTTTGTCTATACTTCTTTCTGAGCCCATCTCTCAGAAGAGACAGATAGGACTGGGGCAGTAAGTTTAACAGGATGTTTCTTGCCTGTCTTATACTATATCTTCTGACTGTAATTTTTCAGAAATGCCCCAGCATAATAATTCAGATATGTTTGGAAATGCCACTCTCAGTTTTGCTTTGTCAAAACCATGATTTTCTAAACAATAATAACAACAAACAACACACTTCATATTCTTTATGCAGTTCTCCTTATTTTACAGAAATTGGAGGACTTTTTGTTTCCATTTATATAATATTTCTAAACAGAAAGATGCTTTTTTTTCGTGGAATAATCTTTTATTTGAACTTACCAATTGCCAGAGAACTTTTTTTCCTTTCAGCAGCAATAACAGATTCTGTTTGAGTTGCACAGGTACTGGAGACATACCTCTGGCTTTCTCTGCTGCATCCATGGGCTAACTCAGGTCATTCCACCCCTCATGGATGAAGCAGGATGCTGACCCTGTACTTGTAGCTCTTGACTTATCTGTTCATGCTTATCCATGTGAGAATACAGTTATGTACACAGTCTCCACTGGAGTAATAAGAATAAGAGTCCTCTTGAGAAGTGCTACGGCATTTGACCTCTCGTTGGAATTTAATCCAATCTGGTAGTTACTGAAAATTGTTAGTATGCAATGGCTTTACTGTGGCCTGCTGGTATGTGATACGTTTGAGCTGAAGGTTTCCCAAGCCAGATCCTGTTGGTGAGGCTTGTGGAGCCCTGGAAGTAGTTTTGCCATTGGCAGTCTGAGCAGACCTGCTAAAACAGTAGAGGTTTGAAATGACTGAGCTTCTCCCTCTCCAGCTCAGTCTGGAAAAAGAGAGATGCTGGCTGGCTCTTTCAGGGAAATTTAGTTTTCTTGAAAAAGCTAGCTGCAATATCTTGTCAATGGGTTTGCAGAGCAATCTAGCAACACTCCCAAATGTAAATGCTTGTGAAAATGTGGTTGTGTGCTACTGACAGCTTGGGGACTTGAAAGGAGTTTGTAAGTGCCCAAGCTTGGAGTTTTGTTTCACTGAGAAACGAGTAGGATGGCAGGGTTCTGGCACCCCAGAAGCACATGCCACATTAGCGCCCGCTGGTACCCTCCTCCATGCCCCTTGCTCTTTGTTTGGCAATTTCTGTTGATTGCTCCCCCCAGTTGAGCTGACAGAGCTCAGGCTGTTACCTCTCAGCTGGATACAAGGACTGAAGAAACCAGTGAAGCTTTTTCAAGGCATTGCAGACAGGCTCTTACCTCTCCTCTTGCATTTTATTGGACTGTGTCATGCAGTCCCTCATAGCATTTCCATCTCTCCCATTGCAGGGAAGAATTAGTTTCCCGGCTGCCTGTGCCGAGCAGCCTGCTGACAGACACAGGTCAGTGGGTGAGATAACTAGCTACCCCTTGCTGTGATGGAGGAAAGGAGAAAGAACTGATGAGGAGCTATGCATATGTATCGACATGCCAGGCATATTAGGCCACTCAGTAGGTTTCTTCTTCTAGCTTCTGAGCCTCTCTTTTAGGTATTGCTGGCATCCCCCTCTGTCTTTTTCGTACATCTTGCAGGTTTGTTGCATAAATGCTTTTTGGTTTTACAAATGGTTTGTTAGAAATGTTACAATTGGTAATCTAACACTACAAAGGGGCAATGGGCGTTTTGTTGAATGTGTATTTTCCACCTCTTGACCACAGAGGAGACCCTGGATTCCCACATTGCTGAACAATGATGCACATTCTCCTTTTGCTCCTCTCCACGGTGCTCCTTTAGCCTAATTCCTCCCAATAACTACAATTTCCACTTTTCAGAATTTGCTGTTGTCCTAAACTTTCCTTTCTTGGATTTGTGACAGCTCTAACAGCACTTCTGCCCCCATCAGTCTGAAAAAAAAACTTGTGTCATCCTCAAAAATCAGGTATCAGGTGCAATTTTTTCTTGCCTCCAGAGAAGTATAAATGAAGAGTCTGCTTTTCCTACCACAATCCTTATTATTATTTGCATTACAGAAATATTCAGCCTGTGATGGGATTGTGTCCATCTACACATAAAACCAGCATCCAATAACTTAAATGACCTGCATTACTAATCACAGTTAGCTGAGCCAGTGATTAGAAAACCGCCTAGGATGCTGTGCACAGCTTCTAAGGAATTTGCAAAAGGTGATCAGGAAAAACTAATTTCTATGTGCTGTAGAAGAAGTTGTATACGTTAAATGTCTTCAAAGATCCAGACCTCTGCTGGGTTTGCACCTCTAAAGAACTGAAAATCACTGTAAGAGACAAAGGGAAAAACATAACATACAAGAGAAGAGTGATGCCTGCTTCCAGACATTTTCAGTATCTCCTGTGTTGAGGATTAATTTCCACTCATGTCATAGTCCATCCAGGATTTAATAATGAAAATTAACTACTCAGTGCCATCTCACAAACTCCCACCCAGGATTTAACTCCTTTTTAAACAAGACTGAAAATACCCAAGCAGAAAATCTCCAGAGCAATCCTACAACCACCATCCTCAGATCTCACTCTCACCATGGAAAGGTCTTGTGCTTTGGGTGAAACATCCTTTTACCCAGGTCAGTCTTCTCTGCCGTGATTCAGTCCATACACATAGTTAACTCTCCTTTGGGCAAAGCCTGCAACGAACACTACTGTTTCTTCGTTATTAACAAAACCTTTCTGAGGGTGGTAAGCTATTTGTGAAGACTGTTACCTGCAAATAGTCAACAGCTGAGTGCATTAACAACAATCAACAGATAGCTGCTGACCTGTTCTGGTTTTCAGGCTGAACAGGACTCTTCAAATTCTGCACTTATTTGCCATACTGGACCTTGGAAGAACTGTTACACCTTTAATATAATCAGGGTGAGCTTAATATAAAAGTAATATTATGTGTTCTTTGGGGGGTTTGCTGTTGGTGTTGCTTTCCCTGTAATAAGTCCTTTGGAAATACCTTTAATATCCCAAACCAAAAACTGGAAAAAAGCATATTAAATTTAAAATATAAGCAGAACCTGAGATGACCCTGATAGCACAGGTGAGTGATGCAAAAAACTTCTTCACCACTTCTTTCATCCCCAGACCAGGTTACCCACAAAGTAGTTCTGATTTTTGAGGCCTCCAGATTCTTCAAACTCTCTGGATACCCAAAACATTTCAGTGGTAAAATGTCCACTGCTGCCTTGATTAACTGGAAGCCTATGTATTTCCTAACAGATACATGGCTAGAGCTGGTGATCCCATGCATGGGCCTCATGTTTCTGTATAGCGCTTCCCTTCACTTGACTGAAAATAGTTCAACTTGTTAATATCACCTGCTTAGCAGCTTACATGTTAAACTCTTAGATATTGTATGATATTTTCCAGACAGATTAAACACAGCTAGCAAGAGTCTTCAGAAAAGTATAAGCTACAATGTCAAATGGAAAATTATTTATTAAAGAGTAAAAGACAGACATTAATATGAAATTTCTACACTGCATACCTAACTAGCTGAAGGAGAGATTATACTGTTTGTAAGGAAAAATGAACTCCTGAGCCGGAGGGAATTTTATTCATGAACAAAGCACAGAAAAAAAAGGGACACTGCTAAAATTTGCTGAGGTATCCTTTGCAGAAAAGGTCCAGAGTGCAATGCCATACTGCAGGGGCTGTGTAACCTTGAAGATTTAAGTAATAGAGGGAGTTTAATAATAGACACAAAAGGTCATGCCTGTAAAGATATTCTATTACAGAAAAAGTTTCTGTTAAAAGCTGGGAGCAACCCTATTAGAAATAAGAGAGAAAGAGAAAGACCTGGCTATACTAGGCATGGTGACTGTGAAGTGTCAGTATATTATGGCAATAAAAAGACACTGGAGTAATCTGAGGATATATCCATATTTCCAGCAGAGTCAAGTTCCAGGAAGGGAAATTCTGATGGGCTTACCAGTGCAGAGGTGATCAATGGACAGAAAGCCCATCTTCTGATAGGTTGTGATGAAGCCTGGCCATGGCAGTCACGGTGATACGACTCTTCTCTGTAAATCCTTCTGAGAGAAATAAGATTATTTTCATGGATGCAAGGCTGACTCAGGGACAATGGGTGTATACTGGCCTGAATAAACTTCATACAGAAACTAAAAGGCTTCTAACTATGAGAGGAGGGGATTTCTGGTATCATCTCTGAGTAAAAGTAAAGGCAATAATATCTCAGCTATTTTTAAGATGCAGCGATCGGTTCTACAGCAGGATTATTCAGAGCTTTATGAGGTCAGTGATAACAAGGGGTTAGGCTCAATACTAAATATTAATCTGAGTCTTATGCCCCTTGGTACATGATAATGATTGTTGACTCCTGCTGCCTTCCTTCACTCCTGTTACACTTGGAGCACTCTGCAGAACTAACCCTGTCCTCAAATTCAGGGCTGAGGTAGTTTCATCAGCTCTGACTTCCCACAACAGCTGTGTTCCAGCAGAGATATGAAGCCACAGAAAGAGAGAGAGAGAAGAAGAGTCAGAATCACAAAAAAAAATGAGCTTTTGTAGCACTGGGTCAGGAGCATGGAACTCGCTTGGTGCATCTCCATTAACGTTTAGCTCAGATCAGGACCACATGTTTTTTAGTGAATCTCCCAATTGCCCCCACTTAAATGTGTTTGACTTTGTGCAGAGCTATCACACACGAGCACAAACTGGATTGATTTCAGATGAAACTAGACCAGAGGATGCACTCCAGAAGTTCATGTGATGCCCACAAAATGCTAACCAGTGCTCAGTCCTCGAGACCAGAAAAGTCTAATCCAAACTAATCTGCAGCAGAACATGAATGGCTTAGATGCTGGTTCCACAGCACCACCTGATTTATAGATCTATTCCTGTTGTGCCACAGTACTTGCTTATGTTGATGAAACAGCTATACTCTTATGAGACAAAAATGACCATGTCCCTCAGAACACATGAAATCAATTTAAAACTTATTTCTTTGGCCTTTTCTCCTCTATGCCTGCTCCACATTTCCTGCAAAGTGTTAATCAGAGTACTTAGTATCAAGTCAATTGAAAATTGTTCTTTTTCATTTTCTTTCCTGGGAAGAGTTTAGATAAGAAAGCCCAATGCAGCATGTAAACAGGGACTGCATGGGAACAGACTTCTCTCAAATGCTTTTCAAAATCCTCCTCTGGAAATCTGAAGGTCTTATGTGAATTTCAGGTCAGTTTACAGTCTAGCCTGAGTACACGTTCACAGATCTGCTGTTTTGATCTACAAAAGCTCTTACCAGACAATGTTGTCTGATTTCTTCTGTTTCCTATTTCTGCTTCTAACTGTCTTCCTCTTGGAAATGGAAAACCAGGAAAAAGAGAAAAAAAAAAAAAAAAAAAAAAAGACCGTTCTGTTTTATATGCTGTTGGCTTTGGAAATTCAGAGATATTCTCCCCAGTATCAGACAGTTTCTGACTTCAGGCTCTGATCCTCCAGCTGATAAGGTCTAAAATTAGGTTGAATCCTATAAAGCACAAAATCGGAAAATGTATTTACCCTGGGTCATTTGTTATTTCTGCCTGATGCTGTGGAATCTCCAGCAGATGACTGCACAGTGTGCATTGCTGAATTATGCAGATAACAGATGAATTTTAGGGTAGTGGCTGCCTTAAGCAAACACTATCTTGCTATTGTGAATTTAATATTACAACTATTTTGGCACTTCTCTGTGTTTCATCTGCTTATTTTAAAAACAGCAGTATTTGTTTGCAATGGCATTGTAATACCCTCATAATCTTAAACCATAATGCCAATAAACCACCACTGACATCATAATGGCTCACATTACCATATCATTATAGAAGTAAAAGTCAGTCCCATATACTTCCTACAACATCAGTATTGGTGAGGCAGCCATTAAGATGTCAGTGGTAGAGCAGAGAATCACCATTATGAGCTTAGTCAAGATAATAAAACATTGCTAAAGGTAGCTACAGGGCCATGCTCAGCAGCTGTTTCCAAATATAAACCTCTCAGCAGTTTAAAAATAAATTTTAAATTAGCCAAATGCTTGAATCCACATTAAGAACTGATGTTTATGTCAGCAAAAAAGTCCTATTTAAGACTGTCAGAGGTTGGGGTTTTCTTTAATGCCTATTGTGAAAATGCATCTTTTTATAAAATACTTCACTGTACTTTAAATCACTGAAATGAGGGACAAGAATTTTATTCTTGTTTTATCTGTAAATGTCTTGTCCTTTGTTAACAGCAGTGGAAGTGCCCCGCTTAAAATGAGAACACACCCAGTTCATATATAACAAGATTTCACCTACTATAGCTGAATCCAGTGATGAAGTACTTTGCACATAGGCATTCTATAGCATACACAATTGGTTATATTCAGGCCTTTTGTTGCCATTAGTGTAATTCAAAGTCATATCAGATTAATCTTTTGCATGAGATTTTTTTAAAGCAATACAATACCAAGGAGACTAATGAAAAGTAGTTAATAGAGATTCTGGCAAAAGGGAAAAGTTATGTTAATTTGGAAAGTATAAAAGATTGAGACTGGCAAACACAAATGGGAGTAACGGAACACAATGCATACAGCAACCCAAGTACGCTGAAATAAGAGCATTCACCGCAACAGCAACTTACATTTATGGACATTGCATTCATGAATGTGTTGAGATTTTTTTTATTGTACAAACATAATCATGCTGCTGGATATCTTTATATCTTGTACATAAAAACCAGAGGTGACTCTTCTTAAGTGAATTTTAGCCATCATAAGATTCAGGTAATACACAAGAAAAATGTAACTGGAGACTTTACTTCCACTCCATTTATTAACCAGTTTTCAGGAGGAAGATGTGGAGCCCTCACCTTTATTGCTCAGCCAGTACTGAAGCTGAAGCCACCTTGGTTTCACTGATACTTCTTAGATGGGTGAGTCCTTGACAGATATTCTTGAAAATGGCCCTTCATCTGACAATATGCAATAAAGGAAGTGTGGATCACCATTACTACACAACTCTCAGGGCTCCACTTTTGTAAAAGATTATGTTGTCAAACAGGGAGTTTGACAAAGCCAAATTTTTTAACAGCAGTCTGTTAAAATTCTGCAAAACCAATGGAAACTGTTGGAAATACTTTATTTTTTTCAAATTAATTTTCCTAAAATCACCATGAAACTTGAGTGACTAATATTCAAATGCCTTTTTGGATTGGTCAGTTTTCCAATGATAAGGCAAGCCTATGAGGGCAGAGGAGAAAACAGCAGTAATTTTGGCTCTTTCACTCAGGTGATGTAATTTTTCTGCTTTATTATAGCACATCTTAAGTATTGTTTTCAACATCATTTGTATTCTATACAGGTAAATATCATCCTCTCTTCAGATTCGTGGTAGTTATGACCTTATCTTGGGGTATAAGAATGGAAGATGAGGGTCTTTGATTATGCCTATATGCACACCTGTGTATGTGACTATCTGTATAGTCATATACACAACTGAATGAACATTTATGAAAAAAGGCAAAACAGAAATCAGGCATAACTATTTGTCTATAAGGAGAGCAAGAGATGTATTGCTTGAACATTTAAATGGACTGCTTTTTTAGTATTATTGTCTTAGAAATAAAACCAAAATTGTCATTTACAAACAGTGCCCAAAGTAACTTGCACACATACACTGTTTATGAGTTTCTTACTCCAAGCTGTCCCAACCTTGGAGATATTTTAGCATATGCTTTTCCTCCTTCAGTCAGACATCTTTTGTAGACACAAAGGGCTTTACACATTGCATTGTGAAGGGTAATTAACAACTGAAGGTCAAACAGATTCAAACACAGGATCCTACTCTTCCATATCACCCTTCCAAAAAAGAAAATGGTTAGACACTTTTCACCATTAGCTGTTGTGTAATTGGTGTAAGATTTAGCAACACCAAGTTCCGGTTTCTGCAGATAGCAGGCATAAAACCTCTATTTATAAATTGCCTTCCCTCATGATAACCTTAGGAAAGCCAAGCATTCTTTTAAAAATTCATAAAATCTGAGACAACTCCAAAAAAATGAAGAAAAGGGTTTTTTAAGTCTTTGACAGGTAGAAGATATGTACTTCAGAAAGAGGCTGCTTTGTAAAGTATTACTAAATTTGTTGTTTGAATAGATTGAACTATCTGTTATCTCTTAGAAAGTTCTGGCATAACTTTTTAGGCATGTTTCATTAGATGGCTGAATGCTTGGGAAACATGGCCACAAAGCTCTGATGTTTGGATAACTGTGGTCATTTTCCAAAGTAGTTAAAAGCATTTAAGACCTTTCAGAAGATATTGTGATGAAATGGTGCTAAATTTTGGAGGAGGTGCTGACCCTGCCCTGCCAGCTCTGGGGCAGCACAACATCTTCCTGTTTGTGAAGTCTGAGGATGATGAAGGTTTCTGCAGGTCAGCAATGGGTTTAGTTGAGAGGAGATACTTGAAATGGATCTTGGAAGAAAAATCAGTATAAACTAAGTAAGGTTATAGCAACAACGCAGAGCACCAGGTTCGTCTATACTTCTTTTGCTGACATTCATCCTGTAATGGCAAAGGGTCCCTTCCCTTCCCTCCGATGTGTCTTCATAGCTATTTTTTTAACTAGGCAGGATTTTATCAGCTTTTCCACTCTTTAAACACTGTCAGTTAGTGCTAGCCAGACTTCACAGTTAATTGTATTCTAATCTACTCAATTAGTCCCATATTCCCATAAAGACTTACACATGTGGTTAATTTAAAGTTTAACACAAGTGTGAAACTCTTCTGTGCCTGAGCCTGCTTGCTTCTAATGAGTGAAAAAACAAATGCTTTTCTTCCTCAAATCCCTCCTCGAGAGCCACAGCTTTCTCTTAGCCTTTCATCATTAATCTCAGCTCTAGTGTTATGCACTATCTCACCCATGCCTGATTATTAAACATAATAAAACAAAGTGAAAAACAAATCCAAAATAAAAGCCAAAGGGAATCAAATTACCTAATGGTCATGCTTTGTAAATAATGGGTCTTTCATGAAACAAATTCCCTTTCTTTTGCTTTCTGTTATTTCCTTTCCTCTTTCACCCCCTCTGTGACCCTTCTTAGCCAATGTCATAACTCATTGTGTTGTCTATCTTGTAAGCATCCTAGGGCAGGGACCTTGTCATCTCAGTGGTCTGCACAGCACCATGCACCTCCAGAGGAGTGTATAAATATTAAATAATACACATTCACATTCACTGAAATCAAAAGCTCTATTTTTCTGGATCAATAACTCGCTCTCACTGGGTATGAAACAGTAGTAATCCATGGCCATGAGCTTTAATCCTTTTGAAAAGTGCTTTCAAATGGGACTTTCATGAGCAGTATGAAAAATACATGCAAACAAACAAAGGTACAGCACAGCTAGTAAAGCACTAGTTTTCTGCATGAGCAGTGTTTATTGACTTCCACCCACAAGCAAAAATGCTGTCCCCTGCTGCCCCTCAACCCACTCCCAATGATGTTAAACTCTGTTTGGAAAAGTTTTCCTAACTAGCCTTTCCAAACTTTTGCATCCTCTTAGCCTATCATTTCTCCCTTTCTCTGCCATCCCCTTAATGATATTAAAATATTACAAAAATCCTAATAAAATAATTTTAAAAATTAGAAAACAGGAGATTTATGGCACTTCCATGTAATCTCAGTTCCTCTTCACTCCTGCCTGTGCCTCATGACACAGGCTTCCATTGCAAGACTGCCCTTCAATTTTTTACAAAAACTCTCCAACTTCTAGCAGCCAAGAGGAAGGGGTTTTACAGACCAATCAACCTGTGAGTGCAGACAAGGTGTTGAAGCTGATGGCGAGGATCATACCTGCATCACAGGAAGTCTAGCATGCCTGGACTAAAGAATGAACTACATCCCTGTTAGGCAAGCTGTATATTCTTTCTTGCCCTGATTCACTATTATTCTCTGCACTGCATGGACTCAGAGTCCTCTAGAAAAAAATCTGCCTCTGACTGTGTCATTGTTACCCTAAGCAGTTAGCTAATTTTCAAGGATTTGGTGGGTTGTTTCTGTTAGAATGAGAAGAAATTAAAGCAGGAAACAGATATTTGTCTGGTCTAAGTGTCTTTAGCAGGAAAAAACAAGAATATTGTCCTGTTTCTATGAATGCATACAGGATCGAATATCTGTTCCAGCTCTCTTTCCACTCTGCAATGTGTCCCCTAAATATCACGGTTAATTTTATACCAGGGTCATGTAGTGTTTTACCGGCTGGCTGTAACTTGTCTTTTTTTGATGTGCAGTGGCATTTCTTACCTTGAATATCATGGGGTCCATCCATCCCTGCCACAGCCTTGCAAACATTGATAAACTCTTTCTGTGCCTCACTTGCGCTTGCGCTGAGCAGGGACTGCCCCTGCTGCAACCCAGAGCAGCTGGAAGTACACGGCATCTCCATATCAGTCCTTCGCAGAACTTTCCTGCTGCTCCAGAAGTTACTTAGACAGACATGAGGCAATTCAGGCAGGAAAAGCAGTGCCTGGAAGAAATTGAGAAAGTCCCAATGCCTTGGCCATCATGTGCTTGTGCTGGTAAAGCGAGCGGTGGGAATTTATTGTACAGTTGTGTGCTCCCATCCTCCTTCACGCTAAAGCCAAATGAAGCAGCTCTTTCATATCGATCAACAAGTTAACTAAATGTGTTACAGAGCTGTTGTGCACTTGTGTGTCTGAGTAGTAGAGCTCAGGAGAGTTTTCAGTAGCTACATAAGCTCACAGAGATGGCCATAGAGCACCTGAGAAGCAGCACACAATGGAAAATTGGAAAGCTCTTCACAACATAATGGCTATTTGTTCAGTTTTTGAGCATACAACAACTAAATAGTCTCATCTTCTTAGTATTATCTTTGCAAAGACTAATCTGTACTGTTCTTGTGTTGTATTGTTCTCTCAAACCTTCATTACAGGTACACACACATCCACAGAAGTCTGCTACAAAATTTTCTGTTGAGAAAATTAGGCACATCAACTAAAAAATGCTCGAGTAACCACTGTTTCTATGTATGAACCAAACATTTTTTCCCCCTTCTCTCATACACCCATCTCCCTGACACAGTAAACTAAAAGGGAAAATGCTCTTGAAAAGTACACCCATCGTACACCAGACTGTCTGGTGTAGACGGTGGTTATTTTCTGGAAATTTTAGCTGGATAGAATTTGAAGGAGGAAAGAAATTGTTACAATTGCTGGACTTCCAGACATGTGGCTGCTTATGGGAACACCTACACAGTAGCTTCATCTGACTAGCCAGAAATCTGGCAACCCCAGGGTCTGCCAGATTAACAACATGTGCGGTACACAGATGGTTCAAGCACATGCAGTAAGTATGATGTGAACTGGAAGTGTCAGAGGAGCTATGCACAGACTTAGTCTGTGAAATCCCACAGACATACAGCAGTCTCACCTGAGATCCCCTGGCTCAGTGCCTGTGCCAGGTTTGAAGGTAGCATTGGGCTATGGGATGCAACAATATTGTCTCCTCTACCTATTCCACAAAGAAACAAGATCAATTGTGTTATTTATTCTGAATTAATAAGGCTTCAGTGAGGCTTTGCTTACTCCCAGCATAATACAATTCAACATCGTGTCATACTGTAATAGGTCTCCCCTGAATGAAGTTAACTTTCTTCAGAGCAGTCCATATGGTGCTGTGTTTTGGATCTGTGGCTAAAAAAGTGTCCATAATGTGCCAATGGTTTGGTTATTGCTGAACTATTGCTAGCACAGCATCAAGGCTTTCTTGCTTTCCCACTTTGCCCTCTTGTCATCCTGCAGTGAGTAGGCTGTGGATAGGCAAGCTGGGAGGGGACACAGCTGGGACAGCTGACCCAAACTGGCCAAAGAGATACTCCATAACACATAGTGTCAATCTCACCAATAAAACTGGGTTAGAGAAAGAAGGAGATGGAGCAGCTTTGGCTTCCAAGGCAGATGTTGCTCAGAGGCTGATTAGGCATCAGTCCGATGGTGGGAGATGAGGAGTGATAGCCTTTGCATCATGTGGCTTTTCCTCTTTTTTTCATTTATTAAACTGTCTTTATCTTGACCCATGAGTTTTCTTGCTTTTGCTCTTCCTGTTCTCTCCCCTGCCCTGCTGGGAGAGGGGGGTGAGAGAGCAGCTGTGTGGGTGCTTCGCTGCTGGCCAGGGTTAGCCCACAACACGTACCAGTGTGTGCACGGACAGTGTGCTGACTGGGGAAACATGGCTTATGTCAGTAACCTAATTTCTCACATTTCAGGCTGGTTTGAACGTGCTATCTACAGCTCAGAGTTGTACTTGCTTTAACAGCTAGATTGCCTCCTTCATCATCCACCCGCCCTTGTGTTTACTGATGCAGACATTTAACTGGTGAGTTTGGCATTTATGTGTTCGTTGTCCTGTAATACTCAGAGAAGGGTCTTGGGCCGCATCTACTTCCAGCCTTTGCTTCCCCAAACCCCGACAAGCATGTTCTGGCCATACTATCATCATCTACATGCCCTAGCTTATACTTGTTCACTGTTTTCCTTGCCCTTCTTCCTAATCACCCCTCAGGATCTCATGTGCATGCCCTGCTTGTCCAGACGCCTGGCCCCAGGACCTGCTCTTCATGAGGGACTTGGTTCCCACCATCCTAGCCCACAGTCCTTTTTGTTCCCAGAGCCAAGCATCAGCACTGGGTGCGGAGAGACAATGCTCCTGCTCCACTTCCTCTGCCCAGGAACAAAACTGAACGGACATGTTAAGTGGCTTACTTGTAGATCTGTGACCTGCCAGCCCTCATGACTTTATCACTAGTTTAAAAATCTTAGTTCTTCAAGCCACTGACCAAAACCAAACTTCTTATTTCAGTACGATAAGCAAGTTTATACTGCTCTTGGGTGAGGGCGGGATTCTGAGCAGGTAACCAAGCGAGTCTGAGTAGCTCCAGTGCCAGAAGATAACTACTTTTAAGGCATGTATTTCTTTACGCTGGAATTTTTAAGCCCATCTCATTTTCTTTGTAATCTGAATCATGAAACTAGTTTTTATTCAAGATGCTGTCCAGGATTAGTCAAAAGGCAGTTTACTAGGAGATTCCTACTGAAACTCTTCGTTTCAGCAGCATTAAACATATGAGCTCTTTTTAGAATGAAATTCAGCCTCTCTGAAGGCAGCAGGAGTTTTTTCATTGATTTCAGTGGTATAGCTTTCTGCCTTTTCATATAAAAGAATCACTTACTGCAGAGAGGGACTGAGATGCTGAGGCTTGGGTTGGGATCCTGATTGATCTCCAAATCCCTTGTGCAATCACCCAGGCAGCTGAGCTCTACTGCAAGTCCAGGAACAAGGATGAATTCCACTCACCCCCAAAAGCGAACAAGGATAAAGCAAATGTTTGGAGGATTTAAAGTCTTTAGGGACCAGAATGGTTCATTCCTCTCATTTCCCTTAGCTGCTATTGTAAAGGTTTCCTTCACTGTGAGACTGATCCAATTGCCATTGAATATCACTAGCAAAACGGCAAGTGACTTGTAAGCCAGAATATACTGGAAGGTGGTTATTATTATTATTACACTATATAGAAATGAATTCTGAAGAACTTCTTGGAAAAGATGTGTTTGCTCTGTACTGTCACCTAGACTGAAGAAGTTCCAGCTTTCAGCAAAATACAGAAAGGCAGCTTCAGAAGTGTCTTACTAGCTGCTGTTTTAAGGGACATCATTTTTGCCCTTAGTGTGCCTATCAATACTCCCTGACTTCAATGGGCTTTGCACATACCCTTCTGGTGGTAAAAGTGGCCCTACACCAATAAAACACGATGGAGGCAGCTTAGTAACAGCATGTAGGAGAAGTTCACCCTTCCTAATGGAAGTTACATCTTCAGTCTTAGGCTCTTGCTGCAACACAAGTACATCACAGGGAAAAAAAAGAATGTAAAGAAAAAATATTTAATTGGAATTTTCGAAAAAATCCCTCAGCATTAATTTTTTTTTCATAGAATCTTTCAAAACTAACAAATTACTGAAGGTTTGAAGGCATACGTTCTTGGGCAATGGTGCTGGTACGCTGCACACTGGCAGTCAGGACATCAAGGCAACTGTTTTATAACTCTCCTTGCCCCATGTCAGTTCAGAGTACATGAAGAAAGAGATTTTTGAAGAACATTTTTTGAAGTTATGGCTGCTCAGTGGCTCCAGAGTAGGAAACTAGCATTGTGCATCGAGACTAAACTGCTGGAGATCCTTTCCATCATGCTTTCTATCATGATGTTCCCCCAACCTACACACTCACTGTTCATATTTTCTTTTTTGTTAATTTGCCTGCCAGCCTGAGAGTCACAAAAATTTCAGTTACTCTCTTTTGAAACATTTGCATATTCAGATTTATTCATTTCTTCTTGCTGGACTGTGAAGCTCTCTTCTTAAGTACACACGAGCCTTTTCCCTCATGTGTGACAGAGAGGTCAGAAATCTTACCACGCAACCCTCTAACTCTTTCATTGCATCAAACGGACAGTCAGCAATCTTTTTGACAGAGGATTAAGAAGTAAGAGGCTTAACTAGAGTCTCAGAACATAACTTTCAGTGCCCTGCTAGTATGCTTTGAAACAGATCTCAGTGTACATTTTCAATTATATATTTTTAAAAATTCAATACACATGGAGTGGCCTGTTGCCCTTTCCTTACACAAACACATTTACCTTCTGCTAATGGGAGTAGGAGAGGCATGAACAACATCTGGGTGGTAGGTATTAGGAATCTTTAGGGTCCTCAGCACTCCCAGCTGTGTTACTCGCAGCTTCAGCACACTGCCAACAAAAACTCAGAGAATATTTCCACTTCATTCTGCACTTTTGCTTTAGAGGTGTAATGAACCTTCTTTCATTCAAAGCCAAATATTTTACTGTGGATGCAAATTTTTGCTAATGAATGAATAGCAGACATACATTTTTCATTTGATAAAGACATGCACTTAACGTTGTCATTTAAAAAATGTATATTCATATAGCCATTTAAAAATAACTGGCACCATTGTCATAATTATCTTTTCATATGTTCAGCAGTGCCAGGAATTAACTATGAATGTAAATGTAATCAAGCATGCTACCACACTTTTAATAAATAAGACAGTTTCTATATCTCTATTGTGCTGGGAATGATCTGTCGTTTGCTCTTAAGGAAGCTAAGGGGAGTCTTTTCCCAGCTAACAAGGCTGTTGGTTCACTGGTGTACCAAATTGTACTGAGTCTGCTGAAACTCATGGGGCAGATTAGCTCTGAAACAGTGCATCCAGCTCCAACCATGGGAAGAAAAACCGGTATTTACGTGTCCTCTCTCATAGATGTGGGGAGTGGAGGATTGTGTGGAAATAATGTGCAAGAATGAAATCCTTTGGGGAGGTACTAAGCAGGTTCTCAAACTCCCTCATTAGCAGAAATATTCTGTAGGTCCTACATGACACAATGCAGTGGCAGCCTTTTATCTATATATACCTTTTGCCGATCGCCCTGCTTCAGCCACCACCTGTCAGCTGAGGGACACTTTGGCTAACAGTCTATGGATTTTAAGAAAAAGCCCTCACAATCATGTGCACAATAGGAAACATGACATAGGATCAAAATACAACTCACCATGACTTGATTATTTCACTGTGGTCCTGCCTCAGCTCCCGCCTTTCCTCGTCTCTCTCACGGTGCCTTTTGGTTCTCTCAGATTATCAACTCCTTGGAGGACTAAGTGGCTGTAGTGAACAAACATATGACCATAGGTCCTCCCAAAAACCCTAGGACTGTTTATCAGCAAAAGGGCATCAGAAATATAAAAAGTGTATTGCATAAAGGTAGTAAAATATTATTTCCTTAGTACATGTTGGAAAAATGCAAATATTTTCTTTCAAAATATAAACAGTGCTGTCATGAAATGCACAGTTGAGAGTCATATTGACCTTTGGAAAAGGCATGAGATAACCAAGATTTGGGCAAACAGGCCTGTACCTCAAAGAAAAGATGCTATGGAGAGACTTCCTTTGGGGTTGAAATGGTAATTTACTCTCCAGAGGCATTTAGGTACTCTGCATTTCTGCTGTGAGAAGGGGATCAGTTAGCAGACACATGAGCACCTTTCCACTAGAAATGGGCTGATACAACCGGCTCATTAAACCCAGACCACCAGACACCTGTCACTCAGTAACAGCCTTCGGAGCTGAGTAGGGCTGGATGCTGTGCTGGATTTTAACCAGTGGCCTGAGGGTAGAAGCACCTCTGTGTCCTGGTATTAGGAATTATTTCTTATTGATTTGACAGGGAGACTGCTCTCTATTCTGGTATATTGAAAAGCAAAGACCACGCTGAAAGTTTAACCCCTGAATGCATCCCACAGGGGTCTAAAGACCCAAGGCACTTGAATAGGTAGGGCTTGCAAGTAAGTTCAACTAATGCAAAACATTGCAAGGAGAGTTATGCAAACTAGTAAGTCCCTTATTATGAAGATAATGATGTCTGTCAGACAGTTCCAGATGATCACTGATTAAATTGTTCTCTTTTTTTTTGTCAGCAGGTTTTGTTTCTTCAGGTATATTCATTACATCTCCCCTAGCTCACATCCACAAGGTCACTGGCAGATGATGGGAAAGACTTTTTAGCCAGGAGAAAGGCAGCTGGAGACAGATGCTGGAGTTCCTCTTAAGTCTCTTCCTCCAAATTCAGGCAGCACATTTTTCATGAGGGATTTTTCTTTACTCTTGAGGAAGACTGCACCATGTCTGCACCACCTGGACCAAAGAATTCCACTCAGGTTTTTTTCCTTTCCTTCCACAGCATGGAAGATACTTTCATGCACCCCTACAGCTCCCATTTTCAATCAGCCCTGGAAGCAGGTATGAACATGACGAACACAGCTTCTCCATAGCCCCATCTCTGTATCAGGGAGAGGAGGAGTGTGTCTCATAATGACAACTGAGATACTCAAACTCAATCCTGTGCTTTTGAGACTAAGGCGCTGGCAGTAAAGAACCTCTTCTCAATACCACCATCCACAAAAATGGTACAGGACCGATGCTTGTCTCTTCAGAAAAAAATGCAAGTAATCTATAAATACTGACTCCACAAGAGGGTCTCTTGTTTGGAAAAAAATACCTAGGGAAATAGTGAGGAGTACAGTATCTTCTTTCCTTTAAACTTAGAGCTGGTGCAGTGACAAGATACAATATCATTAATATTATTTCCCTTTAATGGTTTTGGATCATTAGTTGTCATCACAGTTGATTACAGTAACTAGCTATGCACTTAAATGTATGTGACTGGAAGCATGATCAGGAAATTTAACCTACTGATTCCCTAATGGGTTCATTTATGTCTTCGGCTTGGTGAAATCAGTAGTAACAGGTAAGACTCAGTTCAAAGCCCATATAAGTCAGCTCAGGATCGTTTCCTTGGTCTCCAAGAAAATTGAGTCAGATCCATGCAGCATGTCCATTTACAGATGTAAAAACATTTTAGTAAAAAAATGGAAACTCATTTCTCAGAGGTGTCTTGGTGGATACATATGTGTACACATGCTGTGGTGTATACACAAGAATTATATTTTGTATGTATCAGCCATTAATTTTATTTTCTTAAAGAGGCATGAAGATAAAAAAATAGTTTCAATGGCTGAGTTCATGTGTGTGCATAAAATGAATTGCTGGCAGTGTAATAGAAATTATGATAAGGTGGGTTTCCACATGTAATGGGGTATAGTGTAAATTTTATGATTACGCTCTCTGGCACATAAATAATACAAATTCTCCAAAGGGCCCTTGCAGATATCAGCTGATACTTCTGTGTTTTTGCAGCTCACAAACTGCTACTGGTTTTGTGCTACCATTGTAGAAATAGAAAATACTACCTGAGCTGTGTTAGCCTTCCCTACATTTTGTCTTTTGTACTAAACAGACACTAGTAACACAGAATGTATGCAGAAACATTGTGTCCTACTCTAGAGAATGAGCAAAATGCATCCTATTTTGTCACTTTTTTTTCAGTGATGAAGTTCTTAGAACTGCTCTATGTCCAGAAATACAGAAGTAAAAAATATAGCAGTTCTTTAAATAAAAAGTTTTCCACAGATTATCACTACTGAAAAAATGTAATCCTGCTTGATATTCAGTATATATTTTCCCCTGACAGTTTTATGGTACAATTAAATTTCATACTTTCTTTTCTACCACTCTGAATATGCATTAGAAATCCAAGCATCATAATTTTAAGCCAATTGGCTTGATTTGCTTGTTTAAATTCAGATATTGCTTCTTTCTGTGCATTTCGAAGAAAGGCCATGAGCTGTAACAGTGTATTTAGAATCACCAGAGCACATGGTCACCAAAGTCTACCTTGCATCAAAATTTTTTTTCTAAACTGATGTTATGCACTTTACATGAAAAATGAAATAATGCAGTTCTAAAATGGTTTATTGGAATACCAAACTGTAGAGAAACAATAGAGCTAATGGAGGGTTAGGGAGAGAGGCAGATTATGGAACTCATTGTGTATTAGTTGAAAATTATACCGATATTTAGATGGACTTAATAACTTAATAAGACTCATTTGAATGCAAAAGAATGAACATTGAGTTGATATTAACTTTTAATGCTTGTCATTTTATGTTAATTTATATTTTTAAATTATAGTCGATTTTTTTTTGTAATCAGACTGGTTAATTATACCTCAAACATGTAAATTTGACATGATGCCAACACCATATTAAAAAAAAAATTCAACAAAGTACTTGGTTATAAAGACCTATAATTCACTGAAACTGGATTCTGGCTGAGTTCCTCCAACCACACAAAGCATTATGCTTTGCACTAGTAAAATCATTTGATTTCTCTGAGATGATTTCTTTAGTTTGTTTTACCAAGGAGACAATGCTAATGCACTCTATTTGTGTAACCTTTTCCTGATCATTGATTTGATCATCCTTGGAGAAATCCTTCATCTAGCCTTGATATCTGCAGATGCAGTTTTCTAAGGTTCCCTCATGCTAAAAACATCATTAACAAAGAAATATTTTTCTAGCACTGAAATGGTCTCGAATGGGGATCGTGAGCTCTGTTCCCAAAGAATACATAATAAGTTATTTTTGTAAATCCTAAAGGTCTACTAACCTTCTCAAATAAAAATGTAAAACTAGTGTCTTACATTTTATATATCTGATTCCCTTCAGGGCAGTTATGTCCCAACACATATTAAACAAAGTTACTGTGTCTAAGCATGCCAAATAGACAGGAGCTTATATGCTACTGGAAGATGAGCACTTTCTTTTCTTAATTTACACTTTGGAGTTAGCCTTTATTTCCTGTCTTTTATCAAGTTTCCAGAATTGAAATAATAGATTCCATCTGTCAACTCTGTCCGATAGGTTTTTAAGTGCTCATAATTCAGATGTCTTTAAAACAAAAACAAGGGCTTTTGCTTGAATGACCTTGGCCTTCAAAAAATTGGGAGGTACCGTGCACAAAGCTTTATATACAATAGAGGTGTGTTGCTGGTAACCTTATAGCACCAGCCCTCTACCCATTTGAAGTGATTTGTTTGTTTAGCAAGTATTTGTGTAATGGAACTCAACTATTTCACAGAATATTTTTTTGTTTGCATATGGGTGAGCAGATGAGATGATTAACATATAGAACAAATTAAAAATCCTTACCCCTTCAGTTGGCCATTCTTTCTTCTCCTCCCACCTTCCCTTAGGGTCAGTGCTTTACTCATATTGTGTTTCCGGACACAGATTGCAATAAAATCAGTAAGCTAAATTTTGACATGGCAAATCTTCACTCAAGCAAAACTCCACTTGATTCAAGAGGGAAATTCAATCCTAAATGGGAATTGAAAGTTGAACTGTGGCTGTTGGGGTAAAAAAATGTACAGTTACTAAAAAAAAAGGGGTTAGGTGAAGTTTCTACCTCTATTTCACTTCCTTCTGCAGAGATGCTGATGTTTTCAATGGTGAAGTATTTTTCAACACATTCGTAATTCCTCCTCACTCAGCCATGCTTATAGTCATGCAAAGTCCCTGATGCACAAAATTGTAGGTTGCGTCTCCTGCAACACTGAGAAAGACGAGCAGAAATTCTCCATTCTGCCTTACAGTCAGTGTTTTAGAGGACAGCTTTCCAGCAGCAGGCTGTTGCAGTGCTGCCCTCGCTAAGGCACTGAAGAGTTTAGGCAAACAGACTGCGAGGTTAGCGGTCCTGTGAGTTCACTGGCTGCAGCCACAGACCTCCAAGGGCAGCCATTTGCTGCTGGGTTTCCACCACTCACCACCAGGACAGCAGCAAAGCCCATGGCCAGTCTGGAAGCGATTCCCCTTCCCACCAGTAGCAAAATTGTCGGTCTGTAGCAGCAGCCTTCTCTAACCTTTTCGTGCATGTAGGTAGCCAAGCTCACAATTACACCTAGAGTTAATTAATAGTTACTGAACATCACTCTCTGTAGCTACCAGCTGAATGTGGTTCCCCATCCCTGGCTGTTCAAGCCCATATCATCAAGCTGCTTCTTATTTACATCTAGGCTTTCCGTTTCCAGCATCATCTTTATTGTTAGCTTACATCCAAAATTATCAGGTCAGTTTTATGTCATAGTTTATCTTTTTTAATGTTGAAGTCAGAGCAATCTTATTTGGGACTTTTTTTGTGGTGGAAAAGGATGGAAATCAGAGGGGTTTTGGTTTTACTTCCTGGCAGGGGTCTCATTCAACAGAGATTATTCAAGCATCTGTATAAACGGCTCTACTCTAACATCTTTTATCTGCTCTGCAGTTGGACCCATGAAATGCACATAATAACAGTTACAGAGCAGCAAGAAGAGGGTTCACTTTCCCCTGATGCAGAGCAGTGAAAACAGAAGAATTCTGAAATTTGCAGACCATACTTATGAGCTAAGAACACATCTTTTCAGCAGCTCAGAACTGATTTTCTTTTATTAAAGCATCTTCCATAATAGCTAGTGCATACTTACAATGCTAGTTACTTTCTTGCAATTATGTTATTCAGAAATAATTGGATTTCTGGGTTTAATTGGGCTCTAAATTAGCCAGAGCTTTCATGAAAGCTATTACAGAGATTTCTAATAGCAGCTTTTCCTGCTATTTAAGCACAGAGTATTTCAATGAGTGTGATTCACCAGTGTAAAAAGTCTTGGCTGCTGTGAACTCTAGCACAGGTTCAGATTAATTATGACAATTTAGGCACCATCCTTTTGTAATTAAACATTTGCTCAAAACATTACCCAGAGTGCACAACTGTGTCAAACAACTGGTTGCCCTTTATTTAGAAAGATACGATGTTGTTTTCCAGCTCTTCGGAAGATCAAGAAGCTTTATGGTAGGTGGGCTCTTGATGACTGAGTTCAGAGGCAGGGTCAGCATCTCTTTGCTCCCACCGGTCATTTCACCAGCCCAAGTGGGAGGAGGCCGCCGAGGGATCCTGTGCTCCATTTGTGTCCATCCTATCCTCCTGCACGTGTGCTTGCGTGCAAACGTCCCACTTCTGGGAAAAAAAGAGCAGTAAAAATACAGTCAGGTATTTTGGGGAATATCCTGGGGCAGTGCCTTTGACTGTGCCACATATGATTGAGGGGTGACAAAGAGGTGATTCAGCGTTAAGAGTAAGAGACCTGGCCTTTTGTGCTTTTCCCTGTTTTCTCTGGCTGGCACCACTACTCCAGTGCAGCAGTATCTGTGGTCCTGGCAATCTGCACTGCACCCTGTGTTTTAGGCATCACTTTGGTTAAGAAAAAGGTGTGTTGCCTTATCCTACCAGACAACTAATTCCTGGATCATAATGATGCCTTCCCTACTTATCTCCTGGCCTGGTGGGGGATGGGGGATAAGAACAGCAATTAATCAATTGCCCACTGATTCCTGTCTACTGACTGCCCCCTGCATCCTGTGGCTGCTGCGCTGACTGGCTGAGAGAGGCTGAAGTTTTTCTCAGTCTTTTCTCATTTAGTCTCCAGTAAAAAATGAAGCTTCTCCCAGACTCAAGACTATGCTAATTGTATAATATTGGGCTTGAGGATGGATTGTGACCTAGCATTTGAAAACTCAGGAAGGATTTGGGAAGGCAGACTGCATGGGCTTCGTTTTTTTGACAAGTTATCAAGTCTCTACTTGGTATTTTTTGCTTTGGAAAATGAATAATCTAAGAAAATTTAAACTGTATTGTGGTAGATTTGCCTCATTCTCTGAACCTACCACCCTTCCAAAGAAGCCCACCCTTCTCCAAAGGCTAGTGCTGAGGGAGACGAGAACCTCCTTTGCTGGGAAAGTGGGAGCTGGTTAGCTTCAGCACAAATGTGGTTGCTTGAAATAGCAATATTTTTCCGGGACTCAAGTAAAGGCAAAACTGTTAGAGCATCTGGTCACATCATTTGCACTGTCTTTTGGTGGCTTTCAGGAAGACATTTGCTTCCAGTAACATTCTGCTCTGTTGCTGGAACCCCTTTCCATGCAAAATGGATATTATCACATGCAGGTTTTGCCTTTCACTCAAACTCAGCATCTGAGAGAGCAGGTAGATCTGAT
The DNA here is from genome assembly GCA_002844005.1 of Limosa lapponica baueri. Taxonomy (NCBI): domain Eukaryota; kingdom Metazoa; phylum Chordata; class Aves; order Charadriiformes; family Scolopacidae; genus Limosa; species Limosa lapponica. The sequence goes on from KZ505720.1 coordinate 1,294,312, forward strand.
TACCAGATCTTTTTTGTGGTCATTCAGGCCCTTCACATCATTCTTCTGGGGTACTTTTCTCTTCAGGAAAGGCAGCCTATGTGTAGTTTTTCAAAAAGGCTGATGTTAAAAATTCAAATATATTTTTTAAGTGATCACAGGTAAATCAGAATATTCTTCCACTGATTCATACAACACCGAACAATGTTTGCTCATTTAACAAAGGGCGGGATTCGGCCCCAGATCAAAACATGAGAACCTGGATGCCTACATATACATATGCACACATGAACTAGGTGGCCAAGCTGCCGTCATATGCCTGCAATTTTGATCAATACTCTCAAATGAGCATAAGGAGGATTCAGCCCACTCTAACGTAGGTGTTTTAGGGCTCAGCCCTGTACCTGAAGGTAGGTGGTCCCTGCTATCTGAGCAGCCCTGGGGGATCGATCCCAGCTGGCTTTTGGGTGTCGATCCTGGAGAGTGGGTGCCTCTCAGGGGCCTAGTATCACAACTGTGACCCTGTGTCCCTGTCTGCGGCACTTCAAGTAGCATGACAATCCTGCGTTCATGCGGATAAAGTGATCTCAAGAAATCAAAACTTTGAAATAACTTTGGACATTCAGGGACTTCATAGGGACATTGTAAGATATTGCCATCAACTTAATTATATTATTGTGAAATCCAAATGGTGTCTGATCTGAAAGACATGAAACAAATTCAAAATTTGCCAAAAGTGAATATGAAAGTTCAAACAATTTAGTTCAATTTTTTACTATTGAAAACTGTGCCAGAATGTTTCTTTTTCCTACAAAATGCTAGAGACTTAGACGGAGCTGCATTTTCTGGTGGAAAAGTCTCCTACTGACAGGCAGCCCCCTTCACAGGTACATTTCAGACAAATGGTGAGTGATAACATTTCAGTATCTTGCAGCAGATGCTTTTTGGCTTTGTTTTATCTGTAATAGCTTGGAGGATTCTTTGAGATTTGCTTCAAGGCTGAAAACAATTTTTGGAAATTCATTTGCTAAAGCATGTTTTTTTATCTACCTGAGAAAATTCAAGATTCTTTCCTGTACATAACAGAAAATGGTAGCAAGGCATTGCATGGGTGAATTCTCAATCCTTTTCTAGTCAACAGGAATTTTACTATCGACTTCAACAGAAGCAAACTTAAGCCTTCTAAATCAATATTCCAGTTTGCCATGGACTGACTACAAATAAAATCTTACTAAATTGTAAAAGGAATTTAGTGAGTCTAGTCAATTCACTAAATTAAATGATAAAAAATGTAATCAGAAGAGATATCTTATTGAAAAGCATTATTTAAGTATATTAACTTCCTTTGGGCCCTGTTTCATATAAGCAAAGATTTATCAATAGTCATCAATAATATATTCACCTATGATGACTGTGAATAATGTGATGTTTAATATTCCCTAAATTTTTTAGATAACCTTAGTGAAAAGTCATTAATTATAATATTTATCTGTTACTTGAAAAGGAACATGATATAAAATGACAACTCAATTTTCCTCTTTGACATTTCAAATACAACTAGGTCATATTAATCAATCAATAATGTGCTTATCATACACTGTGGTCAATTATACCCCAACTATCAGTGACAGTTTTCTGGCTTGTAATCTGGACACATACACTCTCATGACAACTACATTCTTTTTAGCCCTTTTGTATTTTACAACCAGTGCTATTGCTTAAGGCACATCATAAACATGCGAAAAGGGCATCAGATACTTCATAATCCCAATTCCTTTTCTGCACTATTAATGTATTTCCAAAGAATAAACTTTCAATGCATGGAAATCCAAGCAAAATGGGATAAGCTCCCCTTCTCTGAAGAAAAAGCTACACATAAAATGAAACCAGCAGCACTACAAATAGAACATTTGCATTTGCTGATTGCAAGGTTGCAATTATAGCTCACCATTTTAATGAAGTCATAAACTAGTTGATCTTACTACTTTGGCTTATTGCACTGTGAGAACCTTTTTTCAGAGTTGCAGCCATATAAACTATAATTATTAATGATATCTCTGTGAAAGACATTATTAATACTGTTTGCCAGGACATTATTTATATTCTGGGCTTTCTGTAAAGATGAGTCAGTGTCTCCCAAATGAACTTTGACACAGTTTTAAATGGAACTTCTCACCTTCAGACAAATCATATAAATCTTAACCTTCCTGTTTTTATTAAAATTATTCTGAATGAATGCTACAATCATAAATCTTACTATAAATCATCTCTCCATTGGAAAATCCTGGTTGGCCAATGATGAAATTGCTTATTTCAACAATACCTTACTCTAATTTCCCCTGACAAATGTTTTCTGATAAGGAACAACAGAGCATTTTAGATTTTTTGAAGGAGAGTATTTAATTTTTCTTTTTAAAAAGAACTTCTTTCAAAATATTGAAAGTGAATTATTGACACAACATGAAGGAAAATTATTAAAGAAACAATTCCAAAATACATTATCCAGAATTTTTATTTTAATTTCATTTCACATTAATGAAATCTGAAAACACTTTTTTATATGTTTGCTCAGAATAGGAATTTGTTTTAAATTGTAGAGTTTCCCATGAAATAGAATAGGCAGTTTTTATGAGGCCATAGGCTCAGCCAGGCTAAGGACACAAGCACTGACTGATGAACCTTCTCCCTCCCACAGAGGTGATGGCTTCTACAGTAGTGTCCTCTGCAGTTTCCTGAAAACCTGAGAGAATATGACTTTTCTTATATATTTTTTTCCATCTTTCTTGGGCAAAGTTCTGTTTGATCCAACTGGCTCATAGGTGGAGCACTGAGATGGAAGGAGATGTGTGAGTTCTCAGCCCTTCCAAGTGCGCGATGAGACACATTTCACATCTTCCTTCGTTAGTACCAGCAGCAGAATATGGAAACAAGATGAGAGCAAATTTGAATATCAAAAGTCATTCTCTGGTTTACCCACTCTTAAAACCTGTCACATCACATTCCCAGCAATAATTAGCTACCCTGCTCCAATTCAGAAGCAACAGCATCTCAGTGGTGGTTGAATGACCGTAACAGTTGCAAACTGTTTATTTACTCAGGATAAAAATAAGCAAAAATTTAAAAAAAAACTGTACGCATCTAACAGTTCAATAATTGCTGTTTGCATGGTTTTGTTGTTTTTACATCATGTTTTGATGCTGTTATACTCATTGGGACATTTAGAGGGTAATATAGTAATAATTTATGAAATAAGAGAGTCTGATATGCAACAGTATTCCTAGTGGTGCACTTCGTATCATATTAGCAATACAAAAATCATAAAAAGCTGATGGTGGCAGTGGGTTCCCACTGAGACATACCCTATTACAGTGGTATCCATGTCAGCTTTTTGCTTTTTAATCACAGCTTTGACATTCAGTGACTACAGTGTTTTTCTTTTAAAAATCATATAGGTCTTCACTCAGGGGCCCAAATTATTTAGGTGACATTCCTACTTCTGCATTAAAATCAATTAATGAAAGCAGTATCCTTAGTGCAGCTAATTTCCATAGATGAAGGCTGATGCACCAAGATTATTTGTGTGTGCAGTCTGTAAAGACAAAGTCCTTTTTTAATGTATTGTTTGAGCTCTACTTGATGCTGCAACGGCACGTGAGAGAGACAAATTCCTACGGCAATCTGAAGGTACATTTCTTTCGCTCTCACAAACATTACATTATACTATCAGTGCACAAATATATATGAAAATTGCTAACAAAACCTGGCCTTTTGATATTTACTTGATTTAGTATACCCAAAACAAAGATAGGCAAGACCCAGAAATTTTGAGCTATTCTTATGAAGGTAAGGTGAAAATGTTGAGGAGAGGGGTGTGCTGATATATTGGTCAGTTCAAATAATTGAACTTGGTGAAAAATGGTCTTCCAATCACCAGAAAAAAAAAAAAATCTTAAGAGTTCAATATTTTTCTTATCAATTGTAAAGCTCCCGTCTGTTAAGTTTCTGAGAACTTTGTCATTGCCTGAAGTGTGGTTGGACCACTGGCCACAGGTCTTGCTCCAGGGGGCAGAAAGCTTCCCATATAAAGTCCTGTTTAAATTTTAGCCATGCGTTGAAGGAGAGCCCATATGGCCATAGGAGCAATGCATAGAACTGGGACTTTGACAGGTGGTGTGCAGTGGTATTGGCTCTGCCTTAGAATTGCCTTTTTTTCCCCAACAACATGTTTAAAATTTAATCATCCTAGATCTACAAAATTATTGACTGCATAGTTGAATCTTCCGTTTGATTTTTTTACACCATTCCCAGATTTTTATTATATTACCATCTCCCACCAGAGAGATCATCTTTTTTAAAGTAAACTGAAAATCACTAGTTATGACAAAAAAGAATGTCCATTAACAAGTCATCATGTAATCACATTAGGATCTTTGTATCCTATTATCAGCTTTCTTATGAAATACCTTTTCTTAATGACAGGGATTTGACTAATACTGTGTGAACTCTGTTAACATAATTTGAAAGTTACTACCAAGTATGTATTTATAGAATAAGGTGTCATTTTTTTTCATGCTGGCACATAATTCTAGCTCGTGATTCGATCAGATGTGAATGTTGAAAGTTAATTTTCATCAAATCAGTCAAGGAAGGAGGAGTAGAGTTATCAGCACTTTGCACTGGATTAAAACATATTGGCACTGAATTCAGTGGGGCCTCAAAGGGAGTCAGATTTCTCTGTGTCCACAAAATTTCTTTTGTGGGTGACAGAGGCAATCCATCCATTTAGTGTTTTCTTTGAGGGCAATGGTACAGCTTGTATATGTGATATGTAACATTTACTGTATTTCAGCTCGTTTCACTGAAGGCCAAACAGCAGGGAGAGCCCAGGCCCCTCCAGTCCCAGTTTCAAACCCCATGCAGTGAACCCAATGCCCGATTCATTTCTGCCACATCCCTCACTCTAAAATGCCACGTTTCTTTCCCCATGTTCCCTTGGTTGCCAACCTAGATTGATCTTACCTTAACCTGCATTGCCTAAATCAGCTGTCCAGGCTCCCCAGAGCATGGAAATTATCTGCTGGTGTAACACGTCACCTTGTCATTATAAGTCTACACATGAAACCATGTGAAAATATGGAAGAGATTTATCGCCACCTTTTTTTTTGTTGTTTTTCCATATGGTTTTCTCCTTGTAGGTCTAATTCACATGGTGCAATACATACATATGCCCCACACGTATATATGCATAGATGCCCCATCCCTGGAAACGTTCAAGGTCAGGTTGGACAGGGCTCTGAGCAACTTGATGTAGTTGGAGATGTCCCTGCTCATTGCAGGGAGGTTGGACTAGATGATCTTTAAAGGTCCCTTCCAACCCAAAATATTTATGATTCTATGATACGTAATAGTTTACTTTACATGAATCTGAAGTTATTTTTCTTAGGTCATAAGTTTGGAAAAATGCTTTCCCAGACAGAAAAACAAATTTATTAATTTCTTTCAGTCTTGAAAAGACAAAATAGATTTTGATCCCTTTCTCACTGATGAGCTTCATAGCACCTTTCCCCCTACCTTAAAAGAACAAAAAGCACCCATTTATTTTTTGAAAAGAAAATCTTCTATGGGAAACAGTTCCTTTGGATCTATTTAAAAGATTTATATATAGACTGCTAAAGAGAAGATATCAACTCAAAGAAATAGAATTTTTCTTTATCTTTTCATAGGTAGACTGACTCTATGAATGCAGAAAACCATTAATTAATTATGTAGGGTTTTTTTCAGTTTGAATTACAAATGTGGACATACCTATCTGAAATACTAAACATAGACACACAGCACTTCAGAGAAATTTTCTATCGACAGACTGTTCATAAGACAGCTTCACACTGGCAAAATGCTGAGCGCTAAGGTCAGGGACTGTCCTTTTGGTTTGTGTTTGCAGAGCAACAACAGTGGGCTCAGATCAATGGTTGATCTACTATCACATAAATAGCAACATATTTTTATCAAGTACAATGCCACAGACTGAAATAGGTAGTATCATAAATGACAGCAAATAGAGCAAAATTGTCCAAATAAATAAGTTACCTACTGTGTTTCAGTATCCTTGCTATCTTTGTTATGGAGATCTGTGTAAGGGGATAATGCAAGCACAGTAACGTCAATCGAAGCCTTTACTTTGATTTCCATGAGCTTTGCATCATGCTTTTACTTCCTAATTTGCAACAGCTGATAATCCACAATACAGCCCACAGAGTTATTACTTTGAATTAGTGAAGTTCTCCTACCTGTTTGGTTTTAAGCCAATTTATATAGGCTTGTCTGTTTAAGCTGTTAATACTGTTGAAGATTACTATGGTATTACTGCAGTCTGCAATATTTCAAAGCTTACAGCACTGTTTCTCGACAAATCCTTGAAATGGATTTGACTTTTTCAACATCACTTCTAGTTGTCTAAGAGCTATCACTTGTGAAACAAGTCCCTGAAAGCCTGGGCTAACTGTGCTAAGTGTCAGAAAACACCATTTAGTCTGCTGAAAGAGCTAAAGCAGGACTTCAACTGTTCAGCATAGAAACAGAGAATACTTTTTTATTTCATCCAACTCCAGGTAGCTGGATAAACATTCCAGTTAATTAAGCTGTGAAACCGTTTCCTTGATTTAGAGGTTCTGATAGTTTCACTGAGATCTTTGCTTAAACTCAACTTGTATTTTCCTTCATTATTCATTCATTTTAGTAAAGAATTACCCATTTGAAGCAAATACTGGTTTTGCACACATGAAAAGAATCCCTTAATAAATGTAAGTCACTGTTCTGCTCCAACTGCACAGGAAAGACAGATTAGTGTTGTAAATTAACCCACAAACAGACTTTATGCTTTCTTGCTCCTTAAAACAAAATCAGTGCATGGCTAAGTAAACCATCTCTGAAAATACATAGCTCCAATTGCTCAGCCAGTGCCGAAAATATTATTAATAATCCCCAGTCTTGGTCTGAAAAGTTTAGTTAATGACAGTAGTCTGTGTAAGAAGAAAGGGAAGCAGAGCACCATCTGCTGTACAGCCGTGAAACGTTTCAGAACAAAAACTGCAAAAACGCCAACCTTATCTTAAGCTTTTCAAATAGTTAGGACATATGGAAAATTATCGTCATCCAACATTGCATGACTATGAGCTTGAGGTGGACACAGACTAAAACTGGAGAGAGACATGAAGAGTCAGGGTTCAGAGTTAGCCATTGAAAGCTACAGGGAGGAAACAAAATAAGGAGCGTCGTTTCTTTGGAGGGATAGGCATGGCTGTGATTTTTAAAAGCACGGAATTTGACTGCCTAGATCTCTATATATGCTACTATACTGACATCCCATTTGGCAGACTTGCTTGCTTGAGCTAAAGCACTGTTGGGCAATAATGCCAAGAAATTGTGTTAGGTTGCCTACACGTCAGGAAGAAGGAAAATCATTATGCTCGGGGACCACTGTCAGCATCTTTGTCCAGTTCCTCATCATTTATAAGGGACTAGTCACCATTTAAAGATGAGCCTTTTGGGAGGCTTTTATTTGGGAAACTTTAAGTTCTTTGTGGGGATCTCAAAAAGCAGATCAGGCTTGGGCATGCCTGTCACATTCTGCAGAGGGTGCAAGAGTTAGGAAAAGGGATGTCAGTGACTCCAGAAACACCAAGCAAGCCTGAGGGTAACCTGTCATCCAACACATCCAACACGTGCCATTGAGGAGTATGAGAGTGATGGAAAGTGGTTGATTTCTGTCCTATGAGTAGAAAAGAAAATTAACTTTTCAGACTACCAGCTGCCCAAATCAAAATCAAGACCATCACCCCTAGTAGACGGGGAAAAGCTAGTTTTTCTAAGGACTGTAGAGTTAAAAGCCACCAATCCAAAGAGCAAATAAGGAGCGGAGTAGCACCTGCACGGTCCTGAAAAGGATGAGGGACTGTCCATAAGCCTGACACCTCAAGACATGCACTTTCTGCCTTTATCTTTCACTCATAAGAGCCACTGACGCTCATCCACTAAATATCGGGCAAGCCAAATGAGCAGTAACGATGCTATCCACAACAGCCCCAAGACCAAGAATTGGTAGTGGAACTGAGTCACGAGTTTAGCAGGTGTTGCAGCCCTCACATTGGCAAGAACAGGCCCTGAAGGGAATGGGAGCATCCTGGGGATTAACACGTGGTTGTGCACACAGGATTACTAAAGAGGCTTTGGTTCTTTCTTGTAGGAGAAGAAGACTACTACAAAGAAGAGACAACTATCAACAAAGGCTTGTTTAGGGAACAGGGCTGGGATTATCAGAGGCTGTTGCAAAGATCTGCACAAAAATAAACCTACCTGGGAGCGTTATATGAATAAAGAGGAACTAATTATTCATCATCGCATCAGAAAAGGAGAAAGAATGAAGAGAAGAGGACAATCTGAGAAACCTCTCAGGTGGACAGATACCAATGAATTAAATAAGCAGCATAAGCAGAAGCTGGAAGCAGAGCAGCCACACTTCCTGATTTTCCCACACACTCTTCGTTTCTGCCCTGGACACTCTCTCCAGACAGCAAAACAGGAAATGGACTTTTTTCTCCATGGTTCTGTGTCAGGCAGCCCACAATAAATTGAGTGAATTTTGAGAAGGCACAGAAAAAAGTCAGTGGCCAGTCAGGAAGATCCCTTGGGAAATAAATTGCAGAAGGTCAGGTTATTACACACAAGTACAAAATATCCTAATGTAAAGTAAAGACATGAAGCATAAGAGTCATTTTGGTCAAATCATGCCTTCTTCAATGATCTCAAACACAAATAAGTTCACAGACAGTGGAATCCAGGTGAAATTATTATAAATAAAAGAATGTAAAAGAAAACAACAAAAATCTAACAACTGAATCAGAAATTGATGCAGTCACAAAACAAGAAGGATTATAAACAACAAGAAATCTGTCTATGGAAATACCTCAGCCAGAAGGGAAGAAGAAAGGTGAATGGGTGGTGCTGAGGAAGATTAAATATCTAACACTTCTTTTTGTTTCAGTCTTCACACAAAAGGTCACCAAGGTGACACAACTAACACTAGTGCCAAAGACCTTGCAGGTCAGGTTCAGCAGCCAACTTATTCACACACAATTAAGGCTCAAAACTGTACCAGGGCAGATGAACATGATCTTTTTGGTTTAAAACAAAAGAAATAAACCTCTTTTCTCTCTTGCCAAGGCAAGGGTTATTGATGATGTGCACGGGGTGTGATAACGGGTGTCCGCACAGCTGTCCCTCAGTCCGGGTTAGTGAACTCGCTCTCCTGGTGCTCTAACAAGTTCAAGAGACAAGACTTTTGTTTTATGCCAGCATAAGCCAAGAATAACTCTGCTTGTAAAAAGTCAAACTTAAAATTGTAAATAACCAGTACTCAGAACATGGCACAAAATGTTCTGTCTTTTCTTAATAACTCATCATTTTACCTTTTTGCCTTTTATTTGACTGAACCTTTGGGATCCTGGCCTTAAGGGAAATCTTAATGCCAGCAAGTGGGTAAACTCCATCAGAATTTACATCTATATTAAAAATAAAAAGAACCAGACCTTTCCTCTGTTCCTGGGAGTAACTGCAATGGCACCAGTGAAGCTCACTCAGCTGCGTGCCCCCCGGGGAAATGCTGTGGGAGCAGGCTCAAACCAAGCAGGGGGATGCTGACAGCGAGGCTGTGTGGCTGGGTGTTCACGGGCTTGCTAATCAAATCCTCTTTAATTTGTGTAGACATACAGCCAGTACAGCTGCACCCAGAGGGGCACGGACTCCAGTCCAAGACTTTTACAGCTTGAGATCAGATTTTAAATTTCAATGTCCGGAGGAGTTAATACAGTGAATCTCAGTATCTCATATGCGCTTGTCGAACTGCTTTCTAATTTAGCACTGGATCCACCAAATAAGGACACATGACAGTACCAGTGATACTGGGTAGGGCTGACATTAGCACAGATGCATGCAAAATTATCAGAGCACACAGTCAGAGCTCTTAGGGCACTGAGCTGAAATTCCCTTGGCGACCATGGGAGGGAGCTTAAGAAGTGTTAAAGAGAGGACAGTAGCCAGCAGTGATTCAGTTCTTCTGCCTGAAGCAGGGGAAGGAGTCATTATTAGTGCACAGGCAGGAACTTCTTTAGTTTCATCAGGGAACTTCAGATGACTCATACTTGCTGGTAGCAGCTCAAGACCTTCTGGCTAGAAGAGCAACACTACAGTAGTGGTACTCACAGCTTGTGGCTGGACCAGGCAGGTCACACTTTCAAAAAAAAGAGCCAGAAGAGAATTACACTTTTAGAGAGATAAAGAAACAGTAAGACAAAAAGTTATAAGACCTTTATTAGCAGATGAATCCACAGATAAATGCACAGGCTACTCAGGCACGCATCTACAGTATTAGCTCTAAGCAATCAGTATTCCATCAATTTGAGTGAAGAAAGCTCCAGAATCAGCACTACAGACATAACCATGAAATGACATTTGTTTACCCACCCTGCACAAAAGGCCGATGTTCAATACATCTGGACTGATGTCCAGCACCCCTGCCCTCATCCAGCCCTACACTTGCCCATCTTCATCATATGGCAGAGCAGAAAGTGCGACTCCAAGGGCAGACACAGAACCTCCCTGAAAAGACAGCCTACACCAAGCCAAGTTGCTTAATTATTGCTATTTTGCTGTTAGGATTAAGAAAATGAAATTTCCTGTGAAAAGCTGAAGAAGCGCATTGCAAACATTCTGCCTCGTACTAGATTCTGTGGCATGGGGAATTTCCAGCCCTCTGCTTCCCAGAGCTGCCACAAACATGCAGCCACACTGCCAGCAGCGGGCCAGTAGATGTGCTGCCCATTTTCACCCCACAAGTCACCCGCGTTGCAGAACAAGTAAATGTAGGAGCTCTTATGTACAATATACAACCTTGTCTACAAGTTTCATAGCAACACTGCTCTGCTCCTTTCACATCTCCGTGACCGGGTGGAAAAGGCAGGGGATGTTTTGCTCACTTCAGCCCTGCAGCTCACTTAGTGTGATTTCAGTGATCCTATGAGAAAGGCTGATTCAACCTTTCCCTGCTCTTAAGAGCAGTAGAAATGTTTTGATTGTTTTCACTGAGCACTAAATCACACCCTTGATGGCTAAGGGTAGTTTATTGCATTGACCAGCCAGAAGAAATACAAGGCATTTTGGACTGCTACTCACAGAGGGAAAAGCTGTACTTTGTTGTCGTTGTTGAGACGGACACGACACGCATGAAGTTGTGAACAAAGAACCCCTTTTATTATTTTAACAAACTCTTTTATATCTTTTTTAGGAACGTGTGTCCATATATAATTGGCTCACTCAAAGTCCAGCA
>KZ505721.1:0-27561 GCA_002844005.1 Limosa lapponica baueri
CCTCTCTGGGGCTGTATGCATTGCCATCATGTGAATGTACAAACACACCACTGCAATAATAATGAAATTATGAGCCAGCAAAATGAAGTTCTTTTTCATTTTGGTTACACTGCCTGAAGTGAATTTTAAAAGTTGTCTACTACATATTTTACAGTAAAAAACATAAGGTAAAAAAAGAGAACATTGCTTAGAAATAACAATTCTCAATACAATTTTGGTACAATTATATTAAAATACAAGATATTTTTCCTTCTGCCTGAAATAGAGAAATAACTTCAATACCAAAATATAATCCACAACAGCCTTTTTGTAAATGGCCCCTCCTCTGGATAAAAATTGTTTGGTGGTATGCATACACCCACACAAACAGTCTTACTAGTTTCTTTTATGATTTCTTACTTAGTCATAGTGATGAAAAGCAAGCAAATAGAATGGGTTTTTTTGTGCTTTGTAACAGTCATAAAAACAGAAGTAGGAAGATTACATTTCAGGTTAAAAATAAGTGTTGCAAATCAGCTTTGTTAGCCCTATTTTTTGGGAGCTTTATAAACAAAACCCAGAAAATAAATCCACTAAAAGACACTGTACTGTTTTATATTTATGTGCGTTACTGTAGTTCCAATTGTTTGTGTTAACCTTTTAGAAATCTGAAAATACTCTTTTCCCCTAAGCACACTGTCCCTTCAGGTGGTGGGTTTTGGGTACTTTTTTTTTTAAGCTTGTGTTCTGAAAGGAGCTGTAATTGACACAGCTGGCTTTGCTGAAGAGGAAAAGTATTTATCGTAGCTGTGTGGTACTGGGGACTGCCAAGCGCAAGGGATGCACCCCCAGGACGAGGTGTGAGCTGGAGGCTGGGTGTGCCTGGAGCTGCAGCAGTGTCTGACAGCCAGCAGGTCATCAGCTGCTCCCCAGGCACAAAGCAATCCCCAGGGTACCATCTCTTTCCTGTAAAAGAGACGCGTTTACACAGAGAGCAATGTTTGTGATTTATCCTGTCACTTCACCATTATTCACCTCTCCCACTTCAGCATTGCTTATTTAGCCTCAAGACTCAGTGTCACTGATAAACTGCTCTCTTCCAAATTAATAAATGGGCATATCAGCTTCATCCTTTTTCTTGGTCTGCTGAAGAATGTCACTGCAAAACTTCACACAACTCATGTCATGGTTGGCCATATTATAGGAGTGAACGTGAATGGCCAGGCTGAACCACTGAGGTGAGGAAACTGCAAGTTCCCCAGGGCCAGGCAGAGGATGCTCGAGAGAGACAAGCAACTGACAAGAAGCAAAAGACCCAGTAGTCAAGTTTCAGGTGTGTTTTCTCCTGCACTAAAGCCAGCACTACAATGCTGACATACAGATAGCCAACCTGAGTCTCCCTGCAAAAGTGTTACAGGGTTAGAGAAGCAACTGGCATGTGAGAAGTTCTGGGCATGAAGCACATGAAGAATCACAGAGCAATTTGACTGGGAAGCACAGGGTGCAGGGTGACAGGAGCGAGAGACCTCAGGGAGGGTATCACGGGTGGAAGGCTCTCACCCCAGAGTATGCACACCAATGCACACAGAAGGGACACAGCCAGGAGGGACTGGAGCTGAACATGCCACCACAAAGCTACGGCTTTGCTGCAGTGACTGAGACCCCAATACCTCCAGGGAGGAGATCAAGGGACCTCCTTAGGTCCCCACTGGCCTGAATTGTCCTCAGATCCTATGGTCCCAAACCTTATGATGTCCTTACAAAATAGAGACTTCTCCCTATTCTCCTGGTTAGAAATCCAGAAAGACATAACTTTCCTTGAGTATCATAGGAAAAACAGGTTTTCAAAACATCCAAAATGCAAAACTGAAGACCTGGATTGTAGTAAAAAGTATTAGTCATACCATTAAGCATCATAGATCTTTATGATGTGTTCAGATTTATCCCAGGTCAGATGCAGTGGTTAAACTCAGATTGCCCAAATGCCAAAACCTGAAATCACAAAACAGCACCCAGAAAACCCAGTCATACTTCCAGCTATGAAACAGCTTCACAACTACGACACTGTAATTTTGGATGTGTTCCTTAATAGGAACGAAGGTGACAACATTTTCCAACATTATGTCTTTTTTAATTCCATTTGTCCTAAACTATACCAAGTTATGACCAAAATATTTTTTCTTAGCAGTAGAGGAAACAAAACCAACTCCAAATTTAGAAATTTTATTTCTTTTAAATTTATAACATCACTGCTGGGAAAAGTCAGCACTATCAAGCCCTACCTTCTCCAAAGGAACAATTTTCAATTAGTTCAACTAGTTTGGCTAGTACTGAACCCAGTATGTTTCATTTACGCAGTAAGTAATTTTAATAAAGGTTAAAAGTGCTGCAGGTAAGTGTAATGATATGTTGCTAAATATTCGTAGATCATTTTGCCTATGCTCAAGTGCACATCCACTTTCAGGAACTTATACTGGGAAAGTATAACCAATGAGTCTTTTTAACTTTGCGAATATCACGGTATGGAAACACATCATCAAAACATGAAATCAAGGAAAAAATTCAATCATAGGATTGGCATCATATAATTTTAACACAAATTTATAAAAGACTTGATAATCCCAGATGGATTGTTCCCACGAGACCATAAACTGCTTTTTTTTGGGTTTCTTAGCTGAGGGTGGTTGGTTTACATCATTGATGCGACTACATGGGACAGAGCGACAGCACTCAGCATAACACATGTGCGATTTGCATAACCCAATGTACAATCTGCATCTGAATTCAAATGATGGGATTGCCTAAAACATAACCAGCTCAAGAGTACTATATAAACTCGAGTTATGTTAAGAGTCTTTCAAGCTTAACAGCACAGAGCAAATGATCCCAGTGATAAAGGTTTAAATCCCTGTCAATTCTTCAATTTAAAATATCAGAATACTGCTTTTGTGGACAGGTAATTTTCTCCACAGTGAGAAAATTTCATGCTTGGATGACCTACCTATATATTAGAAGAAACGAGTTTTTTCCCCCTCAGTTTGCAAGAGCTTCCTGGAAGCTTTCCAACCCATGACCTCACGCCCACCCAGGGTCACAGCTGAAAAATTGCTGTTAAGACAAGGTTTGCTTACAAGTTCTTCAGGAGTTTTGGGAAACTGCTGGTTCTTCCTGCTTTATAGGCAGCCAGTAAAACATTTTTTCCCAAGAGATGAGGGAGGGACAGAGGAAAGCAAATAGCGTGTTAAAATAGAAGACTAGAATTATTCAATCAGGATTAAGGGAGGCTCTTCAATTATCAGAACGATGACTGTAATCAACTGATAAACACCTGATGCCTTCTGGGAAATCTGATCAGGGAGCTGAAACAAATTTTTTGCAATGTTGTTTCTGTCACCTATCATAAAAAATGAAAGGGTAATCAGCAAAACGGCAGGTTAAGGAGACAAGGACTGACCAGGTCCATGTAAAGAGAAAAAATATTGTTCACATGCAGCAGACACTGCAGTGACAAGGAGATGTCTTGTGCATTTCAACAGCAACCAATATTTGATCCCTGTAGGCTAGATAATGTGCGTAAAATCATTCCCAGAAAGGATGGGCCAATTGTTCACTCAGCCTGTAGCTCAGTGGCACCTCTTTCATTAATAGCTATAATAAACAGTTTTGAGACAGTCACCTGAGGTGGCAAGGGCAAGGAAAATTGTTGAAGCACAGAATAAAAGACACAGCAATGAGAGTTCTTGCCAAACCAATCTCCCCACCATAGGCAGAAGATGCTAATCCCAAACCTTTCTACACCAAGTTGTTGCAAAATAATACTTTTTTAAAGGAGGATAGAAAAGGAATGCTGACCAGACCCAAAAAGATACTATGTTCCCCAGATCGACAGGCTGAAGAGCCCAGCATCATTTCTCCATAGCCATTTCCCTCACCTGCCAAGATCATGTGTGTCAGAAATTTTTTAGAATAGGGAACATGTTCATTGTAGAGAAAAAGGCATGACATTGGTCTACAGAGAGGGAACTAGTGGTATCTTAATTCTAACATCAGTAAATGTGGATGAATATTTGGCTGCACAGTACGATTTAAATTTAGGAAAGTGCCTTCTTCCTGTACTAACACTTAAATTTGGGAAAAAGGAGGTAGAAACAGTGAAGGGCAATATCACCTCCCAGCTCTGTTTTTTCTGCCACTTCATTTACCCCCACCCTGCCATTCATTTTAATTTCTTCTTAAGCAAGAAGACAAAGCAAAATTTACACAAAGTAACAAAGTAAAAATTAATAAACACGACCAGGAGCTGGTACATATAAATGAGGAGTAAAAAAAATTAACCTCAGCACCAGAACTCATCACTGGGTGAAGAGTATGGGCTGATATTTCATACAGTAATCTCACATTTCAGCTACCACCACAGATGCTGGAAGAAGGCATTGTTCTTTCATGCTCCTTGCACTGTGGGAGAAATCATTCTGTATCCAGGAAGACTTTTGTCAATAACTTTGGAGCCCAGGTAATTTTATTATCCCACAAAATTCATCACGCTACCAGAGCACTCAGAGATAAATTTTGTGGAGGGCAGTTTATAGGGACGGGTCAATAACCAAATTGGACGTGTTCTCAAATATCATGTTCTGCTCTCAGTTGAATCTCTGCATCAAATCTGTAATCAGGCTAACAAAAAGAATAGTACTAAATAATGCTGTCCTTATGAGAATATATTACCTGGGAGATAAATCTTCATTTTACTGTATTGCTGTTATGCATGTACATGGAAAGGTGCACCACATGATACAAAAATGAAATGAGGGATAATTCCTAAAGAAATCAACATGTGGCACTGATGTCTGTGGGGGCAGTTAATAAGATATAGACACAAAGGTTGCACACTAGGTCAGTAGTTTGATACCAGGCCTAAAGTCATTGCTATTTTTCAGCTGGTCTTGAGTCACTGTGACCCAAGTCAGTGGCTACAGCCTCAAGTCTAATGGGCAGCTTAAATAAAAACGGAAAACTTCATCATGAGTGTCCTTCTTTTCGCCTTGAGCAGAGGTTAAGTTGGCAAGGAAGCTGAAACAGATCCCAGAAATATCTCCACAGGAGGAGTTTCCAGGCAAGCTACCAGATGTGCCCATCTTCTCAGTGCTGTCTACCTCTGGTTTTGTAGAACAGTTTGATCAGACTGATCTTGGGGACATAGGCTGAGAAGGGTCTCACCCTACCTCTGTAGACAGCATGCCATGGTTTGGGCTCCTACCACCTTGATTTCTGTAGCAAAGGCTTAATCTGAAGTATGCGTTCTAGAGGAGTCTACAGTCTCTACGTACAACTCTCCAATCATGAAGCATCTCAAGGAGGAATTTACAAATTATTCGCGTGATTAACTATCATCATTGCCAAAACCGTGTCCTGTTTTAATCAGAATTTTTCTGGCTTCAACTTCCACCAATGCTATAGTTGATGTTACTACACCAAGAAGCCCTTCTTACTAAATTTCTGTTCCTCATGTAAATACTAAATTAAAAGACTGACCAAGACACTCGATAATCTTTCCTTTCATAATCTAAAATGGATTGACTTTATTGTTTCCCTATAAATGAAGTTACCTAATTCCTAACCAGTCACATGTCACTGCTGAGGCTTTAGAAGTCCCATTTATTGACCTCTGCATTGAACTGTGGGCACCAGAACTTCACATGATGATGCAGTGGCTGCCACATCAAAGCCAAATCCTCAGGAACTGCAGTCTTTTCTGCTGAACATCCTCCTGCTTATTCACAAGTGCTTAGTAGCATGAAGCCAGAACTAACCCCCACACTCTAAACCACAGTGAAATTGAAGACAGTCAACAATTCCTCAGTACTCACATCATTAGATTTAAATAAATAAGTAGGTTGGGTTTTTTTAATTAATTAGTACCCTTTTGATTTCCCTGTGACTCAACTTAATTTCTCCAGAAGCAAATTATCTCCTTAAAAATATATGTACATATACACACACATGTCTGTACGTACCTACCAAAAATATCACTGACATTTCCGAGAGGCAAGCAGGCACTCCCACAATTCAGGGCAGACAAACATTTCAGTGTGAGCTCATCCAGCTTCTAGCAGAGGGCAGCACTCACGTAACATCTTGGGAATGTTTTTTTCATCAGTTAGAGAGGAAGGAACCATAAATAACGTAAAACAAGCAAGACCTCATCACCTTATCTACACTTTTCTACAGCTGACACTGGAGCTGCCAGAAGTGCTGTTAAGTGGGTTGGTTCTTCACTGTATTCAAGGGCTCTTGAGTCCTAACGCACTTGTGGCAGTTGGGCTTTTTCTCAATATGCATTGCAAGTGCATTCACAAAAGCAAAACAACCATCAAAAGTCACAGAGAAGTCTCTCTTTTTATGAAGTGTTATTCCCTGACCTAAATCAGTCTTTGCCTTTGAATCAGTTTACGTTACTCCCTATTTAGCAGATTGATTGCTGCTATGGCAACCGCACATCCTGCTGTACAGACATAAGTATTAGTCCTTGATACACTCCCTGCTTATGTTCTCTCACCAAATGCACTCTGTGCAAGTTCAGAATTAGAAAATATCTGGGGAATTAATTTGCTTTGACATTGCTGTTATCTAGGTTGTATTGTTTTGCAAAGATAAAATAAGGCTGAAGGTGTAAAGTTAAGTTTACATTCATGCAACTAACAACAAGCTCTAGGAGCAGTACAGGGAATCAGCCTCCCCACATCAATTTTTCTTATCTAGGGGTAGTAAAACATCAGCCCAATGTCAAATTTGGAGACCAGTTCAGAGAGTTAAGGGAAGACATTCCCATGGTTTTAAGAAGTTTCTAGACAATCCATCTCTCAGATGGAAGAGAACAAAATGGGATAGAAAGAAACAGACTTCTAACTATCTGTATGTGTCTGCTACTGGTTCAGACCACTATCTATGTAGAAAATCAGTGACATAGCTCAGAAGGGTTGGTATCAGACTTGGAAACATTAAAAGCCATTAATGAAGGTCAAATGACAGAGATTTGTGGGTTTCTGGCAAAGAGATATCAATGTTCATATCAGTAAAGCTAAATGGAAAGAGCCCGGTGGGAATTGGCCATCCATGAAAACAAATCCTTCAGATATTCCCTTGCCAGGATCTTTGCTTTTATCCCACCAATTTCAATAGCACTCTGCATGACCGATACAAATGGATGCTCATGGGAGACAAAGAGCCCTTCCATATTGGTTTTATACAAAATCCCTTCTTTTCCTCACTATTTCATGGTCTGGAGCGGCAGTCAGACTTTCATCAGCAAAGAGGACAAAAAACCCTGTACAATTTAAATGGGAACAAAACTAAAAGGAATGTCTGGAAATTACCTTTGGGACAGTACAGATTTTAAATGGAGAACAACCCACTTTGTGGGTTTTTTTTAAGCCTCCTTCCTCCACAGCTTTTAAGTGAGAGATACTTTTCTATTAAGTTACCAAAGCTTGTATATAAAACCACTGAAATTATCATTTTGTATTTATATTTACAGGGATTTTTTACAAAGGTAGAAAGACATCCTATTCTCATCTGTTCTAAAGAGATACTGTTTTCTTGACCATAAAAGTGACAAAAGCACAATACTAAAATATATGGGTTTTTTCTTGAGATGTAAGAAATGACCCACAAAAAATTATCCCTAAGCCACTAAACAGAATATATTGAAACCCCAGTAATAAAATATAAATAACATCTGCAGGGAAAAAATTTCAACCTAACTTGCAACAAAATATTGTTTAGAACTTTC
The DNA here is from genome assembly GCA_002844005.1 of Limosa lapponica baueri. NCBI lineage: Eukaryota > Metazoa > Chordata > Aves > Charadriiformes > Scolopacidae > Limosa > Limosa lapponica. The sequence continues at coordinate 7,769 of KZ505721.1, forward strand.
TTAAGCCAAAATAGGAGGGTGTACTGACACTTGTACAGAGACTTAGATGTGGAAGAAAACAAGAGAAGCTGAGAAAGTCAAAGCTGACAGAGTCAAAAGCCATGGAGCTGAGAGGCTCTAGTGAGTATCTAGGTGCACTTTGATCAATAGATACCCAAAAAAGCTAGAATTCACATTCTTCCTTTCTCCCTGGTCCCTCAATAACATAAAGCTCAAAAGGCAAAGCAACATGTGGAGAAGGAGGCGAAGGAAGGGAAATAGATTACTGTGTTCCTGATCTTTACCTTTTTCAATAAAGAATCAGCATTCTCTAGACCAACTGCTAAATGGATCTCCTTGTAGGCATCAGTAGAAGAACAGCACAGTGAAGGAGTTTGTTGCAGGAATTTACCCTCTTGCAAAGTGCAGGGGAAGTAGTTACATGTTGATCTGCAAAGACCATTCCATGTATTTCTTCAAATCCAAAAGAAATTGGTAACAGACTAGGTGCTGGTGAAAATGAACTCGACGGGCTGGAGTGGGCAAAGGCTAGACTTTGTCAATCCTCTGTTGTCCTCATATGAAAATATGTCAGCTTCTACCTGAGGCAGCAACTGCTAAAAAGTGGGGGTGTGTACAGCATCTACCACTATTTCCTTTAATTTTCTTCTGTTTCCTCATTTGTGACAAGTCCTGCACCCAGCAATAAACAGCCCATATATAACAGAGGCCTCCAAAATCACTGTACTGCTGCCAACAGTCAGGCCAGTTGCTCTTGCAGCACATATGACTATACAGTTTTCCGTTCACCGCAAAATACCTGGAATGGCAGATAATTCTGCAGAAGACGACTTTATTTAGTCATTGATGAAGTCATTACAGGATGCAGGACAGAGATCTCTGAGTAAGATACTGATTTGCAGGCTGGTAAGGTAGGGATCATCCTGCAGCAGCAGATTTTTCAGATGGGGAGAAACATGGTAAGACAAAGAAAGAGCAGGCAAAGGAGTGGAAAAAGACATGAGAGGGGCAAGATCTGGGAGAAACCACCTGAACGTGATGCAATGAGAGAAAAGGAGAAATGAGCCTCACATAAGTGGAGTCAGAAAAGGTATTGCAATGGATAAAGATGACTGCAGACACTTCAGTCTAAAGGGGTATCAGAGATGGTGGGAGTGGAGGAGGTAGGACAGGAAGCTGTTTCAATAACTGAGATGAAACAGAATGAAAATTTTTACACTGTGATCAGAAAATGGAAGGCAAACCTCCACAAAGTTACTGTGAGGAGAGAAAAATCCAATGCACGGGCTCATCAATGCTGGGCCTTCGTGATAGGGATAGAGTAAAATATAAACTACACTTAAAGTGCGTTTGGCCATACAACAGCAGATCTTGCAGCAATGTGCTGTGGTATTATCTGGAGGGTACAGCTCTTTCTATGACAAAATTGCTAAACTGGTCATGGGGCTGCCTTATGATTTCATCACAGCTTCTTAAGACTCATTTAAGACATTTATCCAGTTTCAGATGAAACTCAGAAAATGACCCAGCTGTGAATTGAAATGTGCGCTTTTAACTGTGTATTAACGTATTTGGGCAGATGGTTTTCTCAGCCGTGTGAAAATATAAAGCAGCTATGGGAAAGTATCTGTTTTTGGAAAGTGGTGTGGCAAATTTTGACAATCACACAGTAGCTAGAACTTACAGAGGCAGGGATTGCCTTATTCAAGAAAAAGCCTTTTTTTTTTTTTTGTCATTATCATAATACTCCTCACACATATAAAATACTGTGTCATTTCTTTTTTTGTTACCCTGTCCTGTAATCTCGTACAAACACATTTTATAGGCGCTTTTCCAGGGGTATCTGTATATGCCTCACACATTAACCTATCATAGTTATATGAACTTACATTCATACGCCCCATGTGAGAAACAGGCATTAAGTGTTCAGGTTATAATTATAAAGTAATTCAAAATATCAAAATACAAAACCTTATTAATTGCTGCTAAATAGTGTACCCAGCAACAAAAACAACAACAAAAAAAAGCAGAACATAGACAAGTTCATCTGGATGTTGTACACAGCAGAAGGAAGATAATTTGTCACTAGATTACTTCCAGAAAACTCCTAGGTATGTTATTTAGGATGCCTGCAGGCAAAACGTGTTCAGGACATAGTAAAAGATATATCTATGTGCTCTGACGTTTTGTGAAATCTAGTGATTCTGCCATTAAACCAGGACTGCAAGAGCAGAGTTTTCTGTCTATATCTTTCATTTCTATCCAGTGCAGCCCCTTGACCTTGAGGAAGTTGTGGCAGCACCTCTCAGGCATGCTAACCCATTGATGGGAGAACAAATCATCCTTGAGAGCTGTGTGAGCATCTCTGTGTGTGTGTGTCTGTTTGATACCACATTGCTCATTCTTACCTTCTCATCACTTGAGAAGCACTGACATTCAGTGTTCCTGTACTGGAGCATTTTTTGACATAACTACAAAAATCTCTCTGCCTGTTGTCCCTATCACATCTGTCCCCCCCTACACATCTGCCTATCAGAGAGAAATTCAAATGTAGTAACTCTTTGTAGGAACAGTCTTATGCTGCACTAATGTGCCTGTACCTGTAATTATACCCATAATGAATCTTATACGTATCATTTCTTTGCATGGTCAAGCCCAGAATAAGTAAAGGCAGATTAGTAAGTGACAAAGAAAACATTGGCTACCACAGTCTAGGGGATTTACATACCTGAGGTAGACAAAAATGCATACCTCCCTGTGCTAATTCACCACTGCTTTGCTCCTTCACGACTACTGCACAATTGTTTCTGTCTGTACGATGTGCAAGGTTAGACTAGAAGTACTTCATGCCTGCTACACACGGAAGTCTTGATCGATCAGCCTTCCATATATAATGCAGCCTCTATTACATTGGAAGCATTAACTTCAGCTTTTAAACACTGTTATCTGTTGGGGCATCTGCTTCTACAGCCACATGTCACATCTTACACAAATTCACAGAAAAATATCCATGCAAAACTCAAACTCATTTTGTGTAGCTATTCTATCACATCACACTTAGCATTTCATCTCCAATACAGGTAGAAGTTCTATACTCTACAGGTGCAACATTAATTTTTCTATTGCACAAAGCTTAAAAGATTGACCAGCAAATCTCCAGTGCCAGTTCTGTGCACACTGTAGGATACTTTTCTGCGCTCCATCCCTCAGTTGCAGATTTTATGGAAATCCTTCAGAGGCAGGTGGCAGCAGAAGGTCACTGAAGAAAAATGTCATAAAAAAACCCCCCACCACCCAGAAAGATGTAGAGATTGCGTGCATGGCTTTTTTTTTTTTTTTTTGGATGTATGCTTACATATATTAACAGTGCTTCAGGAGGAAGTTTACGCAGGCATCGCATAAACATTTGATAGGACACAAAGCAAGTGACATACATTCTTCTTAAACATTTGATAGGACACAAAGCAAGTGACATACATTCTTCTAGGCCCAGATTCATAAAGACAAGGGAATCAGTTTGCAGACTCAGTGAGAGAACTCACTAGCCAGGTTAGATTACAGGAAAATCAGCCACAGATTCTCCTTGTAACTTTTTGCTTCTGTTACAAAAAAAGTAAAGTGAGGAGATGTCCTAAACAGCTTTCAGAGTTGTCATTTTAAACTCAGCAAAAGAAGATACCATTATCCTTAGCTGACACCTTGCCCATCTTTCAGCAACCTACTTGAAGATGTCCTCCAGCTCTCTCCTGAAATAGGCATCCACTCTCCAGAAAATAGATACAGAGTGCATGCTTCCCACCCACTTGATGTACAATCCCTTTTCTTAGGAACAGAATTGCAGTTCCATACAGTGCAAGAGCTCAGGATCTGTGCACAGTTTTACAGCCAGTGGAGTTTTGGCACAGAGCTCTGAGACTTCAATAAGCTAACAGTGCAATACTACGTTGTGGAAGTTTGTGACTTTACAAGATTTTTTTTTCGAATCTGCAGGAAAAATAAAACCAGACCTTGATACTATTAGAGCAGAATGTCATCTATTTTGTTGGTTCAGAATATTTAACAAAAAAAGAGACAGGAAAAATTTTGGGTATTGACTAAAAGATGACAGTGCAGTTTTGAAATGGAATCTACAGGAAAATTTTGTTTAAGAAACCTCCTGACTATTCATGTACTACAAAGGTACTGAATAAGGAAAAAAAATCTGCTGATTTACTATTTTCCCTTCATTAACTAATAACCAGAGTACAGTATGCAAAGTTCTTCAAATGAGAAGTATTCGTTTAAAAAAAGTACAAGTTCTTTCATTTGTCTGGTGCAATAAAGCATTAAAAGGCAAATAGTTGACTTTGCCTTACATGTTTGTTTACAATAACATGGAAATTACAGTGAACAAGCCTCCTAAACTTTCAAGGCTTCATCTACATTTGGAAGTTATGCCAGGATGCATGTAATTACTTAATTTAGGGTTTTAAATGTGTTTTTCTACCCATAAGCAAAAAGCCCTAAAGATGGCATAATTACACTGAAATAGAGGGTGATGTTACCAATTATTCTGTGCACTAGTAGACCTACTTCAGCAAAAGCATTTCCATGTTGGTAGAACAGGATCTACCTGGGAACAGAGAAAAGACTGTTGTATTGTTCTTGTGGTTAACATCACTAGAAAGCCAGGATACTTCACATAGCAGCTGCCTTTAGAGTGTTAAGCACATACAGAGGACAGAACAATCTATCTGTGCATATAATTTTCTCAATAAATGTACTACTTGGAAATTAAGAATATAAATACGACCCAAAGATGAAATATTTTAGAAAGACCCTAAACTTCACTTGGGGTTTACCTCCTTCTACATGAATTTCTGCTTCAACCAGAGATGGATTCTAGAGATTCTCCCTCCTGTCTTTGTTTCATGATACATTGCATTCTTGGTGGCCAGAGACCAAATTATCTTTCAGTAATGATGCCATAAATCTAATGCAGCTTCACTGAGCACCATGAGGTTAATCTGATATATACAAAGTGCTCAAACAGAATTTAGCTCCCAGCTCATGTATAAAAATGAGAAAAGTTTTTGAAGTTCCTACTAACAACTGAGCTTGAAGACTTGATCCTATTATCAAAGACAATGTTTGGAAACAAATGGTTCTGAGACATATTCGTTTGCCAAGCAGAAAGGAAAAGCATTGCCTTTTACATAAGGCAGCTGGCAATTACTCTAGATGTAGATTTCTGCTGACTTCCTTCATGCACCAATTATGTTCTACAAATGGACAGAGACTAGCTTACAAGACATGCTCTGAATTGTCAGGGTTTCACTCCATTCCATTTGAGAGTCTTCACTCTGCTGAAACACTGCTCTGCTGTATCATGTACCTGTGAGCACCTGCTTCCAGATGTTGTATCACAGTGTCCTGGGGAAAGAGGGGAAGACGTGATGTGGGACCAGGAAGGTAGGGCAGCTTCAGGAGCAGATAGTGGCAAACGGGTTGAAAAGATTAAGCTAGAACCTGTAAATTCCTTACCTAAATTCTTTAAGTTCAGATGGGTCAATTTAACCCATAATCCTAAGAAAGCTCAATGGGACTAATTTCCTAGCCTAGGATCATCTGAAGCTGGTTAAAATCCATGTTGTCAATTCCAGCAGACAACTGATTGACTAACTGTTATGAATGGAAATAGCAAAATAATCTTCCAGGTCAAACCACAGAAGGAGGTTTGAGCCTTTCTTGTTTCCACAGAAATAACCTTAGTTTGGTTTACCTGGAGATCTTGTAACATGAAAACACGAGGCAACATAAAGCTACTTCTTCTGGTCCATTCCCATTCTCACATTTACTACACAGAAAAATCTATCCTTGTGTTCAAAATACAGATTATCAAGATGGAAAGAAGTATTAAAATTTACACTGAATCTGTTAGGTTTCCATATATGGCATGCTAATTTGTTTTGTAAGATCCTCACCTATGCCTCTTTCGTGATAGTGTCATTATTTTTGCAGAGATTTACTTGAGGAATACTGCTTCCATCTTCAGAGTAACTTTCACACTTTTCATCCATCCATATCCTATTAATATGGTAATTGCATATTCTATTCTAATATCAAATACTCTTTTTTTTTCTTTCAAAGAAACTGTAGACTTATAACCAGATCATTGAGAAGAAATGAGATTAAAAGAGAAAAGTATGTACTGTGTACATTTTTAACAATGAAAGAAAGCTGCCAGTTTGTTCACCTCCAATGCAATTAGTCATTGCTACCAAACATACGTTTTGGAGTAGAAGCTTTTATTTACATAAGGATATTACAAATGCATACTAAATATAGATAAATATTGATATAAATACAATTTAAAGATATGTTTTCAAATTAAGGGAAAATAAAATGGGTTTTTTATATGCGAGAACCTAACACAAGTGAACACTTTTGTCTGCCATTAGGTAAAAAAGTATTTATTCAAAGTTACAGATATAATTAATTCAGCTTCTTGTAATAAACTTAACATCTTTGTGTTGAGAGTTGATTTACTTCCAATATGCTATACCAAGTACCTGACAACTTTCTGTTATGAGAAGTTGACTTTTTAATGCTGAGTAGAAAAAAGAATTGTAAGACAAGTTATTATTTCTCCTTTCTTTTGGAGTTAAAAATAGGATTGTTTTGTGTGTATGTAATTGGTTGAAGGCAGTAGCAGTCACCTAGGCAGCCAAAGAAACATCAAAACAAAGAGAGTTTGCTAGCTTACCAGTTCTCCTTGTTACACAGTTTTAGGTACAGAACCACAGCTACCTAAAATCAGCAGACTGCAAGCAGTGCAGGGGTACAGCACAGGATTTTAAAGCTGCACTTCAGCCAACAATGCAGTCCTGACTTTGTAAGTGCCAAAGTTTTGTGCTTAATCATAAACATCATTCTGGTTTCAAAATCAACTACTAGTTATTGGGGCACGGCAAGTGTTTGTATGGCTAAGATACAATCAATTAACAGCAGACTTAAAAGTTAGACGGTTAATGCAAGAAGTAAGATACGATGTTACATCCATGTAGGGAGCTTGCTAGGTCAACAACTATACGAACTTGCATATTTTACCATTCTAATATTATACTACAAAACTACCTTCTGTCTGAAAAGTGGTGCTTGATTAGCATAGCCAGACTTGGACTTCCTAAGAGATCAAAAGGTGTACCCAGTGGGATAAATCTTGATGCGCTACAGCACCCAAGCTATAATGCTTGCAAGAAGCAAACTTTTCTACCTGTCTAAATTTCAGCTCAGCAGCGTATTATAAAGCATATATTTGCAAGGGTGAAAGTACTAATAATCACAATTTACAAGTTGCTTGCTGGAGTATAACACATAGTTACTTGTGTTCATGTTCAAAACCAATCAGCTCAGAGATGAAGTTGCTTCATCTCAGAGAGGACTAGACCAGTGTAGGTATGTATAGGTGAGCTCTCCACCACCTTACTTAACTGGAGCCACCAATGTCCACCACCACCTCTTCTCACACCATGGCAATAGTTTGGTACATCCACAGCAAAGAATATTGGTATGTATTGGCTTTTCTGTTCCCAAGAAAAGGGAACCCCTTCTTTCAGACACAGTTTCTTAGACAATCCTATTGAAAGCACTCGATTCACTTCTGCATAGTGGTGAGAGACACTTAAAAACATCATAAACAGGCATCACTGCAAGACTGTGGAATATGCATCTGCAAACACAGATATGCCTTAGCCAAGCCCGGGTAAAAAAGAAACATTTAATTTTGCACATGTTTAAAATACCAGCCTACCTACAAGCATACAAAATTGCCTAGTGTTCCTGCAACTGTTAAAAAAGCTGATGCCAATTTGTTACAAAACCTGAAGCCAGAAAAATATAGCTTAGTTTTGTGTATTAAGAAAATTCTTTATGCACCTACAATCTTAGAGAAGAAAAAGAAAATTATACTGTTTAGCCCTGCTACAGCTCAAGCACCATTTTTTCCCCAGTTTACTAGCAGATTAGGGGGCCCTGGAATCTTTTGAAAGGAATCCATCAGGATACCTACAAGATCTGGCATTAAAAAAAATGGAGGATATTAGAAAATGTTGATAAACAGAAAATGTTCAGTCCTCGTGTTACTGAGACTGCAGATATCACAAGAAACTGTTCAAACTGTATAATGAGACCAAAAAACCAAGAGGTCACATGAAGTGAGTCCAAGGACACACTGGCCAGCAAAAGAGGTAATGAAAAGCTCATTTGCAGAGGGATAATTAATGTAACAGTGTATATAATCAAAATTTTCTATTTTAATTAAAAAAAGCCAGGGGATATAAAAGGTATATATACAACAGAGGGGAAAATGGAACAGTAAAGGTAGGGCATGTAGTTTCTCTCTTTTGAAGAAAGATGTTAAGCTTAACAAACCCAAGAATTTCTGATTCAATAATAAAAAATTATTAAAGAAAATGTGCTCAGAGAATGCTGTTTATCTTCAGTTATTCTGTATTCTGTAAGAAAGGAGCAGGCTTTTTAAAATACTCATACAATCAGTAAGATATACTTTGATGGACAACTGGACACAATTCTCAGTACCAAAAGTTGTTATCCAAGCATTTAAAATGAGACCATCTGATTTCTTCCCCTCCCCCCCAAACCTCAGCCGTATCATTAAAGCTGATTTCTACTCCCTCTTATTAGTTTTATTTCAATAAAAAAATAGCCAACAAAACAGAGCTGAACCAGTGTATTATGCTTATAGGTTGTATCTCACATCCTATGTAGCAGAAAAAAAATAATCAGCTAAGCCCAAATTTTTTCATATGTTTTAAATAGCCTTTTGGCTTGCAGGACAGAGAGTCAGTTTTTCCACTTACTACCTATAGCATCAAAAAAAGTGGCAAAAGTTGGGAACAGAATAAAAAGAACCAAGGGCCGTAGAGAAGATGGTAGCAAGTGAAGCTATCACCTTTCCATCGCAGAACAATACACTCAAAAGAATTGGGTGAACAATAATATTTAGAAATTTTAATACCTAATATTTTATGTAAACCCAGGAAATGTATGTAAACTACCATCTTAACTACTTTAAAACATTGCCATAATAGAAGTCAGTTACTTTTCCCTCAACAAGGGAGTTCTAAGCCCAAAGATTATATTTGAAGTGAGACTTTTCATTCTATTTTTACAGTGAGAGGCCACCATGAATAGTGTTGGATTGAAATGAAGATGGAAGATAAAATTACTGAATGTGCTCTACTTACTGCTTTTATCAAACACACTGCAAAAACATAGCAAAAGGAAATAATCCTGTAGAGATATATGATCTCCAGATAATGTCTCATGCCCTAGGATTTATTTCTACACAAACTGTGTTTGTAGTTACCGAGTTGTGAGCAAATAAATAAGCTACATGAGCAATTTTTTTGTGTCAACAGATGACCACTTGTACATCTTGGATCTATTTTTGCTTGCAGAAATGGGTCCCAAAAACACAAATGTGAGGTAGAACTAAGCAGGGGTACAGAACTGAGTCAGGGGCCCTCACATAAGTAGATTCTGGGAATACAAAGCACAACTTATCAAAACAATATTCACTATTTTCTCCTGCAATGCATCCATTTACCAGAGATCAGTGTTCTATCAACAATTTTGGAAGCATGTATATGCTTCCTTGTGCAGCCAAAGTCTTGTTGCCATCTCTTCCTACTTCACTTACGATGCTGAAAGCAATCAGCCTAACACACACCTCTTCCAGGTAGGATTGCTGGGACAGTTCAGCATTTACAACTCTGCACTGTCCGAAACAGCTACCACATTCTCTGAAAGAGGTCTTCCCTGTTGATGCCATGTGCCTCCTGGTGACTCATCATCCCTTTCAACAAGACCAGAGATTAGACTTTTTTACCTGGTACTGGGTATTTTTAGTGCCAATATTACAAACCACAGCTTTTCTCTTATTTGCCATATTGTTATAATTCTGATGATCTACATTCTTTGCAGGAATAAGCTCACCTCAGTAAACCCATGAATTACTTTATCTACTACTAAATTTGATTTCACTTTCAGTGCCAGTATTTCCAGCAACAAATTAATTTGCTGGATCAGCTTAAACATAGCATTTGCTTCAGACTAAAGCACAGGTCTCATCTGCTCTAATATTGTGCATTGCTCCCATTTTGCTTCCAATTATATTTGCTATGTTGATACTACAGAGCTTCAAGCAAAACATTGCAAAAGTGATATAGTCCTTTTAAATTTTCTTGCATCTTTTGTCAAATTGTTTTAGGCTCAACCTTTCCTTCCACACAGAAAGGGCAAAACTCATCATCTTTCATAAGCTTTAGGCATGAAAAAGGGGTGAGCCTTACATCTGCAAGTCTCAAAAAACCCATGAGGTACCTACTGCCAAGGCTGTTTCCTCTTCTCCAGGAAATACCAGTATGTGCAGTCAGAAAACCATCCCAAAAGCATAGCCCAGGCAACACATAGTTTAGAAGGCAAGGGAATGCTGAATTTCTGTTCTCTTCTTACTTATCTTTGCTCTGGTATTAACTGTTTCTTCCAGTCCCAGGCTGGAAGACGAGGGATAAGCTGACCATGGATGGCTTCTGTGTTCTCTGCTGTTTGACTGGTGGTCAAAATAGAGATAGAAGATGTTATTCAGTGTTTCATAATTTGTCTGTTATTGGGCTATTGTGGGGAAACAGTCTTCATAACTAAAAATCTAACCTTGAAGTCTCAAGAATTGTTGTCCTTGAATCAGCTCAACAGAAGTATTTAAGAACTTACAACTGTATCACAACGTTGGTTAACATCAAAATTTGATTTTTTTTTCTATTTTTACCTGCAGGTTTCAGTTGTTTGAAACAGTCACTACAGGAAAGGAATATGTTACTCTCTATGAAAAGAAATTCATTACCTCATTCCCCTCATACAATTTTTACTCTTTATTCCAGCAAGGAAGAAGTGAAAAGCAATTGCGACAGTAGCTTTGTGGAGACCCTAGGACACTAAGCACTGATATAGGTGATCTACTGGTTTATTGTTGATATGCATTTTCTGAATTCCTAGATCATTAGCAGTAATAGTGTCAACATATTAAGGCTATGACTGACCAAGGTAATCGCAGGGAACATTTTGCACAGGAAGCACCATTCCTCTTGCATTGCACACAGACAGCAATGCCTTTTAAATGAGCTAAATACTACAAATTACAGTAATGTCAGGACAGGAAGGATCCATATTCTATTCTAAACCAGGTTTAAGATCTGAGAGAGCAACTCACACTATTTTTTTTTTTTTTTAATTCTAATCCTTTTTGCATTCAAAGGTAGCAACATCTGAAGCAGTCAAGAAAGCACAGGAGGATAAAACCTGAACTGCTGACATGGTCTTCAACACCATCCTGTACAAATCAGAGCACTGAAGACAAGGAAAATGCAGTTTCACTCACCTGGCTCCTGACAGTCCAGCCAGTCGAATTCATTAGCCTTATACAAGCCCACTTTACAAAATGAATCTGTTTAGGCAACCGACAGTTGTAAGGGCACTTTCATTAAATTAATTGAATTTTCAAGGAAGAGCATGCGTAGGATTTAAACTTTTTTTAGACTGCTGATGCCCTTTGAAGGATATTAATTTCTTAAAGGTCTTCCCAATAAAAAATCTCCCACCAAATTGCCATCACCAGCAAAACCAACACAGCAGGCCAGGTATAAAGCTACTTAATTAAACAACAGCAGTAGCAACCCCTCAAAACAGTGGTTCTTGCCACATGACAGATGGAGCCTTTTGTAACCCTGAATCACGGTGTGTGACTAGAGACAAGAAACGAAGATCAGTCTCTTGCCAGAGTCTTGATAAGTCACAGGTTTACCGCAACAGCTCATTACAAACAGTGTTAAGGGAGCATTTTTCCATTTGTCTTTTCACACACACAATAGTTGGTCACAGCAGTATCTGTGTCCCTAATCTGATTAGCTCAATGGTGTCTAAAAGTCTCTACTCCTACAGCAGTCAATTTGCAGTAAGTATTGAGCTGAAATAAAGAAGCAATTAACAAAGTGAAGGTGGGTATAGACGTTTGGAAGCACAGGGGAGAGGAAATGAAGCGACAGAAGCCGTAGGTTTTGCACTGCCAGAGTACATCGCTTACTCACTCCGTCTGGTCTTTTCCCTGCACAGAAGCACCACATTCCGCTTTGCTGCCTGCTTGTTTGTGTGCATGGAGGATTCAACACCACAAACTGCACAAGTCAATCCCACAACAGGCGCAATCCTGTTCTTTTTACTCAAAATAGGTTTGGTTTTTTTTGTTTGGGGTTTTTTTTGGTGTTTTTTTGTTTGAGTTTTTTTTGTTGTGATTTTTTTTTTTTAGTGTCTGAGTATATACTCATTAGTGTAAGGAATCGAAAAATTCAGTACAACTCATGCACCAGTCCGTCTGAACACAAAACTTTGCGCATCCCTTCAATAAATACTCAGTTGGCTAATTTCCAATTTACTACTAAAGCACAGTTTTGTTCCTGTTCAAAACAAGCTTTTTTTCCGGCAGGATGGAAAACAGTACAGGCCAAATATACAGGTCATTCTCCCAGACAAGAAAATATGCTAAATTAAGCATAACAGTTTAATATTAGCATTTTGGGGTTGTTTTGTTTTGTTTTTTACATATTCTGAACTTCAGAAAGAAACTCAGAACCACTGAATTAAAACATGCAGATAAACACCACAGAATTAGATATATCTAAATTCTTATATTCTTAATTGCCTCATCAAGGAAATTTGGGTGCTAATGTGAGGGCTACTTTGTAGTTTTTTGGTGTTTTGTATGAGGACTGTGTTAGCACAATGGTGTTAGCATATGAGGATTATATGCCTGGACAGTAAATCCACACTTTAAAATTCTAAAATCATACAGCAGAGTTTAGTTAAAATAAGGAAACAGCATTTATATATCACTGCTTATGATCCTGTGTTCCCCTTTGGGTACTGCGGGGCTGAGTACTTAACCAGAGTAAGTGTAATGTGACAATGGAATTAAAGAGCATGTAAAGGAGCTAGTAAAGCTACAAGGATGCATTTCCCCACCATTATGACCTGGATTTTGCAGCCTTAAATGTCTTTTTCAAATACGTGCTGTACCCTACATGCTTTCACAGAAAGGAAAAATAATTGATTGTAGCAAGTATTGCATGTTGAACCTGGCAACAAAATAGTTGCAGCTCCAGACAGGGACTGGATTACTGGATTGGGAATGTCTGGAAACTCTGAGTCCCTGGGGCCTCATGATTGCCACCACAGGACTCCAGGTGTTTGCAGTTCAGGACCTCCAAGCCTGCACTGGTGGTGGCACAAGCTCAGCCTCAGTGCTCAAATGCTCTGATGCTTTGAGATGTTGCCGAACTTTAGAGGAGGAATGAAAACACAAGTTATCATGTCTCACCTCTGAAGTGTTCAAAATCCAGTGAAACTGAACTCAGGGATAGAAACACCGTAAGACGACACTTCTCTATTCCACAGCTATTTTTCCTGCCAGCCATGGGATTTCATAGAAGTGCTCATGAAGCAGTCAAAACATATATTTCTATTAAGATTTCTTTTGCTGTTACAATGGCGTGAGCCAGGAAACAAATAGAGAGATCACCACTAGTTGCCCCTGTGTTTGTTCTTGTCTCAGTATATTCACCACTGGAAGGGCATCAATCTACATAACATTACTCAATAAGAGTAAATCTTCACATTGAGAAAGTGTGAGGATTGCAAATTGAAGTACCCAAATGACAACCTCTTATTTATTCTGTAATTATACACAGTTGCCTGCGCTGCCCTATTTTGATGTTGTTGTTGTTGTTAACAATATGGCTCAATCTGCCTTTCCCTCACAAGGGAAGTAGTGGGTGCTGGGCTGATAGAAACCTTGGAAATTTTATTCCAGTTTCCAAATGCAAATTGGCTAAACTGTTAAGACCTTTTTGCAGTTTGAGGAGCTGTGAAAACCTTGTGAACCTATATTCAAGCTAAGAATATTAACTTGACTTGAGAAATTGCATATTCCTATGTCTCATGACTACCTTTTTTTCTGTCCTCTGCCTTTTACGCCTGTCAAGGCCATAAGAAGCAGATGTCTTTATCCATGGCTACACTGTAATGTGAGAGCCAACTGAGCCATAGAGAGTAAAATAACTAGAAGCTCGGCAAGGGGTGTTTCTGTGGAGGTGTGAAGTGACGGGATTATTCCCTCCAAGCTCAGGACAGAAGGGACTGAAGAACTGAGAAGCACTCATGGAGGAAGCAGCTCCTTGGGAAGAGAGAAACAAATGGGCTTATTGTCCTCACAAAAATGACCTTTGGCTACAAGATCAGACAAGATAAAAGAAATCCAACTGACTGAAACACACACAAATGTTTTATGATTCAGTAACAGTCCACAAAGTCCAATGCTCCTTAAGTCTCTGATCATACCTGAAAGGTCCTGCAGATGGGTGAAGAAATCAGCGACGGAAAGTCAGTTTTGTCTAGCTCTAAACTCCAGTCACCTCTTTTGCCAACCTGAAATTAGAGGAATTTTTTATGAAGCCATTATAAGCCCAATATGTTGCCTATTTCAACTTGCACATGTCCCTGAAGATCAAAATGTCCTCAAGGCTGGTGCAATAAGAAATGTGGCCTTTAAGCTAGTGGAGTATCTTGAAAGTTCAGCATTCACCCAGGGGGCTTAGTAGAGCCAACTAGGAGAAGGTAACAGACAGACATCTGCCAAAGAGGCTAAAATATACTCACAGTTGACTATTATTCTCAGCCCAAGGAACATTTAGGATAAAGACAGGCAACTGAGCTATCAACTGGAGAGCACCCCATAGGATTGTTACCAGACATATTCAGAATTAAAATACTAGGCTATTTGCAATTACAATCATGGCCTGTGCCTGGCATTTAAGGTCACAGGATAATTTTTCCAAATAGTGTGGAGAGGAAAGCTGGTAAAAAAAATCTAGTATGGTTTACTGGAGATAGAATGGTATTAACTGAATTTGGCATGGATGCGGGAATTAAATTTCTCTTCTTAAACATACAACTTGTACAACAACAAATGCAATACGCAATCCTTAAAGAAACCCTGCAAAAATTTTGGGACACACCAGCCCTTCCTGAGAGTGCACTCCCATGTTGTGTTCCTCTTTGCTCACAGGTTTTCCTCCAAGGAAATCCTTACCACCATTCAGGTCCTGAAATTACTGAGACTGCACAGCTGCTGAGCTTTCCCTGATCTTCACACCCTTCCACTTTTTTTTTTATTCTTTTAGCTCCTTCATATTACACATCAACAACAGAAAGACAAAAAGGTATTTTTTGCAGTTAAAAGTTAACAGTGCCTAATGCACATGAAAGCGGGAAAGTTTAACTCTAGTCCCTAGGTTGCTGTCAAATGCATACTTTGATTAAATATAATGAATGGAAGATATACACACTCAAATGTTAATAAAATGCTGCTTCTCCCACAGTCACCATCTTCTAATAAAGGTCGTTTGATCTGTTTACAAAACAAATCATATTATTTTACACCCGTGGGTAGCATTTTAGTTGTAGGAGGCAATTTCATTCTAATTTAATGGCAGAGAGGCATGCCTAACTTAAATACCCATTATACCCACTCTCTGGATTCAAGGAAATTGCATATTGTGAAGGGAGGTAGAGACGCCTGTGCTTGTTAAACTGTTAAAATTAATGTGCTTAAACTTCATTTAGCACAATTTTATCCATTCCCCCAGAACTCCTTAACTGATGCTAGATTTTAATGAATATTTTTTAATATCTGTTGCAGAGGAAGTGGAACATGTAGTATTCCTGATCAAAAACAGAAGTCCAGCCATCCCTATGAAAGTAACTCCATTTATCACTAAAGAATCCTACACCAACTCATACTATTTCTACCTTTAAACCCAGCTACTGTGCTCCATTATTATATATAATTATCTATTCAAGCCTACACTTAATAATAAATTTCTTTCTAGCTCTATAACTAGCATTTCATTCTTAATTGCTTATTTTAAAGCAGTAGTTACAGAGATGCACTGAGATAATAGCCTGCTTATCCTAAAAGCTATACATACTACAAGAGATCTCTGAAACTAAAGAACTTGTAGACCAGATGACAGGCTACTCTAAGGAAAGAGTCAAGCACTGTACAGAAGCTACTATAGAAGCTACAGTGTGATATTGGAGAAGAGAATGAACTTGTATTTATGAATACACTTTGGTGTCTATATGTTCCTAGTAATTTCAGATAAGTAGCGTCTTTCATCACTGTATTATTGTATACTCAGCAGAATGTTCAAAAGCAGCCTGCAAACTTCCTAATTCCCCTGGAAAGTAGGCTGATGCATTAAAATGCCAAAAGCTACGCAACACCAGAGTCAGCCGAAGCCAGTCAAACTGACATCAATAAAGCTCTCTGTTTCCTTTGCAAAATACCACTTCAAGCCCCAAGAAGAACACACTGTCGTTGTCTACAGGACAGGTGTTTTAAGCACATCAAAATAACAGTGGATTAAGTTAGTTAAGCAAAGACTCAGGCTTCTTCATGTTTGCCATGAGTACCTTACCCCTATGTACAGAAGGTGGTAATTCTGATCAGCCTTTACAATTTGCTTATCTGATAAATTTTATAACACTAGCAGATAGAGAGCAAAACATTTGCCACCATCTACCTTTTATTGCTTATTTTGGGGGATACAAAGAGCAAAGATTAATACTAAAAAGATATACTACTTTTAGAGAAATATTTCTCTCCTTTGACTTAGTTTATATTGCTGTGTAGTCAAGGTAGGGTCTTCATTGGGTGCTTAAAGTTGGCCTCTGTAGACCAGATGTTATTTCGATATGTAAAAAATATTATTTTCTTTGTCTCCTTGTAGGTTCTCCTTCACATCTATAATGCAGGAATGGGTAATGCATGCTGCCCAGCTGCAGGCAGCTCAACATCCAGTTACCACAGATTTACCTTTAACTTCCCAGCAGTCTGAAGAGGTATCATTAGGAACACAGTGTCTTCAATTTTCTTCCGCACAAACTGTGAAAATTCCTTCCTTAAAAATATCATAAGTTAGGAACAAAACAGATGTAATAACAAGCAAGTGACAGCTTTTCTCTGCACCTGTGTACACTGATTTAAAAGAAAATATGTTTTACTAACTCTACAGGGCCAAAAATAGTGACTTTTTGGTCGTGGTAAAGTTGAGATTTTTACCTTCCTTGACAGAGCATATAATAGGCTAAAGATAACAGACTTGAACGTAATGACAGTATTACAGGCATGCCTATGCAGCACAATAAAATTGTGTAGAGACACGCAAGCTAGCTTAAGGACAAGTACCATACTTTAACACAGGCTTCTATTCCTAGTTAATCAGCTCTGTTAAGAAGCTGGCAATCCGCATGGGTGTAATGTAGAGCTAATGCAGCCACATCGCTTCCATCAATAGCGCTCAGTCTACATGAGGGTAGAAGGTGGGATATGTGCTATTTGAAACCAGCTTTAGAGACCTGGTTTACCCAGAGCTTTTTTTCCTTTCTTGTGTAGTCAAACATAATACACAAATTTAGATAAAAAGTCAAATGCAGCATGGAACAACCCTACATCACAAAAAGTTTTTGCAATACTCTTCTCTCTATTCTTGAATTTATCTTGTATGCATTTATAGTTTAGGTTGACTATTTATTGTTCACTACGGAATGCCATGCATAGGTTGATTTTGTTTGAAAGAAGACTCATTCTGCTTTTTAACAGCAAAATTTTCTCTTCTATGTTCATAGACCCCTGGAAGTGACAGAACTCTAACTAAATGTCAAAAAAAAAGAAAAAAAAAGGGTCAACAAGATGCAGCTTCCCTTTTGCTGAGGTTGGTAGAATGCATTCTCACTTAAAAAGAAAATTTCATCTTTCTAGTTAAAACAGTTCATATCAGTCTTCTGTCAGAGCCTTTTTTTCCCTTCCAACTTAATTTAGATCACTAAATGTTAAATAACTAGATGTTAAATTTTGGTTCTTTTTTATTTTTAATTTTTTTTTCAATGGGGACATAGAATACTATCTTTAGGGACTTCAGTAATTTGTTCTTATACTTCCGATTACTGTCTTGCCTTTGCTAGACTAAGTTTATAAAATCCTGTAAAGTTTGCAACCATTTAGCAAGAATAAAATGATTTCTTGCTGGCTTGATCAAGTGGGACCAGAGTACTTCATCACAACCTCCAGAGAGATCAAATGCAAAAGCTCGATGCTGCAGATCAAATAAAAGCTATGCTTTTCATATTCTTCCCAATTTGTGAATTCTCACTGCACTTTTCGCTCAACTTCAAAAATATGTAAATAAAAAGGTCTTGTGACTTCCTGGATGTAGGCGGAGGACTGCACAGGAGATTAACCGATCCCACCACCTCCGGGCTGTGAGGCCCTTTCCAGAGAGCTTTGGCCTCAAACTCCCTCCTCACATGCAGCTGGGAGGTCACTCATGTAAGAGGTCAGGAACAACTGCTACATGCTAACATGACTCCTAAAATTACTCACAGAGCATCTGTTGAAAGTGGCATTGGTTTTGTTCTAGCAAGTCTTCCAAAAAATTATCCAAATAGAGTCAGGTGCTCTCTCATGACTCAGGGAAAAGAAAAACTTTCCGTTTTCCAGGTGGCACACAGAGTCCATGAGAAGCAGTACCTGAACCTCTACTCCTGCCTCTTTTCAAAGCACTTCATCTGGGAGGAAAGTGGTCTCAGCATAGCCAGGGCCACAGTCCCGCTTAAAGGAGAGTCTGTGCCATAGCCAGCTGAGGTTCTCAGACGTGCAACCCCACTGACTTTCAGGCATCTTTGTAAAAGGATGGAAAACAGCATTAGTCTCTCACTTTAAACATTACTAATTTTTCTGTGTTACACATTTTTTATGGAAAGTGTTATTGAAAGTGTTTTATGGAAACACAAGCAATTGGAACAAGTTTAAGCACTGCTCGCTAATGAAAGTCCTGGGCTGATAAAAAACTACTTCTGAAAAAAATTTAGAATCCATCAGATCTGCAAGTTACTTTTGCTGTTCAAAGCACATTTGAAATTTCCTGAGTTTTTATGTATTCAATACAGTCTAAGAATTTCTTCTCATGTTGTTTTTCTGGGAGTCCATAAAGGGCCAAAATGACTACTGTATTAGCAAGCTGCTATTCTTTTATATTTAGAAAAAATAAGTGAGTAGATAAACATAGATGAGATCTTGTGTGCTGCACAGCAATTCTACCAGCACACAGAGAGAGCAAGAGGGAACTTTTACTTTTTAATTTTAAATTTAAATCACATTATGCAGGTGAGATAAAGTAACAATAGACCCCCTAGTTATTTTTAAAAATAAGTTTTGTAGTTCACCTGGACATAATAATACATGCCATACTGTACAGAACCACCAGAAAATGCCCTACTTATGATGTATAATTGAAACTACACTTATAAAAGTAGTCCTCCAAAGAAACTTTCTGTTTGGCTGTCTGGCAATTCCCCTACACCACAAATGGAGATTATAGGGAATGCTTAAAAAGCATGTGTCTGTCATGGCTTGGAGAAAGTCATTAAATGAAAAGCACCATTGGAAGTTCTGTGCCTAATGTTGATGATCCAAAAAGTACAGAGGGTTAAAGCTATCAACTTTGATTACTGAAAGCAAAATAATTATAGAAGCTATAATTTCCTGCTAAGTTTCTTCATTTAAGTCACACAATAGAATCCTTCTGGTCAGACTTTTTTGTGCTCATTCTCTGAGAATG